>OX578148.1:26106783-26696783 GCA_951213105.1 Amaurobius ferox
AAAAGAAGTTCAATCTTGATGGGCCAGATAGTTTTCGCTATTTTTAGTATAATCTGCGTAAAACCAAAGGAGTTTTTTCCAAACGTCAATACGGTGGTGGAACAGTAATGATTTGGGGCGCTTTTGCAGCATACGGAACCACGTCTATAGTCTTTATCAACTACAAAATGAACTCTGACAAATATGTTGATATGTCAGACGATCATTTGTTATCTGAGGCCCCACTAATAACTTCAGGAGACTATATGTTACAACAGGATAACACTTCCATACACGTTTTTAAGAGTGCAAAACTCTGGTTTGAAGCTAATTCAGAAAATTTACTTGATTGGCAGGTGAAGAGTCCCGATCTCAATTCAATAGAAAATTTATGGGGCCTTCTAGCCCGAGAAGTTTATAAAAATGGCACACAATATCAGCATAAATAGGATCTTGTGTTAGCCATCAAATAATCTTAGAAGAACATTTCCATAGACACTTTAAAAAAACTTTCAGTATCGATGACCTCTCGGCTTATTCAAGTAATTTAAAAACAAGAAAGATCAATCATGCATAAAGCATTGATTATGAAACACTTTCCAACTTCAATGCAGTATCATTTAAACATCTATAATCCTCGATATATTCCTCGGTAATATTTTAAAAAGTATCACAATATTACATTAATTTATTATATTTGAAAACTTAAAAGTTCATCGAAAAAAATGAACTTCATTCAAATGACGTCAATTAAATATAAATCGCCTGGCTCCTCGGTAATGTTTTTAACATTATCATAATACTACAATAATTTATTATATTTGAAAACTTCATCAAAAATAACTGATATTTATTCAAATGACGCCATCGAAATATAACACGCCTGGCTCTCTCTATAAAAGCAGCATTTCATGCATAACATTTCCCCATTCATTTCATTTATCACAATACTATAAAATTTATTTTATTAAAAAACTTAAGACAATGGAGGAACAAGTAATTAAACTTTATGCTTAAAACTTCATCGAAAAAAATCGTCCTTTTCTCTGTAAATTCAATGAATATTTCATTCATATCAGCTATGCAGAATCCATGAGCTAAATAATTTTGCGTTAAAGAAATGCAACAACTCTTATACAACTCATTCTACATCTTTCGGTATTGACATCATCCATAAGTGAAAAATAGGCTTCGTTGTAGAAATAATCACAGTTGGATGATCATTTAAACTCAAATATATTGTAATTGCGTTGTTTCAGGATGTAGATGTACAGAATTTAGGCAAAAAAAGCGGTTTTGGGATGGATACAACACTAAATATGAATTAAAAAGAACTTTAAAAATCACGATTTTGATACACGATGAAAGACATACTTCATTTTGAAGTGGGTCACGTGATCTCTTCATGTAATGGTCACGTGATCTCTTCATATAATGGTCACGTGATCTCTTCATATAATGGTCACGTGATCTCTTCATATAAACGGTGTAATTATTATTTTAATTTTTATTTAAAAAACTACTGAATATATTTTGCTGAAATTTTTTCTATATATTTTATGGGATAATTTAAATATTTCCAAAAACTTTCGAAGCAATTTGTAAATTTTAAATTCGCTTAAAAAATGTTTGAGAAATTAGATCCCATAGGGTTCAATGTATTTCATTTTTTCAACCCGCGTTCCATCCAAAATTAATTAGGTGATATTATTCATTTATATTCCCATAGGTCCCACAGACCATCTGAACAACATACTAACATTTCATTTTGATAAAGTCATTTTTGCGGCAGTTGATTGTGCTAACGGACAGACAGACAGACAGACAGGCTGAACAAAGTCATAAACACTTTTCAACTATGCTGCAAAGTGTTAAAAAATGGCTCCGTCTTGCAAAAATTCAAATATGTAGGTACATGTCAACAAAAATTGGAGGCCCTTCTATTGTTAGTCTACCCAGAACGCGAACTCTCAGGTCAAAAACGATTCCTTTGATTTTGACATTAAATATTTCCTAAACTAAATTTTAAATCGAAAAACAGTTTATATCAGTGTACTCCCCTAATATTTCTCTACAAATGTACTAACTTTCATAATTTTATATGTTATAGATTTTGGGTTGCGTCACATAGAATCTTGAGAAACGCAAAATTTGTCAAACAGCGGAGGCGTCAGCGTCAGCTAATTTTTAACATTTTACAACATAGTTGAAAAGTGTTTATGACTTTGTTCATTCTGTCTGTCTGTCTGTCTGCCTGTCCGTTAGCACGATAACTGCCGTAAAAATGACTTTATCAAAATGAAATTTAAGTATGTTGTTCAGACGGTCTGTGGGACTTATGGGAAAATAAATAATTAATATCACCCAATTAGTGTTGGATTGAATCCGGGTTGAAAAAATGAAATATATTGAACCTTATGGGACCTAATTTCTCAAACATTTTTTAAGCGAATTTAAAATTTACAAATTGCTTTGAAAGTTTTAGGTAAATATTTAAATTATCCCATAAAATATATAGAAAAAATTTCAGCAAAATATACAACACTTGGCGATACATTTAGGGAACTTGGTGACTAATCTAATGACACATCGTCAACATTGACGAACATATCATAGAAATTGTAAAAATGACGCCATGTTAATGAAAATAACGCCTTAATGGTGAATTTATTATTTACATATTTTAATATATGGACTATATTGCTTACTGAGGATGAAAAGAATATTGATAGTTATTAATTTAGAGTTGTGCAAAAAGTTTTGCATGTTGTCATCCGGAAAAGCCACAGATGTACAATTCAACGTTAATTACAGTGTGTCATGGATCTTATACATACATTTCGACAATAAGAGCTTGTAATTTCGTCCCCAGTAGTTCAATGGTAGAGCGTCGCCTGGCCAATTCGTAGATCCGGGTTCTATTTTACTGGTTGGGACAAGGTTCTTTACAATCTTATACAACATTTTTTCACTCTGAAAGAAGTAAATTTATTGCATTATATAAGGAAAGTCATGTGCTGCCTGCCCACACGAACAGTTCATCAGTTCAAAATGTTTTGAATAAACATCCGAATATTTGGCATGGAAAGTTAATGTCATGTCCACCTCTTAAAAAGGAACATAAGGAACGAGAGACAGGAATTTTCAAAAAAATACATTTCTCTCGGTCCAAAATGGATTGATGTAATTAATCTTTTCGGACGAAAAGAAGTTCAATCTTGATGGGCCAGATAGTTTTCGCTATTTTTAGTGTAATCTGCGTAAAACCAAAGGAGTTTTTTCCAAACGTCAATACGGTGGTGGAACAGTAATGATTTGGGGCGCTTTTGCAGCATACGGAACCACGTCTATAGTCTTTATCAACTACAAAATGAACTCTGACAAATATGTTGATATGTCAGACGATCATTTGTTACCTGAGGCCCCACTAATAACTTCAGTAGACTATATGTTACAACAGGATAACACTTCCATACACGTTTGTAAGAGTGCAAAACTCTGGTTTGAAGCTAATTCAGAAAATTTACTTGATTGGCAGGTGAAGAGTCCCGATCTCAATTCAATAGAAAATTTATGGGGCCTTCTAGCCCGAGAAGTTTATAAAAATGGCACACAATATCAGTATAAATAGGATCTTGTGTTAGCCATCAAATAATCTTAGAAGAACATTTCCATAGACACTTTAAAAGAACTTTCAGTATCGATGACCTCTCGGCTTATTCAAGTAATTTAAAAACAAGAAAGATCAATCATGCATAAAGCATTGATTATGAAACACTTTCCAACTTCAGTGCAGTATCATTTAAACATCTATAATCCTCGATATATTCCTCAGTAATATTTTAAAAATTATCACAATACTACATAAATTTATTATATTTGAAAACTTAAAAGTTCATCGAAAAAAATGAACTTCATTCAAATGACGTCAATTAAATATAAATCGCCTGGCTCCTCGGTAATGTTTTTAACATTATCATAATACTACAATAATTTATTATATTTGAAAACTTCATCAAAAATAACTGATATTTATTCAAATGACGCCATCGAAATATAACACGCCTGGCTCTCTCTATAAAAGCAGCATTTCATGCATAACATTTCCCCATCAAAATGAAATTATCAAAATGAAATTTAAGTATGTTGTTCAGACGGTCTGTGGGACTTATGGGAAAATAAATAATTAATATCACCCAATTATTGTTGGATTGAATCCGGGTTGAAAAAATGAAATATATTGAACCTTATGGGACCTAATTTCTCAAACATTTTTTAAGCGAATTTAAAATTTACAAATTGCTTTGAAAGTTTTAGGTAAATATTTGAATTATCCCATAAAATATATAGAAAAAATTTCAGCAAAATATACAACACTTGGCGATACATTTAGGGAACTTGGTGAATAATCTAATGACACATCGCCAACATTGACGAACATATCATAGAAATTGTAAAAATGACGCCATGTTAATGAAAATAACGCCTTAATGGTGAATTTATTATTTACATATTTTAATATATGGACTATATTGCTTACTGAGGATGAAAAGAATATTGATAATTATTAATTTAGAGTTGTGCAAAAAGTTTTGCATGTTGTCATCCGGAAAAGCCACAGATGTACAATTCAACGTTAATTACAGTGTGTCATGGATCTTATACATACATTTCGACAATAAGAGCTTGTAATTTCGTCCCCAGTATTTCAATGGTAGAGCGTCGCCTGGCCAATTCGTAGATCCGGGTTCTATTACTGGTTGGGACAAGGTTCTTTACAATCTTATACAACATTTTTTCACTCTGAAAGAAGTAAAACCTGCCATTCGTAAATTTAAAAGAAGGAGAGTTTATGTTCCAAACGGTAATAATGAATTTGACGCTGATTTGTTATTTATAAAAAATTATAGCAAATATAATGATGGTACTAATTATTTGTTAACAGTTATAGATGCTTTTAATAAATATGCTTGGGCTTTCCCTATAAAAAGAAAAACAGAAGTATGTTATTTCAAAGAACTTATTCTATTAGTCATAAAAGAGGTTTTACAGATTATGAAGAATGGATAAATTAATATTTATAAAAAAATGTTTACTAATAAATGGAAGACTTCAATAGACTTAGAGGTTATCCCAAAACGTTTAAATTAAATGATTTATATCCTGGGAAATAAGATCTGATATCATTGAAAAAAATTAAAACTAAATATGGAGATTCAGTAATCGTAAGTTTAGATGTGGAAAATGAAGAAAAAAAGTATTACCTTGCTAAAAGACATGGAAAACTTTCTGATGAATCATTAAATAAAATCAATAAAGGAAGATATATATTTAAGTATTTGGGTATGATTGATGATAAATACGAATATGTATTAGAGAAAGCTTAATCATCCTCTTTTTATAAATTATGAGTTTTTAAAGATTTATTGTATCATATTTAGGTGGGATATGTTTCCCCACCTGAAAATTTATTATTATATAGTATATTATTTGTAATTATCACTTCTTTTTTATCTTTCAATTTCCTAAATTTAATTGATAATATTATATTCTTCTTTATATTTATCATAGTCTTTAAAAAGATATCATTTTTTCTGACACGATCTCAAAATAGGATCGTGTCAAATCATCAATATATTTAGAGTTATCTTCTTTATTATCTAAACTTGACCAGGTCAGGTCCTCTTTTTTTTAATTTTGACATTTTCATATTTTTATAATTCTTTTTAATGTTATAAAAAATGAGGATTTAAAAGGGGGGGGGGGTACTCAACTCCACCCTTTAAAAACAGAGCATTTTTAATATATTAGAGGGCTTCCATTCATATGGAGGTCCTCTTTTTCACGCATTTATTTTAAATAATTCACTAAAAAAGTTCAGTAATTCACTGTTAAAATTTGGTCTAAATGTAAAAAAGGTATATATATACCTCTTTTAGCTATAAAAATCATGTTTTTAATATTAAAATGGATCGAGACCTTTTTTTTATATATAAAAAAAAAAAGCTATAAAATCATGTTTTTAGTGTTAAAAATATATGTGCTCTCATACGTGCATATATATACTACTCTTGATTATTATTATTATTGCATGTGTCCGCAGAGCAGGTCAAAGACGAATAATCTAATATGAGGGGGGTTATTTTGTGTTTCAAATCTGCTATGAGGATGTCGTGCAACAGGCTAATTTGTTAATCCATAAGCCCGCATAGTGCGCATGTTCATAACACGTCACAAGATTTGCACGTGCCTGCACAAGGTATATATCACAGACTAATATACAGACCTGCCACTCTCTCGATAGTTTCGTTTTCTTGGCGGCCATTAGAGATAGACCAAAACGAGGGTTGGCACGCTCTTGGCGATGGTCTGGTTTGGTCTGAGCGCTTGGCGATGGTCTGGTTTGAGTCCAAGACGATTTAACCCTATTTTGCTCGACGAAGACTTAGAACAACAAACTAGCATGGTTTGAGTAACGTGAAAAAGGATTATTTGTTAAGTGTTTAGATCATTTCATAGAAATGAATTGATAAAAGAAAACTGGTTGCGTTACAGGGTATGTAATTTATTTTTATTAAAATTGAAATAATTTTAGTTATCACTATCCTACATATGTGTTCATTATAAGTATACACGTGTTCATAAGTATACATGTGGTTATCATACAAAATTAGTGCTATGTTATTACTGCTGGATTAAACTAAATTTTAAGAGGTAGTGGTATAATTAGTTAAAAAATATTTTCCGTATTTTTATAAAATGTGAATAAATGATATTTGGATAGCTTTTCTTAGTTGAATGTGATATTGTATGTGTATATATTTATGTAAAATTTTTATTAAGTGCCTTATGGTGGAAAATTCACCCCCCCCCCCCGCCTCGGGTAATTATGATTGAGTTCCACAACTTCGATAGTGCATTTATGTGAGTTTTATATTTACTATATGAATATTTTTATATTTAAAAAGAAAAGTCTTATCAGTATCCCAGAACAAGGATCAAGTAATTAACGATCAACACGCTAGTATACTTTTTAGACTGAAAATATTATATAATATTCCAGTCTTTTGAGTATGTTAGCTTGTAATTTTTTGTGCATTATGTTTTATAGTGAGACAATGCAATGTGTCTATTTTTTAATCTATTTTATGATTATTTGAATTAAATATATAACTATGTTTATTTAAATTTACTTAAACTAATGAATATATTTATGTTGCAGATTAATGTATTTTTAAATCCTGATCATTTCTATAGTTTCAAAAATTATAAAAGTACAGTCCTCAACATTTTGTTCCCCTCCCGTTTAAAAAAAAAAATCGCCAAGCGAGCGATAACGCGCCAAATTTGGCAGACGCATCGTAGTTCAGTTGGTCCAACTCACGAGCTCTAGTGTCTATGCGACATCCCATGTTAAAAATGTTGCCATAGGGTCCTATGGGAGTGAACCTTCTGATTGAACCTTGGGAGTGAACCTTAGTATTCTGTGGTATATATCGCATAGCTGCCAACTCTCCCGGTTCGGCCATTCGGGGTTCATGTGAGGTAGTGTACGGTCGTCTTAGTGCTCCGCTCCTGCTTACCACGTGTTACACTTGTCTGCTCATGCTTGTACTGCTTCGAGCGTGCATCATGGCTAAGGGTGTAAGGACTAATTATTCAATGTATACCTCTCTTGCTGACTCACCTAAACCCAGCCGGGCAGTGACCGTGGAAAATCATGACAAGCAGAATTCTGATGTTGTCACTGCTGTCTCTGACGAATTTATATCCGCAGCTACTTTTGCCGATACCTTTGAGAAAACGCTGAAGTCCAAGGGAACCTCCCCTTGTCCCAAGACCCAAGAAATCCTGGCTCACTTCAAGGCCTACGACTTCGTGATCCGCAAGTTGGAAAGAGAAGGACATCTCCTACGAAAGTGCCATGCAGTTGAAGAAAATACTCACAGGTAGTATATTAGATTCTACTTTGTTAGCCAGCCAACCCACCTTAGCTAATCTTAAAAAACTTGTTTCTACTGAATGCATTACCATTCTGCTTAGGGGCTGCGATGCTAAAACTGAGGATGAAATTTATCTAAACTACAAGCATAATTTATTTAATAAACTTGAGGGCTTTAAAACCCAGGCACCTATTAAAAAACTTAAAAGAGCTGAGGACTCCCCTGTTAATATTCCTAAAGAACAGATCCCTGTTGATAATAAATTCTAAACTCAGACTCGGTAGAAATGGAGGAAATTCCCCCCCCCCCTGTAAAAGAAAGTGTCTCGTCCTTCTATGTCGACTCCTCAAGTGATTGGGGAGCCCTTATAGAGGACCTCAATAAAATTCTCAGCATTAAAATTCAGGGCTTTCTTGCGGGAAGAGTGATTAGGCTTACTCCTGGGTCCGTTGAGGACTTTAGGAAGATGCAAAATCACTTGACCCAAAGGAAAATCCCCTTCAGCTCCCTAAATCTAAAAAAAGACCGCCCTAAAAAGTCGTTATTAAAGGACTACCTGCAAATATTGATAGTATAAAATCTTCCCTTTTGAAAAAAGGATTTCAAATTGATAGAATAACTCAGCTCCGCGGTAGGAGCGATCGTGTCCCCCTCCCCATCTTCCTGGTCGGGCTTGTGCCGGACGAGAACTGGGATAAAATTTACGAAGTCGAAAGCATCTTATGTATGCAAGTTCAAATTAAAACCTTTATTTCTCGTGGTATCAAAATGTGTTATAACTGTCAGGGCTATAATCATCATTCCGATCAGTGTTCGCTTCCCTCCCGCTGCCTTAAATGTGGTGAAGGTCACCCGACGCGCGAGTGTGAAAAATCTTTTGAGACCCCGGCCAAATGTGCTAATTGTAGCGGTAACCACCCTGCTAACTTCCGTAACTGTCCTCAAAACCCCTGGAACCGTAACTGTCCTCAAAACCCCTGGAACCGTAAAAAGTTCCAGGACCCCAAAATTACTAAACCTCCCCCTCCCCCCCTGTTAGTATAGATAATGAAAACTTTCCGGCACTTCCTACTAAAAAAGTCACTTCTGCCCAGGTAACGCAGGAGAGTACCGAGACGGATACAGGAAAATTCGAAGAGTACTCGTCCCACGCGCAGCCTGGTAAGTCGGGCTCCCAATCAACAAATCTTTTTATGCAGCTCCTTGAATTTTATAAAGAAATGGATAAATGGCAAGGCGGGTGGCGGGTTACCCAACCTGCCCAAGCGACCACTCATGTGGCGGCGGTGTTCTTCCAGCCGCAGTCACCCTAGGAATTGATGGAAGCTGAGCCTAGCAAGCTCAATGTGGCCCATAGCTTTAACCACAGGTCCGCATGGAGAAGACCAGGTGCTGAGCACACCAGGACCATCTCAGATGTTTGGCGAAAGCCGCTCTAACCAAAACCTGCATGCGTCCCAAGTGAGTGGGATGCACGCAGTAGTAATTCCCGCGACCAGTGGAAGCTCCACTGGCGAGGCGGGTGGCAGGCCGCCCAACCTGCTCTAGGTGACAGACTCCCCGTCCTGTTTCCTCGCAGAGGATGATGGCAGAAGTCTTGCAGCGAGAATACTCGCGGCGGTTAGCTTGACTCAAAACCGCTAGTGTCCTGTTCCACGAATATTCGACCTAAACAACGTACAAATCCTGCTTAAACAAGTTCTTTAAATCGGACGAATCTCCTGTTGAACAATTCTTCCAAATTGTTACTTTGCTAGCAAAATAAAAAAAAAACCCATTCCCCCCAAAATTAGAAATTATTTTCTTCTTTTTGGCTGGTTAACAAGGTTCATCGTTTGCTACCTGCATCACCGGCGGTTCGCCCATCTTGCTGTCTGATCCTGTATTCTTCAGCACCTTTTCTATTGACTGCTCGTTTCTCGCCCATCTGGGGGCGGGTCTTCAAGATTCCCAAGTGAAAAACAGGACGATTAACAAGTCACAGACAAGAGTTCACAGCCCGAAGGTTAAAGCATTTTTGAATGCTAGGCACTTCAAGTGTTTCGATATTCTCGACTCCCGGTTCGGGGTGGACAGGCGGCTAGGGACAGGAAGGCTCCTAATGTTAAAACTTAGAAATTTTTTTGACCACTGAAGATAGGGAATTTTTGAAAATCTGTAGGGGAAAATAGGGAATTTTCTAGACAGAACGGCTTTTCGGCAGTACGATTGGACTTAGCTTTTTTTTTCACAATTGAGACGGCTCCCATATATATTTCGGTAGAAAACGGAACTTGTAAATTTTTCATACTTTCAGACAGAACGGCTCCAATTGGACTTCGTTTTTTTTTTCACAATTGGGACAGAACGGCTCCTGTATATATTTCGATAGAAAACGGAACTTGTAAATTTTTCAAACTTTCAGACAGAACGGCTCCAATTGGACTTCGTTTTTTTTTTTCACAATTTGGACAGAACGGCTCTCGTTGGACTTGGCTTTTTTTTCACAATTGGGACAGAACGGCTCCCATATATATTTCGGTAGAAGACGGGACTTGTAAAATTTTTAAATTTTCAGACAGAACGGCTCCAATTGGACTTCGTTTTTTTTTTCACAATTTGGACAGAACGGCTCTCTTTTTTTTTTTCACAATTTGGACAGAAAGACTTCCATGTTTTATATATATTTCAGTAGAGGACGATACTTGCAATTTTATCAAACTTTCGAATAAAACGGCTCTTAAATGTAAAATATAGAATGTTTTTGGTAGAAAGACTGGAATTAGATTTTTTTTTTTTTCAAAATATTGGGCAGGATATTTTTGTGGAGCGATTTGACAGTATTTTTCTTTTTACTTTCCTTATATACATAATGTATAAGGAAAGTATTGTAACGGGGTCGAAAATTCGAATTCGAGTTTTCGACGGGAGAGCACGTTTCAAGCATCCCTGATCACGAATCAAACATTTTTGAAGTGATGTCTGTGTGTGTGTCTGTGTGTGTGTGAAAGTATGTGTGTGTGTCAGTGAGTCTGTGGAGACGATAACTGACGAACGAATGCACCGATTCGATCCAAATTTGGTACAAAAATCACAATCCGTAAATACTGGAAGCCTATTGTTTTTATACACAATCGAATGTTAAGAACACCCCTAAATTTTCAAATGAAATTTGGAAAAAATAGTCAAAAAATCAAAACCACTAATAAAGTTACGCATATAGACATTTCTTATGAAATTTTTCATTAGAAAACGATTGACATAAATTTTAGAACGCTAACATGAACCGTTCTCGAGATATTGCACATTTTTCAAAAAAATTATCAGAAAATCATATAAAATAAAAAAAAAATATTTCCTCTTGAGAGACATGTTCACTTTTCAGTAATACAATGCGATATATTGGATGACATCATTCTCGTGGATCTAGCTCGTTCCATTCATGAAAAAAGATACTTTGAGTAATACTTTTGTTTTTGAACGCCAATATTCATTTATCTGCTGTAAGAATAACTTATTTCTTTGTCCATTATGCTTGGTGAGATTTTGGCGACGAATTTTGGCGGAATGTCGCCAACTTGGCGACTTTTTGAAATGTTGACAAATTAACGAAAATCTCGCCAAATGGATAAAAATGACGCTAAATCAATGAAATGACGACTAATTGTTGAAAATTCAATATCTTGGAAAGAATATTAGTATCTACTATAAGAAAAACCTATTTATTTTACTGTAAAAGTGGAAAATTCATTACGTTATATAAGGAAAGTCATGTGTTGCCCACATCAGATTTTTTATTATTTGAAAGAGAATGGCTCCCTAACATAAAAAGATAAACACTTAAGATTTACTTAGTGATTATGTCATGATATATTTAGGCCTATTTTTTAATATAATCTTTTATTTGATATTTTTAGGATTTTTGAAAATATTGATTAAACTTAAAATGATACTTTTGCATTGGAATATAGGCAAATACATGTGATATGCAGTTAATAATATTGTAAATAATTATTTCAACATTATGTAATAAAAGAATCAACAGTTTTATTAAATTTATATAAAATATTGACTTTAAATTTCACAATGTATATTACTTTTTAAATATTTTTAATTATTGATGCTTATCAATTTGTATTTGTTTTGTCATTACACTATAACCAAGTCTAAAATTATTGATCAGCTTGGAATTGGAGGGTAATTCTAATCGGTTTCTGGTTTCATAAAAAAAAAAATCAGGATAATCTTTTATTAGGCATGGGGCATGTATAGTCAGCTATATATCCAAGGGAAAAGTTTTTTGGTGGAGGACTCTCAGAGGGAAGCTCTTTGAAATGAAGTGTCTTTCATTTGAAAGGGGTTCCCATGTCATTCAAATTTCTTTGATGATATAAATTTGTTTCGAAGGCCTTTGCAATATAATAATTAAATTTATTAGAAGCTGTTTCTCATAGTGTTATATTATTGTAAAAATTACATACCTGAATCACAAGGTACACCTGTATGTAATATGTGATACATCTGTACAAGCATACATCTTTATACACTATACGGTACCACAGGACCGGTTTTGCTCCTAAAGAAAGAGCTCCTGTAGACAACTGTTAACAACATTAGTAGAGTATCTGAAATTAGAAAAGTGTAACTCCAGTCATGTCACTAATGCTGTTAACAGAGATACAGGACCGGTTTCGCTCTCATTTGAGCTCATCAGCTGTGGATAACTGAAGTAAGCATTTTCTAAAAACTGTCAGTCAAGCTGATTAATTAAGGAAAATATTATAATACTTCCAGTATAGCAATCAGCATTCAAGTAAGAGGTAGTTTAAATAGCAGTCTTTAGCCTCTAGAATAATCTGTTGCACTATAAATTTATTGGAAGCTATTTCTCATAGCATTATATTATTGTAAGAATTACATACCCGAATCACAAGATACACCTGTATGTAATATGTGATACATCTGTACAAGCATACATCTTTATACACTATACGGTACCACAGGACCGGTTTTGCTCCTAAAGAAAGAGCTCCTGTAGACAACTGTTAACAACATTAGTAGAGTATCTGAAATTAGAAAAGTTTAACTCTAGTCATGTCACTAATGCTGTTAACAGAGATACAGGACCGGTTTCGCTCTCATTTGAGCTCATCAGCTGTGGATAACTGAAGTAGACATTTTCTAAAATTTGTCAGTCAAGCTGATTAATTAAGGAAAAAAGTATTATACTTCTAGTATAGCAATCAGCATTCAAGAGGTGGTTTAGCCTCTAGAGTAATCTGTTGCACTATAACTGCAGACAACAAGAAAACATAACATGTGTCGTAAATGCTGTACATAGCAAGTTTTTTTTTTTGCCTGTACATAGGCTATTCTGGGCTTTAACTCCAAAAAAGTTTTAAGGTATACCCTTAAGAATAACATATGCTAGTTGACCTGCAAGTCGAAAAGTAAAGGAAACCCGACACGAAAAGTGGGTATCGCAAGTACTAGTAGCACTAATAAATTGTAATTGAAAATTATGAATTTAACAATTTTGCAGCTGTTAGCCAGTCATATAACAAAGTTCCACTAAAATAATTTTGGATAAATAAATAATTTAGAATATTGTGGAGCTCTGTATTAATAATATGACTGTTGCCCAGAATTCACCGCGTGGAGGTAGCTGCTTGAATTCCACCCATGCCCACCCAACCTTCTGTGAGCATAGGAAATACTTATAATTTCCCTTTGGCAAAAGGGAAATAAATACATTAATTAAAAGTAAACACATCTGGCTTCGCTAGAAAAAAATAAGAGTATATAAATAACAGCGCCTTGCATCTTTGACAAATGGGAAATAACACATCTAATAATTAGCGCCAAACATACCTGGCTTCGCCAGAAAGAAATAGAATAAACACGCCTTTGCAAAAACACTTGCTACAACAGCGTAATACCCAGCAACTGTGTGGTGGTTGCAGGATCTAAGGTGAGAAACCTGCGTAGGTCAGATGATGAGGATTTGTCCACCAGCAGTTCGACTATGTCCTTTTCACGCATCACTTCAATGTCGTGGGCGGTGGGCCGGTCCTGAGAAGTCCGACCTCCTACCGGACAGGAGTCGATGGCATCCCGCACATCGGGGTATAACACACCACGCACGTGCAGTCCATTATTGCTGGGACAACTGCGGTCGGCCGGCAATACCTCCGTCATCTCAGCCGGTCTCTTGCCATCACTTTCCACCATGGGGTGTGCTAACCTAATCTCCGACGCAGGGTCGTCACTTAACTTTGATGCCTTGCTGAAGATTCTCGTGAAGTTTAGCTGACTTCCAGGTGTTGATATTAATTCATTGCCCTTTGGCATACAAACATACTAACTTCAGCAACTATTTCTTGTAATCCATTGGACGTTATCTGTAAGTACATGATGTCATCTTTATATTTCATTCCTGGCTTTTGAATTCAGTATCAACTTAGCAGCTATTTCTTGTGATTCATTTGATGTTTCAATAGTAGACAATTTTTTCTGGAAACCTTTTTCCTTGTGGAAATAAATCTTTGAGTTTTTATTCTCTTGTTTGCAGGTTCATTGATAGTAATTTCGAAATACTTCCTTTTTTTGTATGCTGTCATATAAGAATGTACTTTACTTATAGCATCATCATAAATTTTCTTCAATACTTCATATTCTTCCACCGTAGTTGCACATTTAGTTAAATTCAGAAGCTCATCACTTTTTTTTAATACTTCTGCTTGAAAATCTGTACTTGTACTAGATCCAGGTTGTCTTAAATGTTGAATATGACTTTCTCTTTCTTGAACCTTGGTATCCTCACTTATAACCAAACTTCTGCTTGCATTATCATTAATGGTTTCTTCTGAAACTCCTTCAAAGTGACTTCTATCATCTACATCTTCATTTTCATTAGAGAAATACTTGCCACACACTATATGTATATGTTTGCACATATTCCACTGAATAGCATTATCAATGCAAGTGCAAGTGAAATTGTGTAAACAGTACCCACAATCGATGCATAACAATACACAGTTCTTGGAACACTGTTCTTGTCGTTTCACAGTATAAATTTCGCCCCTTCTTGATACAGAACCAATGTTCCACTCAACTCCATTTTCTAAAATTTCAATATTTTTCAGCTGTACACTTCTCTTGTGACGATTTCGCAACTGAGTCATCTTAAATGAAACTTTTCCTTTTTCTAAAGAAATTAGACGATCAAACACTTTATCTCTTACAAACTTCATGAGACGAAATAAAGCCTTAGCCGCATAACTCTTTTGCCTTTCAAATATATATATTTGATTGTTCTATGCATTCTTTCAATATGCATATTGGTATTTACACCACACCACTTCCTGAAACAGTAAGTCCAAACTTCACAACGCTTAGCATAATTCTGTTTAAAGTAATTTCCAAATTCTTGTAAAGGACTTGTTGTCTCAAATTCTTCTAATGCTTCCTTCAGCATAATATTAAAGGCTTCTTCTTCTGTTTCACTCAGGAGACATCTGAGTATTTTGTACACATATGCTTGATCTTCTTTCTTTTCTATCAATTGTAAGAGCTTTCTTCGCCAACTTCTATCGACATGCCACGAACAGAGTAATCTCTTCGGAGAACTTTGAAATGCAACTTTCCAAGCATTAGGGAATGATTCTGTGTCATCTGTCATTAAAATCTTTGAAGAAATATCCACATGTTCTTTTAAGGCCTTGAATGCAAGCGTCAAAGCTACACTATCCTGTCTGTTACTTAAGATGAATGCAGCAGGAAAGCCTTCTCGTTTGTCATCTAATACTAGTACCGTGGCTAAGTCAAATCCGTTAGCATTCATTCCATGAGTGAAATCTAAACATATTACATCATTCCCATACATTTTCAGCATTTCATGTTGAGAGGCATTCATTATTACTAACAGAAAATCTTCTTCTTTAAGACCTGGAAAATGTTCTTCATCCATCTTATTCTGTTCTTTATAAAAGATAATTGGAGAATCATCAGTTTTAGCCACACCTTAAATCCACTTTTTCACACTTAATTCATCTAATGAATCCAATACACCATCTGAATGAACATTGTAAACTTTTTTAATGTTGTGAAGATCTTTACGAGTCAGTAGATGTATTCGTTCAAATTTATCTGTAACTGAATCCCTGACATCATCTAAAATGGCTTCAATTAGAATCTTCTTTGATAGCTTCAGAGTAATTGCTTCTTTCTGTTTTTCATCTATCCTCATTCTTCCTAAATCTATGCCATGGCCAACAGAAGTCTTTTTAAATTCTACTTTAATTTTGGCATATCATATTCTTTTACTTTAATCATAGATGGGCAAGTTCCATTTATTTCATTTGATCCCATAACTTTTATGTTTCTTTCACCTTTGCTTTTACTTTTAAAAAATCCACTCCAATGACAATTAAAGTATGCTGTCTTCACCCCATTACATTCCTTAGATCCAAGGTCCGTAGAATATCTTATATATAAGGTTGTCTCGTTCGGGGAAAAAGTTGTCCCGGGCAGGAAAGACGAGTGACGTCACTGCTAGACCCATTCTCTGAAAGAGGCGAGAAAAACTATTGAGAAACGTTGATCAGAAACTATTTAAATATTTATCCAATAGTAACTGTGTGCAAGCAATATAGAATAAAATAAAACCGTACATGCATAGTAATGTGAAGTTTACGAAAATAAATTCCGTACATATGAAAAGAAATAGCAAATTTTTTATGAGCGTGGAAGCTATTAAAATTTTAACATAAGGGAAGTTTATACAAAGATTACTGAATGCTATGTTGAAAGATAATTGAATGAGCAAAGGTTATGTATAAAAAAATAGTGAATGATCAGAGAAGACCCAATAGTTGTTAGGTGTGTTATGTGAATTGGTTTGAGAAGGATATAAATATATATTTCTAATCTAAATGTGGCAAATCAGTCATCATTTAAATATTGACTGTATTTCGAAGTTTACAGGCATGAATAACGCAGTATAAATTAGAATAAATATTATTTCCAGGCAATGTAATGCATAGCTTTTGTCTAGTTCAAAAATTTTACATGTTTTAGAAAAAATATATCGTCTGGATTTGAGAGAAAATCAGGAAACTTTCAAAATCATCTGAAGAAAAACAGTAATTGATTTAAATTTGAAAACACATATTTTATCAAATCATTGCAATAATAATTATTAGTCACGTCAAATGTAGTTTAAGAATTTTTTTGTTAGTAAATTTGTTAATAAAGTTTTTGCTAAGACATTTATATCTTGATTCGTCAAATTGAAGGGCTTCATCATGAGTAAGACTGAATAGTTTCGATTCAATAAAAATGGTTTTTGTTCAAGAAAGTGATATTCATAAGTTAAAAGAAACTAGTGTAATTTTATGGATAATTTTGTAAAACCAAAATAAATTTATAGTCGCGTTAAAATGATACATTTATCACTATTTATTTTAAAGCAAACGGTGAATGGAATCTTTTTAGTTTGAAGCTCCTTCCCCATAAATATTGGACAAATTTCGGAGAAAAAAAAAATTCGTCTTCGAATAAAATGATAAAAATAGCCTTTGTTTCTTTTAGCATAAAATTCTGGATGATACCCCTCTCCCTCCCCTTTTATTTCCCACGATTTTCTGTCGCATTTTAAAGTGCCGATTGACTGAATTCTACGGTAATATCTGTACCATAAAAGAAATTAAATGAATTCACAAAGACTTCAAATAAACAAAATTAAACAGCAGATGTATATCATTAAATATATAGAAACAGAGTTTTCTTTAAGCATATAAAATGAAAATATTAATTACATGCATTGAGCATGCAATGATACAATCTAAATATTTTAAAATCAAATCGATGACATTTTTCAGAAAATTGTAAAGTTCAAATATTTTTTGTATAAGAACTATTAGGAACGGAATGGTACGCTTACTTTTACTTGACAGAATAAGTACTATAGCATTTATATGCAGGAAATTTTAAATCGTCCAATTTTTAAAGAAATAGAAATTTAATTGCAAATTGATAAAGATAATATAGAGAGTTTTATAGAAATAAATCTTATTTAATTCTATTTTTACATATTTCTCATTAGTTATATCCTATTTCAAACCTTTAATAGAAAATACAGACAGTCAAGTGCACAGTCTGTATTTAATGAATTTGAACGGGATATTTCGTTTAAAATATTTAATGTGTTGTAAAAGTAATTCTTAAAAAATACTATATTAAAATCAATATTCATGCATTTGTGAGTAAAAATATTAATAAAGATTATCAGTTTACACATGAAATGTGTAAATTTTGTGTAAAAAAGAAGATGAATGTATTTGTTATACGAAATCACCCGGAAAATCATATCCTTGTCTTAGTGTATAATTTGTCAAACCACTGTTTTTGACTTCTTCATCCGTTAATTACAGCAATTTAGTTCATTTTGAATTCAAATTTGAGTTCATTTGTCATATTTCAGTGTTAGCACATTATTTTAGGAAACATTTCATGTATCTCGTTGATGTTTAAAGCAAGGCATTTTTAAATACAACCATGCTGTTTTCCAACGTTTTTCACCGAAGCGCCGCTGGTCAATAGAACGGAAGGTCTAGCAGTGACGTCCCAGCTCGCCCAGAAATGTTACCATGGGGAGAATAGCGAACGAGACAACCTGTTAATATTTTATTAACCTTGCCTTAGATCCACAATTTTTGACATACGTACAACTCTTTCAATGCAACTCAATTTCAATGCTTCTTTTCCAGTTAATGAAGTCTTCTTCTGTCAAAAATTCCGAGTCTTCTTTCTCTATGATAATGTCATGGGCAAATGTAAAGTGATCTTCAAGAGCTAATTTTGATACACATTCGAAACCACACTGTATACAGGAAACGTTATTCTTGATTTTGTACTTAATTTCTTTATTATGTTTCTGCCGAATATGTTTATACAAATTAGAACTTTTAGAAAATGTTTTATCACAATCAAAACATTTATGTTCTGCTACAATGGATGTATTTTCAGCTAGAAAGAGAGCTAAACCTAAATTAAATAAGAAGTATCATTAATAAATCCAAATACTGAGTGAAAATGTTAAGCATAATGTATTAACAATATTACATAAAATTAAACTCTCATTAAATACATATAACAAAAAAAAAATATAGTTAAATGTACATCACCAAATCTTGCTCAGTTTAAGCCATGCCATCCAATTTCAGAGAACACACCTTTTAAATTACTAGAAATATTAATTTGTCAGTTATTATCTAATAGTAAGTTAGGATATCATAAATGTTTTACATAAATAAATGTTCCTTAGATATATGCTATACAGTAGCTGTCGCTTTAAGAATTAGTGGTTATAAGAATCAAAATAACTGCCATCTTGGATCATGCCGATTAGATTTTGCTACGATTCGTAAAAGAACAACCTGCCTTTTTTTACGAAATGGCACAAAAAAATTTCCAATCTAAAAAGAAAAAGATTACGTATACTCAAATGTATCAATTAAATTCTTGTTTTATACACAATTTTTAACAAGTAAAAAATATAACACACTCCATTATACTTTAGGCCTAACCATTCTCAAGATATTTGAGATTTCTTGCATTTTTGTTACGCCACTTTAGGAAAAATGTCCAATTATCAAATAAAAACAAAAATTGAATTAAAAAGGCAGATTTATATTTCGTGCAATTAAACTCAATAAATTATTAAAGAAATAAAGAAAATATGAATTTGAGTCTGCAGGGAAAGTCATGTGCTGCCCACATCAGAATTTTATTGTTAGTTGCTCAACCATGCAAATTAGTGCTGTAAGAAGGTGACTAACATAGTAGATTCTGTTTTTATTATAATTAAGTTTGTTTTCTTTTAATGACATGTGAAAGTTATCAACCACAGGTTC
Source organism: Amaurobius ferox (assembly GCA_951213105.1). Lineage (NCBI taxonomy): Eukaryota > Metazoa > Arthropoda > Arachnida > Araneae > Amaurobiidae > Amaurobius > Amaurobius ferox. The sequence goes on from OX578148.1 coordinate 26,126,600, forward strand.
GTATTCAGCTATCGACCAATATAACTATCCATGCACAAATCTAATGGTCTTGTAAAATTAAAATGAGAAATTTCAGTGTTCATTTATGTTACTAAGTGTTTTGAGAACATTTAATACAGCTTTAGTGTAAAGAATTTACATTTGGTACAATTAATGGCACAATGTAGCAATCCCGTGTCTAGCTAGCTGCGGTGCATGGTAAGAGCAAGGAATATGTATGTAAAAGTACATATTTGATTTTGATTTGAAACAGTTCATGTCAATTGCCCTCTTTGTAAAGTTAAAATTAAGATTTTCGTGTTACGCCTGTGTAGCATACGTAAACCCCTGCTCTATGAACTACAGAACACCTGTTCTACATGCGATCTTCGATAGCCAGCAGGGCCGGATTCCGTAATGTTTTTTTAGCATGCGAGTGTATCCATGTTCAAATTACTATAGATCAACTATTTTACAAATGGCTGTTCCTATATTAAATTAATCCATTTTTACAGTGTTGACATGTGCTACTTTTTGCGATGAAATGTATTCAGTTTGTCATCTGGAATCATAACGTTAAAGTAGTATTTATTTATAAATTGTTTATTCCCTATATTTTTTAATGTTAAATGCCCAACCAGGCAAATTAGTGTTGTAACAGGGTGAACAGCAAGACAGATTGTTTTCATTATAGCCAAATTTCTTTAAGCTTGTATATATATATATATATATATATATATATATATATATATATATATATATCTTTTTAATGAAATGTGAAAGTTATCAACCACAGGTTCATATTCAGCTACCGACCATGCACACACAAATCAGTAATGTAAATTTACATTAAAATTTCTAAGTGCACTCAGTAGAACGTTTAAATATAAGTAAGCATAGAAACACTAGACTGAATTCAATTTATTAAATTTTACTAGTCAATCAAATGTAAATAGAAAAGAATAGTTATGCAGTAGTAAATATAGCGTTGTAACAGGGTGAATACCACATGTTCGTATTCAGCTACAGACCATTATATATCCATGCATGCACAAATCTAATGGTCAGGTAAAATTAAAATCAGAAATTTTAGTGTTAATTTAAACATAAGTAATCATAGAAATCTAATGGTCGGGTCAAATTTACATTACAAAGGAACGTTTAAATATCAGTAAGCATAGAAACACTAGGCTGAATTCAATTTATTAAATTTTACTAGTCATGAATCAAATTTACTAGTTTACGAATCAAATGCAAATAGAAAAAAATAATTATGCAGTGGTAAATATAACACTTGTAACAAGATGAATACCACACGTTCGTATTCTGCTATAGATCATTATATATCCACGCATACACAAATGTAATGGCTGGGTAAAATTAAAATCAGAAATTTTTGTGTTAATTTAAACGTAATCATAGAAATCTAAGGGTCAGGTCAAATTTACATTACAAAAGGACGTTTAAATATCAGTAAGCATAGAAACACTAGGCTGAATTCAATTTATTAAATTTTACTAGTCATGAATTAAATTTACTAGTTTACAAATCAAATGCAAATAGAAAGGAATAGTTATGCAGTGGTAAAATGCTTGTAACAAGATGAACACCACACGTTCGTATTCAGCTATAGATCATTATACATCCACGCATACACAAATGTAATGGTCGGGTAAAATTAAAATCAAAAATTTTTGTGTTAATTTAAACGTAATCATAGAAATCTAATGGTCAGGTCAAATTTACCTTACAAAAGAACGTTTAAATATCAGTAAGCATAGTAGGGTTGCACCGAATACCATCTTTTGCCGAATACCGAATATTCGGTTAAAATTCTTACCGAATATTCGGCCGAATACCGAATATTCGGTTAAATTTTTTTAAAGGTAATATTTCTATTTTATGCCAATTTAAAATAGAAAATGTTTCTATTTTGTGCCTTTTTGAAATGCATTTACATTTAGCATCCTAAATTTATTTGCATTTACATTAAGTATAATTATTAATTTAAAATAAATAACAAATGAAATAAATCATTTCAAAAGCAAATAAATATAGTACTTAATTTGTTTTATGTTTATCTGCATAAATTGATAATTGATAGCTAATTTCTAATATGTGATAATGATGGCTTCATGTTATGTTATAGAGAATCTTGCATTTACCTTACATACAAATACAAACCCAAGTTGCTTAAAATATCATTACAAATTAGAATTACAATTTATTCAATTGAATTTTTGCTATCTTAGTCTGTTCTATAATGTAACTAATAAATAATTTTATCAAAATTGAAACTGAGCAGTCAAATTCAAACATTGTCAAATCATTTTTCTTTTTAAAGTGCAAAGGATACTTCGCCAGAATGCCTAGCCATTCTTTTTTAAGTTGTTGTCACAACAAACTACAACAGAGTAGATACTGATAGATAACTAAACAGTTACACCCTGTGACAAAAGACTCAACAAAGTAATCTTCTCTTCAGAAATCATGAAAGAAATTAGAAGGGTTGACTACACACACAGAGAGAAATTCTTTGGTTATCTTGCTTGACACATTTTAATGGATACAAAGGAACACCTATGGCACCCTCAGTATCTTCTCTATCTCTATCGAAATTAAAATACTGCAAAATTGAATATTCACCAAAGTGCTTTTTTTATATATTAATGACCTTCACCCTTTTTTAATATTGGTGAAATGATAATTGATTTTTTTAGCTGCATATTTTATAAAAAATTAACAGTTATATTTTTAAACAAGTAATATTTTGAGTTTTATTTTCTGGTTACTGCTTCATATTTAAACGAGTTAGTAAGGTTAAGGTGTGATAAGATTTAAAAAAAATTGAAAAAACAACAAAATTTAATATCAGATTGTTTACTTTTACATTAAAATTATTTTAAATATGATAATATTGGTAAGTAACAATTTGAATTAATTTTGCACTATGATACTATAACTTTCATTGCATAAAAAAATGTGCTTTACCAATTATCGAATATTTAAAATTTTTCTTACTATTCGGTTCGGCCGAACCGAATATTCGGTTTGACTGCCGAATAGGCAGTATACCGAATACCAACCGAATATTCGGTACAACCCTAAAGCATAGAAACACTAGGCTGAATTAAATTTATTAAATTTTACTAGCCATGAATCAAATTTACTAGTTATATATCCACGCAAACACAAATCTAATGGTCAGGTAAAATTAAAACCAGAAATTTTACCAGAAGAACATTATTAATCAAATGCAAATAGGGTACAGATTGGATATAGAGAATTTGGATTTTTCAACTTTTTTCCGCGAGCCAATTGTGGCGCCAAATGGCCAAATGTGGCGCGCCTGCTTTGTGCAACATTTTGCTTTTTCTGGAAATTCTGGCAACCCCACCCCTTTTAGCTTTCTGATATAGTCGGCTGCGGCCATTTTATTTTTGTTTTGTTGTTGGTGTGTGTGTAAAAACGTGTCTGAGTGTGTTAAAAACGTAAATATCATACAGGAATTAAAGATAGCACATGTTATTAGATAAAATAATGTAGAAGCAGAAAATTTACATAGAAATAATGAGAGTTTTTTTATGACCGCAATGTGGAAACAATTATTTGTGCAATTTGGATACTTACACGTGTTTTTCTTTGAAAAGTTTTGGATTTCATTAAACCAGGTACTGTGTTTTGAATTTGTTGTCCACGTAAAGTATCGTTTCTCTTAAATTTAGTTAAAGTACAAACTTTTTTCTAAGTATCGTTTTCTCTTAAATTTAGTTAAAGTACAAACTTTTTTCTAAGTATCGTTTTCTCTTAAATTTAGTTAAAGTACAAACTTTTTTCTAAGTATCGTTTTTTCTTAAATTTTGTTAAAGTACAAACTTTTTTCTAAGTATTGTTTTTTCTTAAATTTAATTAAAGTACAAACTTTTTTCTAAGTATCGTTTTCTCTTAAATTTAGTTAAAGTACAAACTTTTTTCTAAGTATCGTTTTTCTTAAATTTAGTTAAAGTACAAACTTTTTTATAAGTATTGTTTCTCGTAAATTTAGTAATTTCGTATTTTTTCTAAGTATTGTTAATTATCGGCATTTGTATGCATTTTTTCTAAGTATTGTTTCTCGTAAATTTAGTAATTTCGTATTTTTTCTAAGTTTTGTTAATTATTGGCATTTTTAATTATATATGTTTATATTTCGTACTCGCAATGTTCAAGATGGCGTCCGTTAGGAATTTTCAAAGCACCGTACGCGTTGGCGCCAGTCTTGGCGACAAAAGAAAATGGCGGATTTAGCCAAATTCTTTATATCAGATCTGTTCCGCAAATAGAAAGGATTAGTTATGCACGTGCGAAAAATAGACGAATCCTCAGATAACGATCGATCGAATCATATATATAATAATCATCAAGAACTTCAAATTAAAGGAAATAATGCTCATTTAAACTTACCACGTGCTAAATATAGGAAGGAATAGTTATATGCACGTGCTAAATATACGAATCAAATGTAAAAAAAAGATATGCACGTGCTAAATATCCGAATCAAACGAAAATAGACAGGAATAGTTATGCACGTGCTAAATATCCGAATCAAACGAAAATAGACAGGAATAGTTATGCACGTGCTAAATATACGAATCAAATGCAAATAAAAGATATACGAATCAAATGCAAATAAAAGATATACGAATTAAATGCAAATAAAAGATATACGAATCAAATGCAAATAAAAGATATACGAATCCTCAGACAACAATCGATTAAAGGAAACTTAAAGGATTAAACGAAATTAAAGGAAATAATGATCATTAAAACTTACCACATGCTCAGATTTTCTGTAACACACTAACACTACACTTACACAAGCAAAACACAATATTGAAATTTTCCCTCAGGATGTCCCTATTCCTCAAATTCCCTACAGCATCAGCGCCATCTAGTGGTTTCGGAATTTAACATTACGGAGCCTTCCTGTCCGTAGCTGCTTTTTCGGGGTGGGCATTCATTCATTCTCTCCGAGACTCCGCACTGTGCGTACCGATTCTCTCTGCTCCCATCGTGGCTGTTACTACACGTGGAACTTTTACTACACGTGGAACTTTTCGAACTTCGACTCTGCTTTATTCCTGCTTTTGCTGGTCTCTTTTCTTCATCGGATATGGCGTCCGCAACATCGACTTCAACCCATCCTGGTGATATCACGACTTTTATTGAAAATACGATCGAGGAATACCGGACTCTGCAATTCCCGGACCAAGCTGTTTCCGATCACGGGCGACCCCAATATCTGAACATCCTGACCCACACCCGCCTCTTCTTGCAGAATAAATGGAACAAGCGCCAAAGACGACGCGCAAAGAGGAACTCAGGTATGTGCATTTCCTTGACCTCTCATTTTGAGCAGTTTGGAAACTTTGGCGATAGGACCCCTTTCTGTGCAGAGATCATATCACTTATGACTATTGTTGTAAAACCACTAAAATTGATGTAAAAAACTGTACTACTCTAAATGTAACTTCTAATAGTAAGCCTAGTAAAGGCAGTAATTTAATTGAAGATGATTACCAAGCTAATATTGTAACTACTGATAGTTCAAATGATAAACTTAATATTGTTGATACCCAAGTAATAGCATTGAATCTGAATGTAGCCATAACTCTGATAATACACCTAATATTAAAGCACCTAATGCTCATGATAATATTAATTTGCAAAAAACTAAAGCACTTAATGCTGCAAATAATACCGCGGACATGGAAGGCCCAAGATCTCCCTCAGCCAAAAAGCACTGCCGCTGGGCGGATGCCTCTAATACCAACGAGGAAATCACCACCGCCAACCCCTTTGCAGTTCTCGATATGGATACCTCCCCCCCCCCCCCGATGACTCGGAAACCACCAACACAACCCAATCCAACGATGAAAATATCCCCTCGAGTGAAGTTAATAATTCTAACAATTCTAAAATTGAACCCTTCTTCGTCAACTGCCCCACTAATTGGAGGGAACTAATTAAAAATATTAACACCCAAGTCAAAACCCACAGAATACTATATTCAGAAGGTTAACTCCCATAGGAACCTATGGCAGCATCGTTAACATAGGATTTCGCATAGACACTAGCGTTCGATCAGCCAACCATCCTCGACTGCTAGATTTGGCGACTATCGCTCAATTGGCGATTTTATGTTAATGCAGCCAAAAAAAATAAAATAAACTGTACTTCTATAATTTTTTAAACTATAAACATGATCAGCATTTAAAAATACTTTTATCTGTAATATGTTTAACTTTAAATAAATAAACACAGATATATATTTAATTCATGCAATCATAAACTAAATAAAAAAATTGACGCATTGCATCACTGTAAATCATTATACACCAAAAATTACAAGCTAACATACCCAAAAGACTTAAATATTATATAATATTTTCAGCCTAAAAAGTATACTAGCGTGTAGAGAGTTAAATTGCTTAGTTCTTAATTTATTCTGGGATGCTGGGATATATATATATATATATATATTTAAATACACTACTAAACTATATTCTTATACTAAATAACAAATTTACATAAATGCATTATCAAAGGTGTCGAACTCAATCGTTAATTAGAAGGGGGGGGGGGATTATTTTCCACATTACGTCAGTTAGTAAAAAGCATGTAAAATATATGCACATCCAATATTATATTCAACTTTCTCTAGAAAAAGCTATCCAAATATCAATTTTTATACAATTTATATAAACGCGGAAAAGGTTTTTTAACTAATAATGCCATTGCTTCTTAGAATTTATAATCTAGGCGGCAGTGATAATACTGCACCAATTTCTTATGATGAACACGTGCATAGGTTGAAATACGGAATAGATAACACATAATTTTTTATTTAAATAAAAATAAATTACATACCTTTTGAACGTAATTCCTTTTCTTTTAATAATCGATAAAATAGCAGCGAAAGTAACATGCGATGATAGAACAAAGTTCTAAGTTCCAAGTGTTTCGTTTAGTGCCAAATAGGGTTATATTAGCAGAACGTCTTGGCGAAAACCGTCACAGACCATCGCCAAGCCCCCCCCCTCAGCCATCGCAGCCAGCTCCCCGGAAAAAAGAGTCCCCCCCTGCAGGCAGTCGCGTCTACCTCAGGAAATCACCAAGACAAGACAACTCAACCTGCTGCCACCGTCAACAGTACTGACAAAACCTACTCTGAAGTTATCTCAACCCCCCCCCCAGCCCTGGAATCGGGGAAGGTAGCAACCCAAACCCCAAAACTGTAACCGAAAAAACCGCGCCCACTTACCAGCCAGCTTGCCACCCAAAAAGACTTCCCCTCAAAAACCTTAATGTCTACTCTTACATCACGCCTCCCCCCCCACTGTAATAAACTCAAGCGCTGCTCCTTCTACTCCTGCCACCAACGTAAAAGATGTTCTTGCTCCCCCTGCCTCCACCTCCCAATTATCATTATTCAACTCATCCAAGAGGTTAGGAAAATCTTCGCAGACTTCAACATTGACTTCAATCAAATCAAAAAATTCCTTTCAGCTGTCCAATCCAGAATAAATCAGGCTTACAACCCCCTGAACAAACTGTTCGCAATCATCTCTGCCTTCGAGGAGGCTTTCTGCGCAGCCCCCCCCCCCCCAACATGGGGAGTAATTGCAATATTGACGCCCTTCGTCTCCTTTCTTGGAATGCGAACGCAGGGATCGCATTCGTCCTAAAATTCCTAAAAGTTTGAAGCTTTCCTTGAATTCCTAAAATTAACCTAAAATTTTGTAATGTTTTGCTGCGGCGTCAAATTTACTGTACTATCGCCCATGTTAAAAAAGACTTCAGAAATTAAAACGTTGTTCAAAATAGCACTCATCTTTTACAAAGAGGACAAAAGTGTCAATCACGAAAAAATCGCCGATTCTCAATGGTTAAATCCTCTCCTTGCACAGGCGGTTTTAGTGAAATACGATCGCAAGACGAATGGCGACCCACGTGATCATTTACGACCAGAGTTTGGGGGAGATTCTTTTGTTTGTGGGAGTGGGAATCTCCAGGATATCTTAGGAATCTCCAGCGCAAGTTAACAAACCTAGAAGCCTTTAACCTCTCAATGAAATAAAATAGAAAAAGACGGGTTCAATTGTTGAATAGTGTGCTTCCTCATATTTACTAGATAAATCACGAAGTTTCTCTTTCTTTGCAAAGTTAAAATTTTGCTCAACTATTCTTTGTTGGAAATCAATTGTGTGCAAAAATTTTGAAGAATTTTAGGTCTAAATCCAATAATACAAATATAGTTAGTCGGATTATGATTCTCCTACGCCCCTCATTACGTAATATTTGATCAACATCATGATAAAACAGGAGAGTAGAGAATGAATTTTTGTCTGCTGTTAGCAACCTCTCTAGGCATTGGTGATATTAAAGGATATCTCTTCAAAAGGATGCATTGCGTAGGGGCCTGGACCACATAGCAGTTTACGAAGAAAGCAATGGATAAAATAAAATACGGCATAGTAGGGAGGTCCCCATAAAAAATAAATTAAAAACAATGCAAGAGCAGAAATGTGAAGAATGTTAAATAAATACATTCCCGCTTCCAACAGATAAAACTTTTAAACAGTTTTCACTTCTTTTTAAACTTAAAATTTTGTCAAATTATTCCATGTTTAGTATGCATCTGGGATGAAAAGTACCAAAGATTTGAACTCTGTAAGAATTTTTGCTCAAAAACCAATATTTAAAAATATAGTTTTCTGGACTAGAGTTCTTTTGAGCCGCAGGAACTTGTATATGCGTCTTTGTTGATTCTATCAAAACAGAAGATGATTGAAGGGAAATAGCTGTGTCTAGATTAACGCGTTGCAGTAGCTTTGATGAAATATAGGATAACTGATTTTCCTCATATTATTTAATTACTGCTTTCGGCGACCAGCTCTATTGTTTTTCTAAAAGTTTTTAAACTTGCAATACCCTTCTTGCAGTAGCTGTCGATCGTGCACCTCGACGGTGCAGTTGATATAGCAGTTGTCAATTGCACACCTCAGCTACGCGGCCAAGTCACGGCTAACGGTACAGTTGATGAAGTAGCTATCTATCTCAACTACGTGCGGATGTTACGGCTAACGATATAGTTCCTCAAGTGGCTGTTGATCGCACGTTTCCGTTACGTGCGCAAGTTATGACTAACGGTGCAGTTCATGAAGTAGCTCTTAATCGCACACCTCAGTTACGCGCGCAAGTTATGACTAACGATGTAGCAACATGCGCAATTCACGGCTAATGATGCAGTTTATTTTAAGTTACTGTTGATCAGGCACCTCAGCTTCGCGCGGAAGTTACGGCTAACTCATTAAGTAGCTGTCAATCGCGTTTCCGACTGCAGTGCGGGCACACGGGTAATGATACAGCTGCTGCGTATAAAATGAATCGTCTGTTATTAGCGGCTGCATGCAATCCAAGTACGAAATAAGCAATAACGACAATTCTACTGCATGTAATAACGATATACACGCTGCGCGGGCACATGCAATCTGTATAGATTTGAAATAGCTGTCAATCGTGTTCCAGCCTACTACGAGGGTTCAAGGCTAACAGATAAATACTTTTCCCGAAATAAATTGACCTTTATTAGCATTATTTGCTTTAAGCCCGCCCGCTGCGCAGGTGCATGCAATCCTTGTACGTTACATGCAATGACTCCTAACTTACCAGCTAGATTTTTGCTCTTATGGCCTTATTTTATTTTACAATTCTTTAAAAGTTTTAAATATGATTTTGAGCTTTTTGGATTCTTTTTTTGTTAATTATATTAAGATTTTCTTTTTCTGTTTATATAAAGTTGTTTGAAAACTAAACTAACATTTTTCTAACATACATATATATATAGTGTGTATGTATGTATATATTTACACAAAAAATACCTGTGATAAAGTGGCCACTGGATACTGAGTGATAATTTGAATTTTCAAGTCTGCAGAGCATTAAAATGAAAAATAAAATATGAAAAACATTCAAAAAATTACCTTTTTCTTTCAATGATGTTTGTTTTTTGTATCAATTCTCCTTTAATCAATGAAAAGAACGGTAATTAAACAGTACTAATAATAGAAATAATAAAAATTAGCTCCTAAAATTTTGAAAAAAAATCCTTAAATTCCTACCTAAAATTTTTAGAAAATCTGCTATGATCCTTGCGAACGGCATCCGTAATAAAATCATCGAACTGCGGGATTTTGTTCAGAACAACCCGGTTGACATCGTACTTGTGCAGGAAATAAAACCTGGTCGTTGCCCCCCCCCCCTCAAGATAGCCAACTATAGAAACTACACGGCGTTGCGCAGTCAGACCTCAAACAGTCCTTACGGTGGAGTCTCTATTTATATAAAAAATAACCTTACACACCATGAGTTAAGTGTCTTTAATACCGTTATCGTTGAAAACAAATTAATTAAGCTGACCCTCCCCAACCAACCGCCCATCATCATTGGATCCCTTTACACCAAACCCTGCCGGTCTGTGAACCTGGAACCCGACCTCATCCAAATCTTCAGTAACAATCATCGCATCATTTGTATCGGTGACTTCAACGCCCACCATCCCAGCTGGAATTGTCGGCGCAGGAACCCGTATGGCAGGCAAATTCATAATTTCATCACAACTAATGGTCTCCATGTAGCGTCCCTTCCAAGCCCACCCACTTCTCCCTCTCCGCCACCCCTGCCACCATTGACTTTGCAATCATGAAAAACCTTCACTTCCCGTATACCCTGGAAACCCTCAACGAGCTCAGCTCCGACCACCTCCACATCCTCCTCACCGTCCACCTGAACACCCTGTTGCCTGTTTCGGACTCCCCCTCCTCCATTAACTGGAAAAAGATTAAATATAACCTCACCAACTCCACCCTTTTAAACCCTAAATCAGTGCCCCCGCCGACCTCGACTCGGCGGTCCAAAACCTAACTTGTGAGATTCAAAGATCCCTCGCCGACACCTCCTCCTCTCGCCCCCCCCGTTATAACTCTCTTCCTCATCACTTAAAAACAGAATCAAAAACCGTAATGATACCCGCAGGCAGTGGCAGATTACTAGAAACCCCCTCATTAAAAACCGGTTAAATTCCCTTAACAGAGCCATCCGCAATGATATTGCCAAGTACAACCAAAATAGATGGAAAGAATTCTTAGAGTCCCTCTCCCCCCTTGATAAGACCAGTTGGAAAGAGATCAGAAGGGTGAGAAGACCATTCGCGCGATTGCCGCATCTGTGCACCAACACGGGAATGGCCTCCTCAGACCTCGAAAAAGCGAATGCCATCGCGAACTGCAATGAAAAGCAGTTCACCCTGGACATCCCCAACAGTGATTTCCATGATAATATTAACCTTACAGTCAATAACTTTCTTATGGCCCTCCACCCTGACCCTGTCCCCCTCTCCGAAATTGTCCAAATCATCAGTAAACTTAAGAATAAAAAAGCCCCAGGCATAGACAAAATCTCAAATAGGGCCCTTAAATTTCTCCCCATTAATATTATATTTTACATTACTCACATAATTAATGCGGTCCTTACCCTCCGGCATTTCCCAGACTCATGGAAAACCTCTGTCGTCCCCATCCTCAAACCTGGTAGCATCCCCTCCGACCCTGTCTCTTACCGCCCCATCTCCCTCCTCCCCGCCCTCAGCAAAATCACGGAAAGAATCATCCAATCCAGGCTTCTTCACTTCATCAACGACAAAGATCTTATCATTCCCGAGCAGTTCGGGTTCCGGCCTGCTCACTCGACAACCCACCAGCTTCTTAGGGTCGTTGAATTCGTTGCTGAGGGACTTTAGACCAAAACCCACGCTGGAGCCATTATGTTGGACGTGGAAAAAGCGTTTGACAAAGTCTGGAACACTGGCATTATATTCAAGCTAATTCAGATGGAAATCCCCCCACCCCCACCCCTCATCCACATCATAAACTCGTACCTTAACCAGCGCAAATTCCACGTCAGAATCTTAAACACCCTGTTCAACCTCAAACCAGTTAACGCCGGAGTTCCCCAAGGATCTATCCTTGCCCCCTCCTCGTCAATTGCTTTATAAATGACACCCCCCGGTCCCCCCACACCTCCCTCTGCCTCTATGCAGATGACACTTGTATAATCACCAAGCACCGCAACCTTAACTTCCTGCACACCCACCTCCAAAAGCACATTGACTCTCTTGAAAAGTTCTACAGCAACTGGAAAATTAAAATCAACCCCAGCAAATCTCAGGCCATCTTCTTCTCCGGTAAAAGGATCCCCCCCCCCATCATGATCAATAATCAACCCGTGTGCTTTGCCCGCTCGGCCAAGTACCTCGGTGTCCATTTGGACACCCGGCTTACTTGGCGCGAGCACTTCAACCACGTCTTAAAAAAGTCGAGAAAGCTCGTTGGCACCCTTGGTCATCTTTTATTCTCCGATCACCTCGAGCTCCAAAACAAAATTCTTGTATATAAATCCATAATTAATCCTATCCTCCTCTACGCTTGCCCTGTCTGGGGCTTCGCTTGCAGGACCAGTATAGCCAAGCTCCAGACAGAGCAAAATCGTATTCTTAGAATAATCAGAAAAGCTCCCCGGTACCTCAGGAACGACATCATACATAAAGATTTTAAAATTAAGACTATCAAAAGTACTATTTGCAAGCAAAGCAACAAATTCTTCAGAAACATCCCCAGTATCAATAATGAAACGCTTTTTACGCTCCCCGATTACGACCCGAGACTGCACAGGAAACGACCACGGTCAATTCTTTTCGAACCACCTTGAAGCATTGTTATATTTTAGCCTTCCATGTTCGCACCCATCTTGTATCTTATTGCATAATCATCTTACTTAATTCTCTCTCTTGATCTCAAGCCTTTAACTGTGCGCAACTCTGTATCTCATAAAGATACAGCTGCTTCCCCCTTTTGGTGCCCCGCTCCTCACCTAGAGGGCAGCACCTTAGTTCATTTAGTTCCCCTTCCCTAGGAAGGTTGGGCCAAAGGGCCGCACTTCTGTTTTTCAAATTCCAACTGCTCAAATGACGTCATGTGCAAAGAATTTCTAACCGTAAAGAAAGGAAGCTTCCGTAGACCCAATGTAAACAGCCTTATCGCTACTGCTGAAAGTCTGTCATGCAGGAAAAGCAACGTTACAGGACGAGAATCCGGGATGAAGGATTCTTTATTGTTTCTTCTCGGGTTTTTTTTTTTTTTATACTTTGATTTGATAATCGTATGATAAGTGATGCAATTTAAATGGAAAACATATTTTCATTTACATAAAGATTTTTTAAAGCAAAATAAAAAATTTTAATGCTTTTTTTTTACCTCCAATTACATTCAAAATAAGAATTTAAATTTGCATGCTTTGTCCTTGTATAATTTTTTGTTTCAATTTAAGATATTTTTTCGTTATCATTAAAAGATATTACAGTAAAATAAAATTATATTTTATTTCATATCTAATTATACTTAAAATAAGAATTTTATTTTGCTTGCATGATCTTACAAAAAACTTTTACACTCAAATTCAAGTGCACTCTTATATGTAATATTAATAAAATAGAAATTATAAATGCACTTACCTTTGACATGATAAGATGAAACAAATAAAGAGTAAGAAGTTCCGCAATTTTTTTTACACTAAATATTATTTTCGCTCTACAGATATACTTGTGTCCCTCTGCAGAAAATTTTGCCACAAATATTGCAACTGGTCGAAACTAATTCAGTGGTATTTTGAGAAGTCTGTAATTATCATCCTAGCATGTCTAGGATATGTTCTATTGGCGATAGGTCTGGGGACCTGGATGGTCATGGGAGAGTATTGAATCCTTGAAAGCATTGCTGAGAAAGTCGTGCAGTATATGGTTGAGCATTGTCTTGTTGGTAAATGAAACCCGAGTGGCTTGACAGCATAGGCAGAATATTGTCGACAAGTGAGCCATTAGATTGACTATAACATCATTGGCACTGACAGTTTGATAATTTAAACTTTTAAAACAACATTTGCATGCCAAGTTTTGTAGTTGTAGCTTAATTTTTTGTGGGTGGATATATTCTTTTGCAACACAGTGTATTTACAGGATTCAATATGATATGGAATAGAAATTTCAACAGCTTGTACTATCATAGGCAGTGCTTCCTTTTTTTATCGAGTAGAATTAAGGAATTGTACTTTTTGTAAGAAATTAATTTTTAAGAATAATTAAAAATATATTTTGAATTCTTCTTAAGAAGAAGTATTCATTTTTAAAAGAATTATAGTCACACTGTAGCTATTTTTAATTTGTGTACACTTTGTATATTTATGATCTCTTGTGTAGTAACTTTATGATGGTAACATATAAAATCTAACACTTAATTTAAATATTTGAATTTCAAATAGTATAATGATTTTAATATTTCTATATTTAGATTTAATATTTGTTTTCAGGGGAAGTGTCTATGCAAAAGGTTAAAGTTTTCCGTTATGTTTCTGGAAGAAGGTAATATATTATTTATAAGTTGTAATGATATTTTACAATTGTAATATTGTTATTTTAAAGGACTAGCATAGTCTGCATAGAGCTCAAACTGCTGCTAATGCAATAAGACTTCGTTTAAAGCAACATCCAACACAAAATTTACAGTGTCAATTAGTTTCAAAGGTGGAAAATGGAAAAGGGAAGGTGAAAACTGTGAAGGAAGGAACAAGTAGTGGGATACCATGAATAAACGATAATATACCAAAGAGAAATGTGAGCATTATACAAAAGATATCTAACCGGTTTTCGAAGTTACACTAGTCGTACAAACTAGCTGTAAAAATATCAGTTTATATACAAAAATGAAAAATAAGAGAACAGAAAATGAAAGAAGAAATAGGTTTTAGAGGCTAAAATAACTATGTAAATAAATATTCCAGAAAATAGTAAGAAATTAGGAAAATTACCGAGAAAAGAGGAAGAAAGTAAACAATATCGATAGATTAAAGAGATTTCCAAGAAAAAAATAATGGTGTTTTTAAGAAGCAATCAGAAGATTTGATTATAGGCAAACCACAGTCACCACTTTTATGTGATATACATAGCTATATGTACCATTTTGAAAAAAACTTCTTCATTTTCAACACTTTACAACAAAGTTGAAAAGTGTTTATGACTTTGTTCATTCATTCTGTCTGTCTGTCTGTCCGTTAGCACGATAACCGCCGTAAAAATGACTTAATCAAAATGAAATTTTAGTATGTTGTTCAGGACCTATGGGAATATAAATGAATAATATCACCAAATTAGTTTTGGATTGAACCCGGGTTGAAAAAATGAAATACATTGAGCCTTATGGGACCTAATTTTTCAAACATTTTTTAAGCGGATTTAAAATTCACAAATTGTTTCGAAAATGTTAGGTAATATTTAAATTGTTTCATAAAATATATAAAAAAAAATTCAGCGAAATATATTCAGTAGTTTTTTAAATAAAAATTAAAATAATAATTATACCTCTTATATGAAACGATCACGTGACCATGATATTAAACGATCACATGACCCACTTCAAAATGATATATGGCATCCATCTTGTTTCAAAATCGTGTTTTTTAAAGTTTTTTTTAATTCATATTGAGTGTTGTATCCATCTTAAAACTAATTTATTTTTGCTTAAATTCTGTGCATCTACATACTGAAACAACGCAAATACAATATATTTGAGTTTAAATGATTATCCAAACTTGATTATTTCTACAACGAAGCCTATTTTTCACTTATGTAAAATGTAAACAGCAAAATATGTAGAATGAGTTGTACAGTGACTGCCGGTTATAAGATTCAGTGGTTATAAGAAACAGCTGTTTATAAGACCCAAAACAACAGAAACAAATACAAGCTTCGTTTTAACATTAAAATTGTGTCACTTATACGAAACACGATTCCGCTTATAAGAAACAGTTTTCTACAGAAAATTTGTTGATTTCCTTGCGCCGCGGGTGTAAAAAAAAATCGATTCGTTTAAGGTTAACTGAAGGACGAGTTGTTATCTCTTGTCTCTGGGCGTACGGGGAGGATGTAGGAGTTTGCTATGTAACAAAGGATGACAGAGAATTTCTCCGTAGAAAGACTTGGGGGGAACAACCCCAAACCAGTAAGAAACGAGTTTTAATCTTTTTGCAGTTAAGGAAACGTACTGATAAGGAAAGGCATCTTTGCTTATGCACTCAAATAAGATTCGTACATCTTTAGTTAGTCATTTTATTTTTGCTATTGGAAGTATGTCACAAAAGAGAAAAACCCTTACTTTGCTTGAAAAGCAAAGTTTACTTAAAAAGTATGATTCTCTACCTCCGCGTAGTCAAAGAGAAGCTGCTTCTGCATTAGAAATTCCGCACTCAACATTATGTAAAATCCTGAAAGGCAGGAATGAAATTTTGACCCCAAATTGTAATCTTCAAAGAAAACGGAAACGAGAAGGAAAGGCAGCTGCTACAGAGGAAGCACTCTTACAATGGTTTTCTAATGCCAGATTAAAGAACGCTCCTATCAGTAGGGCAATTTTACTGAAAAAAGCAGAAAATTTTGCGGAAAAATTAGGAGAAAAAGTGTTCCGTGCGACTGATGGTTGGTTAAGCCGCTGTAAAGAACGAAATAACATTGTGTACAAAAAAAATTGTGGAGAGAAGCAGGACGCGGACTCCGAGTCGGCATCTTCATGGATTACGCGAAGCTTACCACCTCTATTAGAAAAATACTCTCCTCATCAAATTTTTAACACTGACGAGACTGGGCTCTATTTTAGAGCGATGCCCGAGTATACAATGATGTTCAAAAATGATCTATCTCCGTTGGAAAAAAACAAAAAGATCGAGTTACAGTTCTGTTAACAACAAATATGACGGGAACTGTAAAAGCCCTTTAGTTATTGGCAAAAGCAAACGTCTGCGCTGTTTAAGTGGAATAAAAAAAATTGCCAGGGATCTACGAAAATTCAAAGAATGCCTGGATGACAAGTAGAATTTTTGAAGACTTTTTGTTAAAGTGGGACTGGGAACTGATGGGAAAAGAAAAAAATCTTTTAATCCTTGACAACTGTTCGGCTCATCCTGTAATACAGCTGACAAACATTGAACTTTGTTTTTTGCCACCCAATACAACTTCCATCATACAGCCTCTTGACCAAGGAATTATTAAAGCATTTAAAACTCTGTATCAGTCAAATTTGCGACAGAAAATAGTGGATGCAATTAATGAAGAGAAAGGATCGGCTTCTCAAATAAGCAAGAAAATAACCTGGCTTGATGCTATCCATATGATCGCAGGCGCATGGAAAAATGTTTCTGACATATGCATTTTTAATTGCTTCCGTAAAGCAGGATTTTTGAAAAATAATGTTGACATATAAGCAGAAGATGAAGAAGAATTAGAAGCACCTTCAGAAGAATGGATTCACATCGACGAAAATTTACAAACATCTGAAGAAAAAAGTGATGATGACATAGTGGCAGAAATTTAGAATGTTTGCAATGAAGATGAAAACTAAGACGACGTTCCACAAGAAGAAAATTTTCCTACAGTCAAACAGTCGCGAGAAGCCCTAACTATAATTAGAAAAACTCTTGAACACAGAGGGGCATCAGAAAAAGTTTATGAACTATTTTATGATTTAGAAATGGATGTACGTAAACTAATCACAGACTCGTTAGCACAAACAACACTGGATAAATTTTTTGCTGTTCCTCAGTAATAGATTACGGTATGTATGAAAATATACTTACTATGCTCTTATACATAAATGAACGACCTATGAGTTTCACTTTTTATTCTTATTTAACTACATACTATATGCATATAGATAATATTTTAAGTTGTAAGGCTTAATTCGTAAAATAAGAAATATTTTTGAATGCAAAACTCAATTTACAAATGTATTATGCACGTACTAATATTTTACTTATATACATTTTTCTTTTAAATACTGTAAAACTGTGTTCAATAGTTAGTATTTACAATGGAAGAACGATATTTAAAAAATTTCCGGATTTAAGAAACAACTGCTTATAAAAAACAAAACGAGTGAAACGAACGTGTTTCTTATAAGCGGCGGTCACTGTATTAGAATTGCTGTATTTCTTTAACACAAAATAATTTAGTCCATGGAGTCTGCATGGCTGATATGAATGAAATATTAATTGATTTTATAAAGAGAAGGACGATTTTATAAAGAGAAGGACGATAAAGAGACGGACGAAAGAGAACGACCAATTAATATATTTAATTATTAAACAAATTTGATATACAGAAAGATGTATGCGCTTTCATGTATATATCATTATTCACAAACACAAAAGGAGCGAAAACCACCATTAATGGGATTTCTGAGCTTGAACATTTTTTACAAGTTGATCGATGTCTGGCTTGAGTTTCGTTGTTGATAACCGCAGATAACTCTTGAGTGAATTGTCTGCCAAATTGTTACAATATTTGGATTTTATTAGTTTCATTTTTGAAAACCCTTGCTCGCAGCTGTATGTGGAGCCAAACATCGAAAGCATACGAAGCCCGAAATCACGAAGCAATGGAAACCGCTCCTTTTGAAACAATTTGAAGAACTTTGCTCCTTTTTCAGTCTGTTGCTAAAGAAATGGGTCAGCCTGAAGTTCACAAAGTTTCATCTGGTAGCAGCGTTCCACAGTCGAAATGTCAATCATTCTGGGATTGTTGAAAAGCATAAGAGAGGGTTAAAGTTGAGCAAAATCACGAAATCGTAGTTCAAAATTTCGTAACACGTCTAAGTTGGGTTTATAGGCGTTAAAATCCACGCAATGACCAATTTCATCTTGTATATCTTGGGAAGCAGGAAAATGAAGTCACTGCATTCAAACTGCTTCACAAGCAAAGAGAGCTTGCTTTGAAATCCTTTGATTGTAGTGTACAGCTGGCAAATGTCTTGATCGTACCCTGAAGAGATTTATTGAGAACATTAAGGTGATTAATGATATCTGTTAGAAATGTCAGTTCTCCCAAGAACTCAGTATCAACCATCTTTTGCTGAAGAGATTCATCACAGGTCATTTCAATGAGAAACAGATGCAACTCTTTCCTGATTGCAAAAAATCCTTCAAGACATTTTCCTGAATTAAGCCAGTAGACGTTGTAGTAAAGGAGATGGTCTCCATAAGCGATGCCAAGCTTTTCAAGATAACTTTTTGGTTTTCGATGTAGCAGTGAACAATTTCCACCTTGAACTGTATTTGTGATTTTAACGATTGTCTTCATGGTGTCCTTCGGTTTCAATTCATTGGCACTGAGAGATTCTTGAAAACACAATGAATGAAAGGACACTTGATGCCATGCTTCTGAAGCAAACCAACAAGTCTCGAAATTCTCCATATCATCGACAGTGCACCATCTGTTGCTACAGAGCTTAGCTTGTTGAAATCTCCTATTTTCTGGAGTACAGCTAAAAACTTCTTCATAGATATCTTCTCCTTTTGTCGTTCCATGAAGAGAAGCCATGGATAATAGCTCCTCAAAAACAGTGAAATCACTGAGCACGCAACGAACAAATAGAATGAGTTGCTCAGTGTCTGTCACATCAGTACTCTTGTCAAGAGCAATTGAAAAATATTCTGCATTCAGCAATTTCTCATGTAGCTTATCTTGCACATTTTGAGATAAAGATTGTATACGGTGCGACACCGTTTGATGTCACAAGGGCATGGATTCAAAACACGTCACTGTTTTTTCATCCTGAAAGGCTTTGGCCTTATTTATAGAGTAGGATTCCACAACTTCACCATTGCGAAATGATTTCATATGCTGACCAATTAATTCTGTCACTATAAATGACGCTCTGCAAGCAGCTTCCTGATCACACCTTCCTGTCAGTTTGCAAAGTGGTTGTGTCTGATGGGCGAATTTCTTTTTCAGTGCCTTAATAAGGGCTTTTCTTGCTTCATCTTTATCATACTTTGTGGTGTGATTGGTAACATAATGACAATTAATACTATACTGTTTGAGCATATTAACTACTTGCATACACTCAATACATTGTGCCTTATCGCCGGATTGCACGAAAAGCATCTTATTGTTCAGCGATCTTGAAAATTGTGTTTTTGGTCCTTAATCGACCTCTTCCTTTTTCCGCTCATGGCTTTTGAATAAGAAAATGATGAAATGTAGTAATTTTCACAATACGAAGCAATGTTAAAACTCGCACAAAAAAATGAATAGAGACGGAATAAATTATCAGCAAGTGTATGCAGACACTTTTATTTGTAATGGTGAATTTATCAGAAAGTGCACGACGATTGGAGTTGAATCATATATATGCAAAATAATCCTGTGTTTCAACGCCATTTGTCACTCTTGAAAGATATTATTTCTAATACCATACTTAGGATATTTAAAGATCGCAACACAGTATGTTTATATTTTTCTAATTCTTGTTCTTTTTTTTTACAAATAAACATGCATGTGTACAGAAAAAATAATATATGTAAATAATTAAATATAATGTAAATTTAATTATTAACATAAAAATTGTTATGTTAATAATATTTGTAATGACATTTTTAAGGCCTTTAAAGTGTTTTTCCTTGAAGGTTGTCACAGGCCGCCAAAAATGATTTCGCGGGTTGGACCACCCTGTATTAGATGATACTTTTGTTTATTTTTATGTAATTTTTTGGATAATTTTTGAAAAATATGCAGTATCTCCAGAACGATTTAAGTTAGCATTTTGTATCATTCATTTTAGAATAAAAAATTATGTACAAAATGATTACTTCTTTAACATTACTGAATGTCCTGATTTTTTCAAAAAATTCATTAAAAAATTTGGTGGTCTTCCGGATGTTTGATCACATTTCAAATAAATAGGGTTCCAGAATTCATGGATTGTTATAATTGTATCAAATTACATTTAAAATGCTCCATTTGTTCAAAAGGCATCACATTCACAGACATCACCTCAAAAACATTTGATTCGAGTTCATGGATGCTTGGAATGTGCTCTTCCATTGAAAACTTGAATTCAAATTATTGACTCCACAACAATACTTTCTCTATACATTATACTGTGTATGTCGTAGGGCTTATGAAGAACTTACAATAAGGGGGCATGCAATCATCATTGCATTTCTGGTGAAGGAGTTTTTCCAATTATATGAAGCAAGTGTTGTTCAATTAATAAACTTCAGGAAAATATGTCTTCATACATTTTCTTACGAGGCTAAATGAAGTATGTAGTTTCTGCTGTTTTGCTAATTATTTTATCACAGCAATTAATAATATTCAAAGTAATAAGTTGGAATTATGTTTACAGTGTTACTGCCAGTATAGACAGACTCGTTTCCTTTTTTTCTCAGAGCTTATTGGCACTGACAAATTAATTACAAACTCAACTGACAATCATTTCAGTATATGCCAGGAAAAGGGGGGCGTCAGGGGCACAAATCTAAGGCTAAATTCATTATAAAAATATTTTGTTTGCGAAGATATTTTTTGGCCCATAACTTTTTGGATTTTTGGCATCCACTGGCCAGTAACCAA
This sequence comes from Amaurobius ferox, assembly GCA_951213105.1. NCBI lineage: Eukaryota > Metazoa > Arthropoda > Arachnida > Araneae > Amaurobiidae > Amaurobius > Amaurobius ferox. The sequence goes on from OX578148.1 coordinate 26,148,132, forward strand.
AATTCTGAATCTGCAGCTTTACAAATTTTAAAAACCTCTGTGATGGCAAACAAAATCAGTTGTACCATGCAGCTATTATCAAATACATAGAAGATAGAGCTCAAACTGCTTGAGACTGTGTAATAAATAGTTATTGTACAATGATTATTTATTTTTAATCCCAATACAATATTTGTTTCACCTAAATTATGCTTTAATAGAAATTAACTTTTAAAAGGGAATCAATTGTAACATGTTCATTCTCTCATTCAAAAGCAACTTTTTATAAACATTATGCAAATTGGATTAAAAAGTTATGTAATAAGCTAATTGTTGGGTTAAATATAGCAACTTCTAATTTTAGACCAAAATATGTCCCTGAAGAAAGCAGGTATGAAGAAAGTGAAGATGAATTTCCCTTTGAAAAGAAACAAGTAGTACCTCCTCCAGAACCACCTGTTATAGATGATGAAGAGGCTTTAAAGTTAGACCCGAGGTTTCGTCGGTTGATGAAAAGAGATCAAGAAGAGGATGATGATGAAGATAGGTAAGATTGTGTTTTATACATTACAAATGTATAGAGATCATTATTTTACAATTTGCCTATCCATGTTTGCTATTTTAAAAAAATTTTCATGCATATTATGTAGGAGTGTTCCGATATCTGATACAGATTATCAGTTTCACCAATATTTGAGAACCGATAGATTCAATAATTTTTTCTTTTTTTCAGCATTGAGGAAATGTTTTTTTTTAACTGCCTTTCCTTCTGAAACAGAAAGATAGATACTGGAGGCCAGGAATAAATCTGTCGGATCCTGTGCATCTGCATGGAAGGAAATCTCTTTAAGTCGAAGGTCATTCGGTGCTATGTTCAGACATTTATAGTCAATGGCCTCACCCTTCTATTATTTAGTTGCTTATTCATCTTTAGAATAGTATGGAGATCTTTAACACTTGATGCATGAAGAGTGGGATAGCCCAGTGGTTAGCGCATGGGGATTGCACTCAGACCGATCTATTTCTGTGTTCATGCGGATTACGAGCACATTAAATATGTGAGTCCCTAAGTTCTTTCAAGAGGTTGGTAGCAGGGGAAGGGTTGTACGGACCCTGTGGATGCTGCCCCCACTGGGTTCCGGTCTAAATTTGGTGTCACTTCCCAGCCATCCAAACAGATACCATATACCTTCAGGTAGGTTGGACTGTCTGGGTCGAAGAAGAAGTAAAACTCCTCATACATAAATGAAATGTATTTTTAAAACCGAGTAAGTCTGCGACAAGCAAGCCACAAGGGACTTAACAAAAACATTCTGATTCAGGTGTAAAGACATTAAACTCAATGTTTACAATTAAAGACAAAGTTGCCAGATTGGACGACATTCTGTTAATCGGGGTACATTTGAGCAATTATTGCAACATTTTGAAACATAAATTAACTAAACTAGATTAATTCGAATTAAAAAAAAAATTGCTGAGGTAAAAATCCCTGATTGTATTTTATGTAATTTTTTTCCATTCCCTGTAGAAACATTTTTTCACTCTGTTAAGATTAAAGTACATTATTCATTATTTCACGACAATTCTTTAACTATGATTTTCAGAAGAGCATATAAAATATTTATTAACATGTGTATTATAAAGGTTTTCTTTTTTTTAATATTTACGAAGGTGTCTAGTTAATTATGGTTGAAATAAGTATTATACATAATTTTACAGCAATTATGAATTTGTTATATGTTATAATAGCAATCTAATATCAGTGCCAGATTATATCAGTTTTTTTGGTAATTCGATAGTATGGGTTATTAGGTATCGCATCTTTTTTAGTTTCGTGATATCCCTAATATTATGCCAGAAATAATACCAGAAACCATTATTTTTATGATTGTTTTCTCTCAAATAAAAAAGGAATCCTGTGATTTTTCTATGCTGCATTACAAAGAGATGATAAAATTTACAGTTCTGAAATTTTACATATAGACTAAACAGGAACCCATTGATATGCAAGATGGGCTTATAATTTTGATTTAGGCCTTCATTAAGTAAGTATTAATTAATAAGATTTTTCATTGCCAGTATGAGCAAAGACTTAATTGCCAATCTGATTTCTAAGTTCTTTATGATTGGTTGCTGTCAAAAACATCACAACGATAGTTAAAGACAGTGTTTTTGTGACATATTGATTCTAATATAAACAAAGCATTTTCGCAACTATTGTTGTCATGAACAATTACAATTTATGTAATTATTATTGCAATTAGCAATTATGTCTGATTGTTGTAATAAACACAAAGTAATTATGAAAAGGAATTTTTCATGATCGTGATTATTAGAACTTTTAACATGCTAACTGTCTGTTTGTTTAGTTGATTTACATTTTGCACCATGTGCATTGTACAATTAATTAAACATTTTCCTGGTTATTAATATAGCTCAGATTAAGTTCCTTACATCATTATAAAATTCCACCAAAACAAAAATGATTTTATTGCACTAGGAATGAAAATTGAAAATTCTCTGGAGCTGCTGGCAGGCTGTCAGGTATAGGAATAGGATGCAGTCTTATGCACCTGTAGACTAGCAAATAGTTATGTTCTTAATTTAATAGAGACATTTTTTATCACTGTAAATTTGTACATTTTGCTTTTATCGCATTTATTTAAAGCTTATATGTATTTATGTATTTAGAATAGAGCGTCATCGTCATATTCATGAACCTGTAGCTGCTGAGGAGCAGAGTGAAGCTGAAGAAACAGAAGGATTGCCAAGGAGGTGGCGGGATGAAGCGGAAAGCAGTGATGAAGAAGAATTAGATGAGGATGTGAGTTTACTTGCGCAATTTTAACGTTAGAAGATTTTTAACTATGTGTCATCACTATATCTTAAATTATTTGGTTGCCCTTTATCAATTGCAGGGATCGCATTCGTCCTAAAATTCCTAAAAATTTGAAGCTTCCCTTGAATTCCTAAAATTAACCTAAAATTTTTAAATCATCCTAAACTTTTGTAATGTTTTTGCTGCGTCGTCAAATTTACTCTACTATCGCCCGAATACATTCCATTCATACGGCAATCGTTGTTAAAAAAGACTTCAGAAATTAAAACGTTCAAAATAGTACCCATCTTTTACAACGATGACAAAAGTGTCAATTACGATAAAATCGCCGATTCTCAATGGTTAAATCCTCTCCGTCCGTGGGCGGTTTTAGTGAAATACGATCGCAAGACGAATGGCGACAAACGTGATCATTTACAGACCGGAGTTTGGGGGAGATTCTTTTGTTGGCGGGAGTGGGCATCTCCTGTGCAAGCTAACAAACCTAGAAGCCTTTAACCTGTCAAAGAAATAAAATAGAAAAAGACGGGTTCGATTGTTGAATAGTCTGCATCCTCATATTTACTAGATAAATCACGAAGTTTCTCTTTCTTTGCAAAGTTAAAATTTTGCTCAACTATTCTTTGTTGAGAATCAATTGTGTGCAAAAATTTTGAAGAATTTTAGGTCTAAATCCAATAATACAAATATAGTTTGTCAGATTATGATTCTCTTACGCCCCTCATTACGTAATATTTGATCAACATCATGTCAAAACAGGAGAGTAGAGAAGGAATTTTTGTCTGCTGTTAGCAACCTCTCTAGGCATTGATGATATTAAAATTAAAGGATATCTTTTCGAAAGGATGCATTGCGTAGGGCCCCGGACCACATAGCAGTTTATGAAGAAAAGCAATGGATAAAATAAAATACGACATAGTAAGGAGGTCCCGCAATTGGATCGCCACGTTCCCCATAAAAAATAAATTAAAAATAATGAAAGAGCAGAAATGTGAAGAATGTTAAATAAACACATTGCCGCTTCCAACAGATAAAACTTTTAAACAATTTTCATTTCTTTTTAAACTTAAAATTTTGTCAAATTATTCCATGTTTAGTATGCATCTGGGATTAAAAGTACCAAAGATTTGAACTCTGTAAGAATTTTTGCTCAAAAACCAATATTTAAAAATATAGTTTTCTGGACTAGTTTTCTGGTCTTTGTTGATTCTATCAAAACAGAGGATGATGAAGGGAAATAGCTGTGTCTAGATTAACGCGTTGCAGTAACTTTGATGAAATATAGGATAACTTATTTCCCTCATATTATTTAATTACTGCCTTCTGCGACCAGCCCTATTGTTTTTAAAAAAGTTTTTAAACTTGCAATACCTTTCTTGCAGTAACTGTCGATCGCACATCTACGTTACGTGCGCAAATCACAGCTAAGTGTGCAGTTTAAGAAGTGTTGATCTTGTACTTCAGCTACGCGCGCAAGTTACGGCTAACGATGTAGTTCATGAAGTAGCTGTCGATCGCACGTCTCCGTTACGCGCTCAAGTCATGACTAATGGTTCAATTCATGAAGTAGCTATCTATCGCACACCTCAGCTACACGCATAAATCGTGGCTAGCTGTGCATTTCGTGGAATAGATGTCGATCGCACGCCTTCGTTACTCGCGCAAGTCATGGCTAACGGTGCAGTTGATGAAGTAGCTGTCATTCGCACACCTCAGCTACGCGGGCAAGTCACAGCTAACGGTACATTTAATGAAGTAGCTGTCTATCTCAGCTACGTGCGCAAATTACGGCTAACGGTGTAGTTCATAAAGTAGCTGTCGATCGCACGTCTCCGTTATGCGCTCAAGTTATAACTAATGGTTCAGTTCATTAAGTAGCTGTCTATCGCATACCTCAGCTACATGCACAAATCGTGGTTACCGGTGCAGTTCATGGAGTAACTGTCGATCGCACGCCTTCGTTACGCGCGCAAGTCATGGCTAACGGTGCAGTTGATATAGCAGTTGTCAACTGCACACCTCAGCTATGCGGCCAAGTCACGGCTAATGGTACAGTTGATGAAGTAGCTATCTATCTCAGCTACGCGCGCAAGTTATAGCTAACTCATTAAGTAGCTGTCAATCGTGTTTCCGACCGCAATGCGGGCACACGGGTAATGATACACCTGCTGCGTATAAAAGGAATCGTCTTTTATTAGCGGGTGCATGCAATCCACGTACGATATATGCAATAACGACAATTCTACTGCATGTAATAACGATATACACGCTGCGCAGGCACATGCAATCTGCATAGATTTGAAATAGCTGTCAATCGCGTTCCAGCCCACTACGAGGGTTCAAGGCTAACAGATAGGCACTTTTCCCAAAATAAATTGGCTTTTATTAGCATTATTTGCTTTAAGCTCGCCCGCTGCGCGGGTGCATACAATCCTTGTACATTACATGCAATAACTACTAACTTACCAGCTAGATTTTTGCTCTTATGGCCGTATTTTATTTTATAATTATTCAAAAATTTTAAATGTGATTTTGAGCTTTTTGGATTCTTTTTTTTTTGTTAATTATATTAAGATTTTCTTTTTCTGTTTATATAAAGTTGTTTGAAAACTAAACTAACATTTTTCTAACATACATATATATAGTGTGAAAGCCCCAGGCCGTCCGACTCGTCCAGAGGACTTAGAGTATCTACTTATATATAGTGTGTATGTATGTATGTATGTATTTACACAAAAAATACCTGTGATAAAGAGGCCACTGGATACTAAGTGATAATTTGAATTTTTAAGTCTACAGAGCATTAAAATGAAAAATGAAATGGGAAAAATATTCAAAAGATTACCTTTTTCTTTCAATGATGTTTGTTTTTTGCATCAATTCTCCTTTAATTAATGAAAAGAACGGTAATTAAACAGTACTAATAATAGAAATAATAAAAATTAGCTCCTAAAATTTTTTTAAAATTTTGAAAAAAAATCCTTAAATTCCTACCTAAAATTTTTAGAAAATCTGCTATGATCCCTGCAATTGGCAATTAAAATTTTGTGATTTATCAATAATCATCTATAAACCACTTTGCAAGGAGCTATTCAGACAGCTTACACTGCCCTGCCCTGCCACGCCATTTGAATGGAACTTCTTTAACAGGGATAGACTGGGATATAAAAATTTATGGTTTTATGCACTATAGCTGATAATTTAATCAAATATTTACATGATACGAAAGATGTAATATTCAAACGTCTGTATGATTCAATATTTGTGTCTGTCATATAATCTTAATACCTTTCATTAGGTTTGGCCTGCCCATGTAGGCAGGTTAAAAGCTGACAAAAGATCCCAAGATTGCTCATATTAGACCAATAAAATCGAAAGTAGAGAAATATTGCCCATGCTAACCATTCTAGCTGAAATTGAGTTTGAAAACTTTTTCAAATAACAAATATTCCAACTTATAACACATTTTCTAACAAATATGGTTTTATAAGTTAAAATTCTTTTTAAACTTTCTTAAAGTGAATAATTACAGAAGGCTTAGTACAGCTTTCCAGTGACCATGTTGTAAAGTGTTTTGATAAAAGCTTTGTTTTATTTTCAGGAAATTGAACGACGGAGATTGTTATTAAAGCTGAAAGCCCAGGAGAAAGAGCAAGAAGAGGAGGTACCTTTTTATTTTGTTTTTAAAAAGTGTACATACACTTTAGGGAAATCCTGGAATTCCCAGAATTTAAATTCAGCTCAAAATCTCAGAAAATGACAAATTGCAAATGATTTGTGAGATCTGTTTCATAATGACGAGCATATAATTTTACTAATTCAAAAAAATTTAAGTTATATAAAAATTTAAGTTATATAAAAGTGTATAAAAAGAATAAATAACAAACAGAAAATGCAATAATAAAGGAAAAAATAAACAAACATTTCAAATGTTTAAACCTCAATATCATATACAATTATAATTAAAATCACGAAGCACAAACGGTAAATGTAATTCCATATAATTGAATTTGTTTAAATCTTTAAAGGAAAAATTGAACATTTTCTTAAAAATATCAAATTAGAATCCTTGATGAATCAGAAAAGAATCAAGATAAAAAATTTCAAAACATTTGGTTAATTATAATGCTCATCTTATAAATAATTGTATTCCAATTCGATCTTTGAACAAAAAATCTCTTGATAATGCTTTGAACAAAAAATCTCTTGATAATACTTTGAACTTTGAACATTGCTGTTAAGTGAAGAAACAAAAGAGTGCTGCCAAATTACAATTAGTAATGTGAGATATATAGAGCAGCTTTTGATTGGTAATGTGAGAAATGTACAGCAATTTTTAATTAGCTAGTTGCCAATGATAAATTATAGGTGTGTTTGAAAACTCAATAGATTTGACATCCCGGTTATGACCAAATTCACAGTTGTTTTTTCGGTTATTTGGTTACTCAGCAGAAAAAAAATGTGGTATGATTCTAGACGGTATTTTTAGCAAAACAAGTCTTCTGTGCATTAAATGGCTACATAGCTGCAATGACTGGGGAAGATTTTTAGTCATTCTGGCTATAACTGGCCCGTGACCGAAACAAGCTTCCAAATGGCATTAAAATTTGTTTCTATTATTCTTTTAAACAAATAAAAAAGTTTGGCTTTCTGTAAAAAAGGCACTATAAGCTAAATTTCTGAAATTTGTAGAAACTCTACGTATACAAAAGCTCGGTACTATGTATAAAACTGAATGTCATATTTGAATTCAGTACATTAAATTACATGTAAATTAAATGTTTTTTCCTTTGTCACAAAACCTTCATAGGCTAATGTAATCCATGTTTTTTTGTGTGCAGATTGAACTATTGGTTCGATATTATACATTTTCAATTTGCAGGAGCTCCTTGACCTCGAAGATGATGAAAACAAATCAGAGCCAGATCAGACAGATGAGTCTGAGTATGAAGAGTATTCTGATTCAGAAGAAGAGACAGAACAACGTTTGAAACCTGTTTTTGTTCGGAAGTATGTTAATTGAGTTTTTATCTATTTAGTAATGAGAACAAAGATCCTAAAACTGTAAATATGTGTTTTTTCATCAAATGCAATTCTGAAGTGAAGAATATGACTTTGTACACAATCACTAATAAATTGGATCACAACATAAGCAAATATAAATAAGAAAGTTTACATACATTTAAGAATTAAATAGATTTTCTTCTTCAGAAGGAACCCCCTATTTCTCTGAAGTTTGACATGACCTCATTGAGTTCATATATTCTACTTTGCATGTTATTTATTTTTTCTTATTTGCTTCCCATGTTTATTTTACCTTGATTTTCTTTTTTTTTCTCATTTTACTTCTCTTTTGTCACACTAGGTGGCAATATTGGATTAATTCTGTTTATTCATTTTCTGTTGGATTGGCTTGGTCTGCTCTCATTCTATTTCCAAACTGTATATATGCTTTTTTTAAATATTTATTTGCACTGCATTTTATACTGGGATCCAGTTTATTATTAAATATAACTCTCATTATTCCTAAACTAAATTTTTAATTACCAAATCTCGATTTCTCTTTCTTATTGGAAATTAATTTTGTTTTACAAATTATCAATTTCAAAAATTTATTTCTTAAGTTGAACATTGACGATGCGTGGTGCACTGTATGTCAATCACTGCATCACACATGCTGCTCAAACTTATGTAATATGCACTGTATGACAAATGTTGCTCTTATGTAACATGTATTGTGTCATTAACATGGAAAAAGAGATCTTGTACTATTGACATAGACCTGCACTCTTCAAATGCAAACTCTATAAACAAACATGCTATCTGTCAAAAATTACTCTGAGATTGTTTTGTGAAATACACATGTGTGCAGAGTTTGCCAAATTGCATAATTGCTCTTTATATATATGTGTATATATATATATATATATATATATATATATATATATATATATTTGAAATATGTAAAAATGAATTATGTTGAAATGAAATTTGAAATATGTTGAAATTATGTAAAAATAAAATAAAAAAAATATAAAAAAACAATTCAAGTAATATTAACATCACCATAGAAGCAAATTCACGGGCACAATGCCGATAAGAGAAAAGAACAGCACCGTCCCAAATTCGATGATTAATCAGAACTAAATTCATCTTCAGGTCTCAGTATTTAATTCTAATTAACCCAAACAAATGCCTGTTTCAGATTAAGCAATAGCATATCACTATAAATGCTTAAACTCAGACTACAGGCAACAAAAAATGAAAAAATGAAAATAGGATACATTAAGAAAATTTGTATTACCATGCGTATTCTTATAGTGATTTTGTAATTGAAATTTGTATTCTTATAGTGATATTGCCAAGAAAAGATTCTTTTAACAACTGAGTTACCCGAAATTTTTTTACTATGCTTTTAACCATAGATATTGGATAAAAATATATGATTTGTTAGTATGAATAAGGTTATTTATATGTAATTGAGGAAATTTGTTATTAGACAATCTATAAATTTGAAACAATTGTTTTTTAATAAAGTTACAAAATAGTTTGAATTACATGAGGTAATAATTTATTGATATTAAAATTGAAATAACTTTTTTTATCATATAAATTATAAACAATTTTATTAGAAGATTCAATACATGGATTTAAATCCAGAAAGTTAACATTATCACTAATAGAAGGTTCATTAGATAATAATTCCAGATTATCCGGATAGAAATTGATTTTGATATTATTTAAATCCATAGTAATGACACAGATCAGATCATCTACATATCGGTATATTTGTATGTCAGTAGATGTATATGTATATTCAAAATGATATAGATATAAATTAGCCAAAATACTATTACAGCATCCACCTTGCAGGATACCTGATACTTATAAATATAATTGATTTCTCTGAAAAATATAGTTGTTAAATAAAACAAAGTGGAGTTGTTTAGGAAAGTTTTGATTTTAATATGATCGGCATGTTTGGCAACACATGCATTGTAAAGAGATAAGATGATATTATAAAGATCTTGAATATTAATATTATTAAAGAGATCTTTAAAATCATAGATTTGGAAGCCAACAATGTTTTCTATTCAATGCAATTTGTCAATTAATTCTTGACTATCATCTAAAATAAAATAATAAAGGCCTTTTTGTTCAGAGCAACAAGGTGTTTAAATGAAATGTGCTATTTGAAAGTGGTGTTTTGTAGTCCCCCTCTAATGATTTTACAAATACATTACCTTCAATTCATTTTTTGATACTCCATCTTTATTTTCAGTATATATTAAGAAGAAATTCCCTGATGTTGATTGCGTTAGATCTCTGATCAATATTTCATTAATAGTGTAATTAGAATAATGGTTAGTTCTATTCCAACACAGCCAAAAGCCTGTGTAGGAATAGAACTAACTGTTATTGAAAATCAAATTAATTTGATAATTAAATAATTGAAAATCAAATTCATTTGAATATATATGCTGTATTTTACGACGTTTTACTTTATTAAGTTGTTATAGTAGCAGTTTCTGGGTGATTATTTGAACAGAAATTTCATTTTAGATTATTTCTGAATTCAGTGCATAATTAAATTTCTTGTGTGGCATTTTAGGAGAGATCGTATTACAGTTCAAGATAAAGAGCAGCAAGCCCAGAAGGAAAAGGAACAAGAGTTGTTAGCTAAACGGCAAGCAGAAGAGCGGAGACGCCAAACTCTTAAAGTATGTCCCATAACATAATATTTTGATTAATATCTTATATATTTTTTGTTAGCACACAACTTCTTATAAAATTAAATATCTGTATTATGTTTCTAGTTAACTTATTATTTTCTCTTGCTATTTATTGTATAGAGTATTATTGTATTGGAAAAATACATTTTGAATACTTTTAAGACAGATGTCTGTTTGTATGTATTAGTGGGTGCCCATAAAAAATCATCGAAAAACTTTTATTGATTGAAAATCAAATGTTTGATACTAAATTTCAATTAATCAGCTGAAAGTTATAAAATCAGATAAAAGTATTAAAATATAATGTTTTAAGTGTTGTTATTGCAAATAGCTATTGTAAAATAATATAATTTCCTATCTTACCAAAAACGAATAATATGATCAGATTTATGGTCGAACATGTCTCGCATCGGTCTGGAGTATGCATATGCTTGTTGCCATTTGGTAAATGATGACGTGAGTAAAATTACTCACACTCAAATTTATATGGCTGTGTGTGACATGTCTCATATTATGATGTGACGCATGGACATAATAACTCCAAGGATAAAGCGTTTTTAAAAAACGAAACGTCTTTTATTTAACATCCTAAAAGTAAATGAACTTACTAAAATAATATAAGAAATTTACACGGAAATTATAAAATGGTAAATGAAATTACTATAATAATGCAAGAAATATACAAGCAAATTTGTTTTAAAATGGTCTCTCTCTCTATATAAACATTCCATGTTTTTAATACTCAAGTAGCCACTGATGAAGGGCGTATATAAGTTCGAAAGCGCTATGACAGTTTTTAACAATATTTTGTATGTCTTTTAGGATGTTAAATAAAAGACCTTTCGTTTTTTAAAAACCCTTTGTCCTTGGTTTTATCTATTGTATGCAGACATGCTGCCAGTCTTGATTATAATAACTCCAGTTTGAATGCATGTACCCATATGAAATTTTATATGTTGATAGAACCATGTCAAATAGTTAAACTGGATAAATTATTTTGTTAATTGTAGGACTAAAACATGAATTATATGGTATTTAAGAAGTAGAATTTAATATTTAGAAGTATTTAACTCAAGAATGAGTTTTCTTATTAGTATGAATTTTTATATAAAAATATATTACTGAAGAGAAACGAGTTCCGAACATAGCTTCCTTAGCATTGTCTTAAATCTGATTGTGTGCAAAAATTTCATTGACATAATAGAAGTAAAAATGAATTGAATAAAGTTTTGTACACATCTTGAACTAATAATATTTTAGGTCATGATGAACTGAATTTCAAATTTCAATCTAGGTTCTGAGACATCTAAGGTCAAAAGTTAGATAATGTTAAGTTTGTGGAGAAGATTAAATTTCTATTAATTTAAAAAGAAAAATTGTGTTACAAACAGAATTTTCTATTTGTTGGTATAACTTGTACAATTGTAGAAGTTACTAGGCTGTTTTGTACATTAATTATTTAACATTTAATATTATGATTTTTATCTACTTTCATGAAATAAACTTCTCTGTTATTAAACATGTAGCTAGGTACTCTGCTTTGCATCAGTTTCAGGTTACGAGAGACAGCCTTGTGTAGCAATTATTCAGAACTTTTACTTTATTACTGAACTAGCCGCCTTTGGCGACCAGCCTGTTCGCTATGTCATAATAAGGAAATGACTTTTTAACCACTTATTTGGTTGGCTTTGATTTCAAAGTTTATTAGTTGATATATTTACCATACTGTTTATTAAGTTGTATACTATATTAAAATGTGGTGGTGGTAGGGGAAGGAGGGTACGGTCCCTGTGGATGCCTCCCCCACTGGGTTGCGGTCTAAATTGGGTGGCACTTCCCGACCGTCTAAACAGTTACCTTACACCTTTCTGGTAGGTCGGACGGTCTGGGTTTCAACAACAACAACTATATTAAAATGTGATTTAAACATCGAATGCAGGATAAATAGCTAAAATTTGAGATATATTTTATGATGAATGACAAAACTGTAGAAAGCAAAATGTGCCAGTTGACTGGTGCTTTTTGTCTTTAATATTAGTAAAACAATGTTCATACTTTAAGAATTTTTATAGAAATCCATATAAATTTTACATTTAATGTTTTGCCACAATGGATTATATTAAGTGAATAATAAATTTAAATTTTTTAGATAAATTTTATAACTATTGAGAGCTTTTTACTTGTTAGATCCAAATGTGCCGTATCCGTTTCTCTCATATTATTTTGTATTTAACATTCAATACAATCTTTTTCTAACTCAGCTTTTTAATGTACTTTGTCCACAACTTAATCAATTTCATGCTGCAGCTGATGCAAAAAGTAATTAACAGGAATGGTCATTATATTTCATATTAAGTTATAAAAAATGAAATAAAAGTTAGTAACTGAAGTTAAAAAAATTGTATTACTTATCTATTATTTATGTTATGTCAGTTAGTTAATAAGTTAAGATAAAATGTTAATCAAGACAATTTTTCTAATATTTAATGGTTTATTAAGAGGTGTATTTGTTTGTAATGGCCTAAATGTAAAAAAAATAAATAAATCGGCACCTAAAAGTCAATAAGGCTTAAAAGTTAAAGAGAATATGGTCTAAAATCAAAGAAAATGGAAATTGAGGGTTGATTAGGGAATATGTACCATACTATACATGACTGTTATTTCATAATTCTAAGTATTAAGATGGACCCCAAATGTTTTCTCATATCTAGTAATTATAGAAAGAATTGCATCCAAATTTATATTTAGCATAATTTTAATTGTGTCAAGTTTCTCAATCACATAAAAAGTTGGTGTTACCATGCATTTGAAAGTTTGGTAATAATGTAAAAATAAATATGAAAACAGCCACTTATACTAATTAGATGTATAGTAGATATTATTCTGAGTTTAATGTACGTTTGTCTTTCGATTTTTGTGGGGGGATGAATGATGACTAGTGTTTGGATATTTTTTTGAAAGACTGCATATTTTACCTTCATATACATATATTTTGTTATAAACTTTTTAATTATCAGATTCATTAAAAATATTTTTGCTATTCAGATTGTTGAAGATGAAACTAAAAAAGAACTGATGGAACAACAAGAAGTTCAAAGTGCTTCTGATATTGTTATCACTGATGATGAAAATGATGAAGCTGCATATGAATCTTGGAAACTTCGTGAACTAAAGCGTATCAAACGTGACAAAGATATAAAGGAGGCGTAAGTTCAATATTTTTAATAATTGGAATATAAAATCACGGCTGTGGTTAGGCTGCCTGCATGTGCGGTCGCGAATAGAGTTGTAGTAGGAAACCTGTAAGTGGGCATCCATCAAATTAGTTGGACGGTTGTCTTCCGAATATATGTTTGACTGTAGCTGTAATATAAGAATAAATACTTTAAAAAGTCATTGGACATATTATTCCAGCTAACATGTAATAATGAAAATAATTTCAATAAAATCAAAGCCTTCAATTTCCTCCTCCTATACGTATATAGGAGGAAAAAATTCCATTTTTCAAGATCATTTTTAATGTTATGTATGCATTGGTGAGATCTAAAATTAGTATATTTTTAATTTTTTAAAGTAGTTTATTTTTAAATATTTTCTTTCTTGATAAAGAAAAGTTATAAAATAATTATGTTTTATCTATAACAGGATTTTTTTTAATTATAAATTTAAAACATTACGCAATAGGAATAGCAGGAAAAAATAATTTAAAATTCTTAAAACGTAAATTATTAAATATAATAAATAAGAGTAAATTATTAAATTATAAGAATAAATTTAAAAATGCTTTTGAAAAATATATTATTAAATATTATATTAGAATTCGTTTTAAATACTTACAGATGGGAAATCTTTCTACAACTTATGAAAAAAATAAAATTTATAACAAAAATGAAAAAATAATTTACTCCGTTTATTATATACATAAAAAATGCATTATTAAATAATTTAAAAAATGAAAAATCGGTTTATGATTAAATCCTTTTTAAGAACATATTATTATATATAATAATAAAAATTATTTAAAAAAATAGCTGCTTGTAATTGAATGGTTGAATATTATAAAATGGAAGAGACAATTTGTTGAAAGATAAGTTAAGCATAAATTTGGTGCTATTAAATCGTATTCCTTCACTAGAAGTACTTGCATAAACATTTTATATTTTTTCTTCACAACTTTACCAGCGTTTTTCTGAGAAGGAGTAAAATGTCACTTGTACCTTTCTCTTATTCTATTTCTTCAAAATAAAGCACACACAGGTAGGCCCGTGGAAAGCGAGGAGGGGGGGGGGGGGCACCCCCGTCCCCTCATATGTGTACCTAATTTTTTCTGTCCAGGCCGGGTTTCCAACATACCGGGAGACAGTATAGACAGATGCCTTCTTACCTTTGTTGGTTTGGTAACTCTTTTATTTTGAAGGAGGCTGTTTTTTGCCTTCAAAACAGCTTGATAGTTTCTCATTTATCAATGGAACATTTGTTTGCTTTTACTAAAATAGTTGTAAGCTTTTTCTGAAATATCTGTATGCTTTTAACAATTTTTAACATTTCCATAGACCGTTATGTTGCCTTTATCTTATAGTAGCATTTTGTTTGCATATTGCATAAAGGTCTGTATCGATAATAATAAAAACAGATGCCTGTCTGTTCATCTGTAGCGGATAATCTAAGTGACATACAGCCATAAAATTTGGTACACAGGTGCTTCAGGCCCAGGAAGGTGTACATCAGTAAGATTTTTAAAATTAAAATTAGTTTTTGAGTTATTTTATGTTTTATCATGATTTTGAGCAATTTTTTCACAAAAATTGGTTTCGTAGTGTAAAAAAATGTTATCACCGAGTTTTCATCTTTAAATCATCGAAAATATCGACAAATTCTCTTTCAATCAAATTTTCAACGGAATCCATACTATAATTAGATGAACTCTGTGAATTTAAAAAAAAGAATATATATATATACACTCTATAACAAAATCGATTCTCCAAGAAGGAGGTGTCCGATTGTAATGAAATTTCGTATGCAAAGACATTTTGAGCGAATATGCAAGTGAATAAAATTTGGTGTCCAATGAATAAATAGTGGGATCTTCAGCGCATCGGAACTGCTCATACAGCAGGTGTATATAAGGAGCGATTCTTAATCTATGGTCGAAATTTCTGTTGCATTTCGATGGCGGATATCTTACGTCAGTGTAACAATGCCTCACTGAAGGATTCTTGCTCATTATGAGCATATGTCAGAGTTTAAAAGAGATTATGCTATCGGATTGAAGGAGGCTGGTTAGATGAATCGAAGGGTCGCTCGACATGTGGGTCGAAGCGATACGGCAATTACACGATGCTGGCAGGAGTGGGTCAGCAACGGCAGATGTCAGCGTCAGGACGGCAGCGATCGACCTAGGGCCACAACAGAACGGGAAGACAGAGCGATTGTCAAAGCAGCTGTCATAACACTGGAATTGTCGTTGTCAACTATCCAATGTGTGACCCGCACACATGTGTCCAACATATCCCTCTGCAGGCGAGTGAGAGATTGGAATTTATGCTCACACCAACCATTACGCCACTTACTTCATATGCCTGTATACCTTCAAGTCTGATTACAGTGGTGCCCGGCTCAATCAACTTGGAACTGCGCTGACTGGGGACGTATAGTCTTTAGTGACAAGTCTCATTTCCAACTGTGTCCTGATGACAACCTCAGACGTGTCTGGAGACGTTCAGGGCAGCATGGGGATCCTGCTCTTACTATCACACTCCACACTTGCCCCCAACAGGGCTTTATGGTCTGGGTCATCTCCTTTGATAGTCGGACCTCTTTGGTAGTCATTTCTGGCTCACTGATAGCACAGTGGTACATAGACAACATTCTATGACTTGTTGTGTTACCGTTCCTTTTGCAACACCCTGGACTTACTTTTCAACAAGATAATGCCCGGTCGCACATTGCACATGTTGCTATAAATTGTCTTCAAGCTTGCCCAACACTTCCTTGGCCAGCTAGGTCTCCTGATCTCTCTCTCATAGAGCACATTTGGGATGTTATGGGAAGGCGATTGCAACCATCCCAGAATGTTAATGATTTAGCCCGACAGTTGGAGACAATTTTCATTCAAGAACACAACAAGACATTCTGAAGGACACTATCCGTGAACTTTAGTAGTCTGCCCCACACTGGGTGACATCGTGCTACCAGGCCAGAGGTGGACCAACTCCTTATTGACTTCCTCCCTTTGTATACGGTCAAACTCTAAATCCTTAAATTGTTCTGAAATTTTAATCGTTTCTTTTTCTATGTATGGTCTTTACATCCACTAATTTTTATCACAATCGGACAACTCCTTCTTGGTTCGTCGATTTTTTTTGTTATAGAGTGTATATATATACTGTTCTTGTGTTGAAGACATAATCTCTCGATGTATGGGATGCCCTTGATGTATTATCTCAAAGTTTCCATCTTAATACCATCATCGTAGAGCTTATTTTTGTTGGTGTTGTTAATTAGGCATATTGTTAAGGCTTTCTTTGGTTTTCGGGAATTCACTGTGAGTTCCTGTGTAATTTTAATTAAAGGTTTGCGTCTTAAATCCTGGACAATGCCGGGCACATTTTCTAGTTATATAACAAATTTTCTCTATATCATGTTATTGAAAAGCAATAAAACTATTTATTTTATACGAAATCTTAATGGCAAGTTTACCAGTCCCTATTTTCTGTGTGTACACATTAAAATTTCAAAACTAATAACTGTATTTTATTGTCACCTGACTTGTGTAATATTTATCATTTTCACTAATCACAATTGAATTAGATTTGGGTGCAAATGTTTGCATAGTCTTAAATGCATCAAGAAGTATGGTCTCGAAATACCTCATAATGTGCATTTTAATGATTATTTTTTCTTTGTGCCTTTACAATATAATATACTTGTTCACCTGCCATGACACTTTTCTAAAATTACATAAAGTTAGTTCATGTAGTAACTTATGAAAATCCATTGTTAAAACCCTGAAATCCTGTCAATTAAATCCTTGAAAAGATAATATGGTATCTGGCTGACTATGGATAATGTTTACTGATCCATGCAAACACGTTTGTTGTAAAATGTTTATTTAGCAGAGTGAAGTAGAGTTCTCATGCCAGCAATACAAATTATGGAATATTCAAATGGGCATTGTTTTGAAACACTTCCAACCAATTTTGGTAATTTTTTTTGCATATAATTGTATTTCATTGGGATCAAAGTCATGACAAATCCTCAAATTTTGAACTTTTAGTTGAAAAAATTGTAAATTGATTAAAAGTGATGCAATTTTATCTTTGCAGGGATCGTACTTGGTCCCTATAGTTCCTAAGAGTGTCCCATGTTTTTTAAATTTTTATGGTTTTCAGTATATTCAATATGACATTTCTTTTGGGTTATTTTACTACATATTTAAAGCAAGAACCATATCAATAAGTAAATATTTTTTATAAAATATGGCTAAGATTCTTTCGGGACATTTTAACATCGAAAAATCCAAACTTCTGTTGCCAATTGTTGGAGAAGTTTCCATCACACAATCATAAAACTTTTTGGGTGTCTTTTAATGCAATGAATCAGTTAGTGTACAAATATTTTTACTCAGCTTGTTTTTTTTTATCCCAACTTGAAACTGTTGGGGGGAAGTGCATTATGAAATACTAAAACATTCTAAATGATTCTAAACATTCTAAATTCCTGAAAAAAACTATCTCTGAAAGCTGCAAAAGTTCTAAAACTTGTAAAGTTCATCTAACATAAATCTGAAAACACTGAAATACTTCTGAAAAATGTTCTAAAGTTCCTCAAACCTGAAAACATTCCAAAAAAGTTTCCAAACCTTCTAAAGTTCCTAAAATTCATCTGAAAAAGCTCTAAAAATAAACTGAATTCTTAAATAAACAGAAAGTGTTAAATAAACAAAAAGTGGACCTATTGACCAGTTTCCCTACGTGTACAAATATGTACTCTACATGTAATTAAATGGAACTTTCCTAAAAATATAAAAAACATGCATTAAAGTAAAAGAGAGAGAGAACACAGAATTTAGGTTTTCAAAATCTAACGTTTATTAAAATTTTAAACTTTATTTTAAAAGAATTTTTAAAACATTTTACATCTCATTAACTAAAATCAAACATCTTAAATAATAAAAATAAATGGAATGGCCGGTCGTATAGTGGTAGAAAAACGTTAGAATATTAAATTTTAAAGTTAACAATATTAAACTTAATTAATTATTTGTCGAAACTGGAATTTTAGATAAAAAAAACATAAGTTAGCCAAAAGGGAATTTAGAACAAAATTTAAAAGATAACCACAGGTTCAGATGACCTAAAGTATATAAGTCTAAAGGGGTCTTATTCTACTAACACAATTAAACTGAAAACAATTGGAATATAAACATATTTTAACTATTGAGAGATATAATTAGCAAAGGTTTCACCAAATGCTCCAAGGAACTGCAAGGATCAGCAGGAAGGAACTTCACAGGGAAAAGTCACCAAAGATCCCAAGGAACACCTCTTGAAACGCAGAACACAGCAAAGGAGAATTATGTCCATCTCTAGAGAGGAAAATCCTTAACCGGATCCTTTTTCCAAGGGGATATTCCCAAACAGGATGTTTAGTAACGATGGAATTAAGCGATTTCTTCCAAACAGTGGTAGCTGACTTTTGGCATCAGAACAGAATACAGACCATATGTCCGTCTTACTTTTTGGAAATGTGCATTCCAACCATCATAAGCAGAGCTACACTGCTTGACAAGATAAATAAACTCTTAATTGGCCGGTAAGGATTCCTCGGCCGACATCGTAAACAGCTGGGAACACGGTGGATTACTAATTAAATGACTGAAGAGGCAAGAAATCAAAACATCCAGTCTGTATAGACACAACAATTCTCAGCCATCAGACGCAACATTTTCAACAGCTCTTGAATGTTTAGATTAAAATTCGAACAATAAATAAACGGAGCACAATTAATGGGCCGGGAATAAAAAAAAGAACTTTCGTTCCTCAGAACGCTCGCCGGATTCGAACTACGGCTCGCGCCGAAGCGCTGAAAACAACAACTTTAACAGATCACATCTTAGGTTCTAATCAATAAACAGAAGAGAGCGAAAAAACGCGCGATTTTACTTATATACTCCGAAACATCGCTGCCACAGATTGTAAACAAAATTATCGATGAACGATAAAATAATTATTGACAGACGATTTTAATATTACGGTCAACCAATTAAAAACTCGAAATTTTAAAGCAGACGGAAATTAAAAGGAAATGAAGTGAAACGATTTGGAAATGTACGAATTCGGCAATAATTTAAATATGGACGATTCTGAAATATTTAAAAAAAGCTGAAAATAGAATAAAACTGAAAAATTGGAATGAATTAACCAATTTTTAACAGAGAGCAATAAATTTGGAATCAAACTAAAGGGAATTAAAAGGGCAATAAATGGAATTGCAAATTTGCCAATTTAAATAAATTTAAATTGCCAAATCCTAAAAAGAACGAACTTTCGCCGTTTTTAACACAAAACCTATAGAATAGAACCTATTTGAACAAAGAATATCAAAAACCTAAACAATTGGAAAATGGATAACTAGAAGAGAAATACTATGTAAATAAGACCCCTGAACACATTTAAACAAAAGCAAAATTTCTAAAATAATTAAATATCCAAAAGTATAACCCAACACCACATCGACCCATCAAGTACATAAATGAAACTTATGTCATTCATTAGCATTTAACAAAACAAATACAAATGTGGAAGCCTTGCATCTGTCCAAGGTAGTATATTTCAAGATATTGAGAGATCAAGTTTTTCAACATGCTCATTACTTGGATTGTAATTAATGTGACAAAGAAATGACGTATTTTGACTATAAATAAAAACTAACTATACCACATCCCGCATTAAATAAAAAAACCCTTATCTTTTTTCGTTTATTATGCCTAAAATAATCAAATTTAAAAGTGGAGTTAAAGTTAAAAGACAAGCTAAAAAGTGAACTTGAAGCGTTAATATGCATTGAGAAAAAATTAAGACAATCTTTTTTGGTTTGACTGTAACTGGCTGAGTGGTAGAAGTAAAGAAAGTTTTGAAGAATGCTTTTTTGTTCTTATAGATTTTATGAGATTTTTGTCCCTTCTTTTGACCTGAAAGCACCCTAAAGTACCTTAAATTGACCTGAATATGCAATATGATCTCTGCTCTGGGAAATTTTTGATTATGTAAAAATGTACATGCAATCAATAGAAAGCAACATGTGTGTTTACATTCATGTAATACTTTAACATTGCTACTTTTGAGACTCTTTTCTGATATTAATTTCATGTTGCATTCTGCTCCAGTATATGTTACAAGCTGTTTGCGAATCAATCATAAGTAACAGATTGTGAGTTTTTACTGATATTTTTCTTTTGATTTACTTCGCCAGTCATCGTTAGAGTTTTCAAAATATAAATTTTTAAACAAAACTTATATAAAGCTAATAATTACTTACTTTTTGATAAATTTATCATTAATCAAACATTTTTGGACCTTTTTGTTGTAAAATGCTTATTTGTACTGCTTTTTATAGATATGAGAAGGAACGCATGGAGATTGACAGAGTACATGGTATGACAGAAGAGGAGAGACGTGCTGAACAGAGATCAAATCCTCGTCAAGTGACAAACAAAGCTGCTAAAGGAAAATATAAGTTTCTGCAGAAATATTATCACCGTGGTGTATTTTTCTTGGTACGTAACTTTCAAATTCTGCCTTTTTAATTTTGTAGATATTTTTGCATATTATAGCTTCTACCCTTTCTTCATCTCCAATTCTTTGAATAACCATTTAGAATTTTAGAAATGAAATTCTGCAATTAGCTGAAAAATTTTAATTAAGGATTTTTTAAAAATTTGAACTGAATTAAGAATTAAATTAATAATAAAATCTTTGTATAAATGCAGTATAGAATAAAATTTTGCAGTCAATCAGTTTCGTAGGCAAAAAATATCCTTATTTTTCATAACAAGCAAGAAACGTAATATCACGTGTTTGAGCAAGTTTGGCATCCTCGGTGAAATTGCAGTGATGGCTGAAAGAACGAGAAAAGTTGCTATTACCACATAGAATAATGAAAGAGGTAAAATCAAGGAGGCAAGAAAATGAGTTGAGGATACTAAGAATCAACAGTAAAATCCACAGATAACAGAAAGAATAGCAGAAAACAAAAAGTAACAGAAAATAAATAATAAATTTTCTTTAGTTTCTGCCATTGTTTATTTTCTATTTCTTATTCTGCTATTATTTCCTTTCTCTGTGGTTTCTACCATCCATTTGTAGTATCATGACACTCGTTTCACTGCCTCTTTGGTTTTACCTCTTTCATTTCTCCTTATGGCAATGGCAACTTTTTACCTACCTTTCACCACATGTGCTATTCTATCGCAAATGCTGTATGTGCTTGAATAAGTGAGGTTGCACTCCTTGCTTGTTCTGAAGAAGAAGGCTGTTTTCTACCTTCAAAACCAATTGACTCTTTTATTACATGCTGTATTTATATGAAGATTTCATATTAATTTAATTTTTAACAGTAGTTTTTGAATATTTTTCTTTATTGAATTAAGAACATTTGATAGGGATTAACTTAATCACAATGTAAAGTACTGTGCAAATAAAATGTAAAAATGATATAATCATTTTGGAAATGCTTGAATTTCCTTCTTTGGTTCAATAAGTTTAGAGCTGATTGATAAATGAGAGTTA
Source organism: Amaurobius ferox (assembly GCA_951213105.1). Classification (NCBI taxonomy): domain Eukaryota; kingdom Metazoa; phylum Arthropoda; class Arachnida; order Araneae; family Amaurobiidae; genus Amaurobius; species Amaurobius ferox. Next base: position 26,170,472 of record OX578148.1, read on the forward strand.
ATTATGCTGCATTAGCGAAATGGCCAAATCACAAAATCAAGTGGAGTAGTGGCAAAATAGAAGTAAAATGAGAAAAAAAAAATAGTAAAAGGCAGAAAATAACCCCTTCTGTATTATTCTATAGTGATTTCATTTTACATTTTCTCCCAATATTTTGTTCCATTGACTTTTATTGAGAAATAAAATCTTTGGTTTATCAATCTAATGTTGACTAAGTATGTCTATTTTATAGGAAAGTGTATAAATTCTTATATGCCAAAGAATGTTTACAAATATGTCAAAATCCATTCCCCCCCCTATAAATTGTAACTTTAAATTTTTTTTCACACATAGTAAGAAGAACATTTCTTATATACTCTACTATGCATATATTGTGTGGTTTAGTTGTATTGTGATTTGCAAAATATGAATCTGTTGTATTTTCTCAGATTTACCTGTTTTATGTATTTCTAAATAGGTCAACTACTTTTAAAATGATATATGCATCCTGCTTAATGTCTACATTTGAGTTTGGCTAGTGTAGATTGAAATTGTACCTATTTTGTATTGTATATTCAAATGACGTTACTTTATCTTCTATACTTTGTTTCATTTCAAGCATGAAGCTTCTACAAGCCACTATGGGAACCATAAACAATTGCAACCCTTACTCAATTACAGGAGTTGCCAAAATGACCTTTAAGCACACTTTTATTATTTACACGACTGACTGTGCAGTATGTCAAATGCACATACCAATTTTAACCCGTTAGATGTTTAGTATTAAATAAAAATGAATGAAACTCATTTAAAATAAATATTTTATAGTTCAAAATATGTTTTATAATGTATAGTTCATAGCAGTTTATAAGATTACAAATAATTTTTTTCATAGAAATATTTTTCACTTTATATTAAGAAGATTTTAAAAATTCAGTATTTTTTGTTGTGTCTGACAAATCTACCTGATTCTTCATATGCAGACAAAATCCATTTTTATGTTTAAATATTTTATAATTCAAAATATTTTTTATAATATATAGTTCATAGCACTTTATAAGATTAATGAAATTACATTTCTTTCATAGAAATATTTTTCACTTTATATTAAGAAAATCTTAAAAGTTGAATATTTTTTCTTGTGTCTGACAAATTTGTCGAATTTTTCATATGCAGACAAAATCCACTTTTATGTTTATTTAGCTGCAACTAACTTTTTTAAAATTTTCAATACAAAATTATTTATTTTGATTTACAAAGTATACACACATTTCTTCTACAATGATGAAACCGGCAGATTTTCAAATAATACAGTGCTAAAAATTTCTACTTTTTTGAAATTTTCAAAATTTCTAACTTTTCCAGAATTTACTTTTGCAGAATTTCAATTTTTCTTGTAAATAAATCAGGCTTTTGCAGTTCTATCCAGGTACAGTGGATTATCTTTCCTCAGGTTCAGCTTCTAATAATAAACAGGGAAGAACTTAAATGTAAAGAAGTAAATTTTAATGCTGGATGATTATTAATGCAACACTCACACTTTGTTCAAACATGGATTGAAACAAATGAGAGTGGATATTTATTTTAGGTTTACAGGTTGATTGATTAGAATCCTATTGTACAGTATTACAAGTTTTCCAGAAATTTAAATTACAAATACTATACTTCTACTTTTCACTGGATTTGCGAAAATCTCAGTTGTGTTTTTATGGCTTTGTGTAGTACGTTAATGCAGTGAATTAAGCAAAACGGCTTTGTTTTGATTGAACATAATTATACTAATTTTGCTACCTGGGATAAAAACTTCAAGGAGCTGAAAATTCTAAAACTTTACCCTAGTAGAGTTTTCTTCGTTCCTAAGTTGAAAGATAGGTATTTTAATGAAAAACATTTTTTAGGCCAAAATGTTTAAAGAGATTTTAATTAGAGAAATGAACGTTGCAAAATGTAACACCCTGCATTCAAAGCTAAAACATCAGCTTTGTTCGATCACGATTATAGCCGTTCAATAGAAAGGAACATGGGATAAGCTGTTAAAATTCCAAATATTCAGTTGTTCTGGAGACCCATGACTGGAAAGTTTTAAAATTATACAAAGTAGTCTTTCCAATTTCTTTATTTTAGATAACGCATTTAACTGTGAAATTTCTGTGTTGCCTATATTAACATCTAACTATAAATTAAAGTTTCTATGGCAATCTTACTCTATGCGGACGGTATTGTAAAGGGTTTTAGCTGACCTAAGTTTCATTAATGATCTACAACATTTAACAAACACATACTTTATTCCAGCTAACTTTGCTGACAACTCAATACACAATTACATACACAGAATATTTACAAGCTAGCACTATCATATCATTTCCTTGACCTAATCTTAAACCTTTCATTACTGAACTGAATTAGCCATACTAACCAATTATTAAATCATAGCTATCTGTAATCACAGTATGGTATTTTGCAGCGTGCTTCCTTGAATGAACAGACCAACAACACACTCTCGTATACCCGAGCTCTCCTTATCTGCTCGTTATCTCATCTCTTCTTTCAATCTAATTATTCGATTTGTCTATGATTTCTGCCTAATGCTTGCAGCCTTTATAGTCCTGGCCTGTCTTGAGTACGTGACTCTCGAATACAGAGTTGAGGCGTTTCGTGCATAAATTAACATAATTAACAGTGAATTAAGTATACAATACTAGAATCCTCACAATCTCATGTCCTGTTTCTCCTATATAAAAGTATTTAAAGTGCACCAACATAAATTGATTTCAAGTGCTGCGACTTTTATTCACCTCTGATTATTGCAAAATTTTGGTGCATTACAGGTGCTCATATGTATGTCACATTACAGGTGTAGAAAATGTTTTCTATTCCCCTACAAATGTTTGTGATAGTAGTTATTCTCCTAGAAACATTGTTTTTGTGCCTTTTCTTAATAGTTTTTCAATTAGGGTTGTTGTTTGTAGGCCTACACAAAATTGAACAATAGCTTAAGCTTTAAAGATACTTAATTATGTAATTTAGGTCCTTAAAATGTCCTTATATTTTATGGAGTAGGAACCCTGGAGAATAATTGCTTTTATGTTGAGAACAGTTATTGATCAAATTGAAAATGTAGATGTTTTGGTCACTAACTATAAATTACTCCTTCTGTCTGCCTGTCTGTTTGAGAATTCATGTAAACATTTTTCCACCCAAACTATTCAACTGATTGAAAACATATTTGGCACAATGATAGGCTGTTATTTATATGAATGTGAAAATATTATAAATTCTTTGAAAAATTTTTGTATTATGTGTAGTGAATGCAGCACTTACATGTGCATTTTGATTTTTTTTGTTCTCCTAAGATAACCAGATATTAATTCCAAATTGAATTCAAATTGTGTATTGAAAAAGCAAAATTTTAGTCCAGGTAGATGTTAAAGTGCAAGGAATGTCATGGAAATATAAATACTTTTGATTTTAACTGCCTTTTGTACTTTATGTACTTTAATGCTAAGGTACTGTAATTCTAACTCTTTTTATTTTAACAATTAGCATTCTAAATTTTACTCCATTGATGTTATTTATAAAACAAGGCTTTTAATTATTTTTTTAAATTAAACTAGCCATTGAAATAGTTTCCAAGCTAAAATATGTAATATGTTTGTATGATGTTATGAACTTTAATTCCATGAAACAATGCCTATGACTTTAGCTTAAAACAAGGATTAAAGTGATCAATTTCTTGAGTTTGTTTAGAATTAATGGATATTTTCAAACCCTGCACAACATGTCAAGTTATAATACTTCACTAAATTCCAAATTTTAAAATTGATGAATGGTTCATCAAATTACCAATTTGATGCAAATTGCAAAATGTACCTATTCATACTGTATTTGACTTATATACATGCTTAAAAATGTATTGTCATAATATTTTCGTATTTGTGGAGATTCATATTTGTGTTGATTTTAAGCAGTTAAATCATTTCATAGAAAATATTGTTATACAATGTGGTAATTTTTTTTTTTATTCATGTAAAAGTCTATTTACTAAATTATGTGACAAAAAGTTGATTAGTTACAAAAAGGAAGTTGATATTTAAATTAAGCAGGCATCAAACAAAACATGGGAGGAATACTAAAGCATGTTTTAGATAAATTATATTTTTCTATGCTTCTCTTAGAAAGTAAAGTGAAATGCTTGTAATCAATAATAAGAAAACACTTTGTGCAGAAGATCAGGAAAACTTGAGTAACATATTTAAGTACAAATAACAATGCAGCATACAACTGTTTCAAAGATGTGCTGGGTCCCCTTCACCAGTGTTGGAAATTTAACAAAATAGAAGTCAAAGAGGCGAAATTGGCTTATTTTGTCGTTTTGATTTTGGGTTTGTTAGTTTTCGCACAAATGAAAAGGATCAAGTATATTTTCAAAACATCTGTATGCTGCCATGTTATTGTACTTATTCTTAAATGTGCTTGCTCAAAATTTCCCTCATGAAATGCATGTACTCGTAGTTATTTATGCCATATTTTTTTAAATTGCTTTTCTATATTTTTAATCATAATCTTGTGTTTAAAATCAATTTTATACTAAGTATATTATCTTTAAAGGATAATGAGGATGATGTATACAAAAGGGATTTCTCAGCTCCAACTTTAGAGGATCACTTTGATAAAACTATTCTACCGAAAGTTATGCAGGTAATCATGTGCCTTTATTATTAAATAGTCAAAATCATGTTTCATTAATTTATTTGTGATATGATGTTTATTCCTTTGTTTTGTATTAATTTTATTTTGAAAGTTGTCAGAGTTGTTAAAGTGTAAACTATATTTTGCTTATGATTTTTATTCCTTTTTTTGTATTAATTTTATTTTGAAAGTTGTCAGAGTTGTTAAAGTGTAAACTATATTTTGCTTGCTATTTGAATACCAGTTGTATAATAGAATGTTTATTTTTGCAACCCCTATTTGTTCGTTTAAAATATTTATGTTTTTAATTGTGGAAATTGTAAAATTTACCTGTATGTTACTATTAGGCTGTAATTCAATATGCTACCTTAAATTCGAATTGTTGCATTTTCAGGAAAAAGAAATGGCTAAAATGTTAAAAACATTTTAAAGCCTTTAATATGGAACTAACTAATAGATAATATTAATAAAAAAGTCACTAGTCTTAAAATGTGACTAATATTAAAAAATAACATTGGCAATAAACTTGCTTTGTGTTTTTTTTAAACTGTAGGCGTAGTCATTTGAGCCATCATGTGCACAAAACACCAGTACCATCAAATGCACTTTATACAGTCCAAAATAACTATGAAATAAATCATTAGATGGTCAAAGAAATGGGATATTGCAAAAAGTAAGATTAAATTCTAAAAGAAAATCTTAGGTGCAAATGATTTTTTAAATGCTTAAATCAAATGAAAACTTACCAAACATTGTTAGCAACTGCTTTGGCTCAAACCAGCAATTTGTTAGTCAACTTCTATAATCAATACCTTACCATTTGAATCATCAAGGACACAATTGTATAAATCGTAATTTAAATTCAGTAGGTTTGCAATGGTGAATATAAAATATTGGATTGCTGCCAGCTTGTATGTGAATGATTGTAAACAAAGTAAATGCTTTGAGTTTAGATTATCATAGCAAGTAAACTTTACAGAATTAAATATAAATATGTGAAAGTCAAAAATTTAAATCATACTCAGATTTTAATTTCTCTAATATTCAAAATTTAATAAAATGTTATTTATTTTTAAAGTGATCCGAAACTATACCAGAGATATTCATCATTGTGAACAGAAAGATCATATCTTATTCTTGTTTTTGTATCTATAAATGCTAGAGACATATTGAATTTCAGTGTTAATGGAAATCAGTGGAAAACGCATAATTTTTTTAAATATTTAATGAAAGTGTAAAAACATTATAAAAACTAATTACATTTTTTTATGTTACAAAGTAGCTATATTTTAAATGAATTTTCATTAGAATTTTTATTATCATGTTTAGAATGATAGCAATCACTATTTTAGAGATAGTGATAATTTCAATCCAAAACATCATAAAAATAGGCTAACACAGAAAATAGGCTAACACATTTTAAAATTTAATAATAAATGGTAGTTAAAAATTATATATTTTAAAGTAAAGAAAACAGATTTTAAGATTGAAGTTACACCAAACAGCATGATCATATTCTTAGATGTCATCTCATTCAGCAAATTGACACTATATATATAGTTATGGTCAAAATGTAGTGCTGTGTTTTGTTTTGAGACAACCCTGCACTTTCAGATTGGGTGAGAAAGGAATGTGTAAATCTGGCAACCATTTCATAAATCCACTAAGTGCTGTTGATTTAATACACAAATGTATGTTTTATATATCATTTTTTCTGTAATACATTAATACTTATTGCTTCTTTTAGGTCAAAAATTTCGGACGTTCTGGCAGAACCAAATACACTCATTTGGTTGACCAAGACACCACAGTCTTTGACTCACCTTGGATGGCAGAGACTGCCCAGAACATTAAATTTCATCACAACCAATCTGGGGGTATGAAACAAGTCTTTGACCGTCCATCAAATACTAAGAGGAAGAAGTAAACTAATGTATATTTTATATTTATACAAAATGAAAAGATTTTTTTTTGTAAATAGTTTAAACGTGTATATAAATAAATATGTCTTTATGAATGGAATTATTTTTTTAATATTAAAGTCTTTCTCCAGCACTGGGAAGGGGGGGGAAGGGCTCCAACCCTGCTTGTAATAATTGTCGTCCTTCATTTTTATTGTCTGACTAGCAGCATACCTGTTCTTTGTACAGAGTATATAATATAAAGAAACTTATAATTCGCAATCATGTGCAAATTTTGTTAAAATATTAAATTTATTGCTCCTAAAGAGAAGTTTAAGAATATCTGTTCTCACTATGCAAAATTATCTTTACGAGCAGATCTGAAGAATAAAACATCCTGGCCCCTTTTGTAAGCAAATTTACAGAAAAAAAAAGGAATTTAATCAATATATGTAACCCTGTACTACTTATATTGTTGCAGATTAGAAAATATGCCAATGTGTTAGTAGAAGATTACCTGTATTACAATATGAGTCTCAAAAATATTTGCCAAAATAAAAGGGATGACATAATAAATTAAAAATATGAATAATCTCCGTACTCTTTATACCAGAAGGTTGTAATTGATTCCAATATATGCTAATATATATCAAAAAATATGCCAATATGCCTGTACTACTTATATTCTCGTAGATGCCCATGTATTTGTAGATATACCCATGTATTTGTAGAAAATTACTCGTACAACATACAATATATGAGTTTAAACAATTTTTGTCGTAATAAAACAATTGCATAATAACTTGAAAATATCAATAATCCCCGAAAATATCAATAATAATAACGTTTAAACCTGAAGACTGTAATTGATATTATCCAGTCAAAAATGCTATAAGAGAAATCAAATCGTTCTTTTCTAAAATATATTTTTATATCCATTTATTTATTATTCAAGTTGAAAAAATAATAATTAAAATTAGCAGAGAGATTTAATTTAATTGCGTTTCTGAGCAGCATGATATAAGATAGAATCTTCCTCATAAACTGCGAAATTAAATAACCATTTTGATTTCTTTATATTTTTCATTGTTCAGTAAAAGCTTGTGAAATATAAATCATGGAGATAGATTTCCCATTTAAATCATGTTTCAAACAATTCATGTTTTCAGAAAGTGACTAATTGGCGCAAAAAATCTCCCATCAAACTCAGAGATAAAGTTTTAATTCACTTTCAAACGATTTTCAAGCTTTTCGTTTGGATAAACCATGGAGTTAGAAAGTAGAACTCCTAGGGAAAAGTTTCGTTTTTCTTTAATATCTCAACAACCCCTGGTCTTAGATACTCGAAACTTGGGCTAAATTTATGGGGGTCTATTTCAAGACTATCCACAAAATGTCATCAAATTTGGTTCAGCAGTTCTTCCGTGATGATGAGGCAAACGAAAATTTCATTTTTTTACTAATCTCTCGAGAACCACTGATCGTAGAAACTCCAAAAATAGACTAAATTTTAAGTAGGACTATTTCCAGGCTACCCACAAAATTTTATCAAATTCGGTTCAGCCGTTCTCCCGTGATGACTGGACAAACAGACAGACAGACAAATTTTCAATTTTATTTATATAGATGACTCATTTTTATTGTACATGACTTTCGCTACAGACTCAAATTCACTTTCTTTTTCATATTTCATTAAATTGTGTTTTAATAGCACAAAATATATGGATAATTATGTAAAATTACACTGAATTGGCAGTTTTATTGTAATTTTTGTTTCCATGCAGCAACTGGATGTATTTTCAAAGGAGATGTAGCAAAAATATAAAATATCTTGAGAGCTGTTAGTCCTAGAGTTATGGGGTTAGTCTTATTTTTTTTATTGTAAAAAATTACGTATAAAACAAGTATTTAATTGATGCATTTGAGTATATGTATTTTTTTACTTTAGATTTTGGCAATTTTTGTGGGTCATTTTGCAAAAAAAGTCGGGTTCCTTCTTTCCAAATCATACTAAAATGTCATCAGTATCAGTGTATTCCACGGGAGATTTATTTACTAAATTTTGTGAAATTTGGTTAATTAGAAAAGCTAGAGCGGATACATACATTGCGCAGACAGACACTCACACTGACGTCATGCTAAAGTAGTTTTCTTGTGTTCTAGAGTGCTTGAAACATGTAGACATGTAGATTTGTCAAAAACTCGAGTTGCGATTTTCGATACAATTTCAATATCTTCCCTATACATTACTGTCTATTGTAGGGAAAGTAAAAAGAAATAATGATCTTGGGTTGTTCTACTCAGAGATGCTGTTTTCTATCCGTAGTTTTTCTATGGATAACAACTGCATTCTACGGACTACAAAATTTAAGAATTTTCTTATAGAAAATTGATATTAAAGGACCATTTTTAAAAAAAATGTTTCAGCAATTTTATACCATTTCTTAAGGAGCCATTACAGATTGCTGTGAAGAGAATGAGCAATGGGAACTGTAATTTTGTTGCATGTTTTAGGTGCAAGGAGTGTACACTTGATTTCACCTTTGCCTACATCACAGTTGAACTCCTACACATTAACAATACTCCGGCCATCCAAATAGTTGCTCTTAGTCCTCTGGACGAGTCGGACGGTCTGGGTCTTCTACATAAACAATACTCCTAAATACATCCAATTTGTGTCATTCCTGCCTGCATCATTGTTATAAGTGCTGTCTCACAAAGCTCTTCACTTACTGCACCTTCCCAGGTGCAGTAAGTCGAAAAGCTTTCGACTTACTGCAGCTGGGAAGATGCAGTATTCCTGAATACAGTCAAACATCTTTGACCAATTCATCAAAAATGCATTAGTAGTTAATGTCATCCAGGATCTGTCCATATAGCTTGCATCCTTGAGGTTTAAATTTGTATCTAAGGTGCATAACATTAATGTGGTTCTGAACCAGATCCTTATTCGGAGCTATTTGTTTACATTTTGCGTAGCACAGCATGCATTTAGGATATAGAACATAATGTAAGATCTATTTCTTATTACATACGCTGCAATACTGCTAAACATTGCCAAACAATGCACAAGTGTATGTAAATAATGATACTGGCAAAGAACCCATATGATAGCAATTCAGCACTAACTATGTTATGTGAAATAAATGCCTTCTGTAACAGTTTTACTGTCCGTTACTAATCATTAAACAATGCTTTACAACTTTGTAATTGGCATTTTTTATCTATCTTGCTTTGTTGCAGAGTTCATTATACTAACTTTTGTAATTCAATGCATCTATCTTTATAAAATTCTATGTGTACAGAGTATCTAAGAGAGCCGTTAAACACTCCCATAACTTTGTAAGAAAAGGTCCATGCACATTAGGTCTATTTATAATAAAGTGGCTATGGCCAATTGAATAAATTGATTGCAGTGCCCCTAGCAGAGAATTATAAAAGTTCATATAACCAACTCAGCAACAAAGCAAGATAGACGAAAAAATCCAATTACAAAGTTGTAGAGTATTGTTTAATTGGTAGGAATTGACAGTAAAACAGTTACAGAAGCCATTTATTTGACACAATGTGTATACTGTGAATTTCTGTCATTTTCAGAAATACTGAAATAATCAACACTTACATGAAAGGAATCTAATGTACATCCATGGCTAGCACTATGGTAACTAGGTGACCTTCAAGGGTGCAGAAATTCTTAAAATTATCAGAATATTTTCCTTTTATTATGTTTAAGAAAATATAATAGTTTATTGTTCATAATACTGTTTAGAAAATTGTTAATTCATAACCAATTTTCATTGGTTTTAATCTTAATTTAAAACCAAAATCAACCTTTTTGATTTGTGATCAGCATTTTACTGTAAGGAGCCGAAACATGGAAGTTAACAAGGGGCCAGTGCCACAAGTTGAATGCCTGGCAGACTAAATGTCTGAAAAAAATTTTGGAAGTATTTTGGCTTTATGCTATTACTAACACTAAACTTTACAATAGTACTGGACAGGAAGCAATTGAGATGGAAATAAAAAGTCGTAGATGGAAATGGACTGGATATGTCTTAAGAATGCCGCAGCATAACATCCCTGCTATGACACTTACTTGGGTGCCTGAAGGAAAAATATCTCTTAGTCGACCCATGCTAACTTGGAGGAGACTGCTAGAATAAGAGAGGAATTTGATGAGATGGGTGAGCTGGTCAGAAGCAAGGACTGTGGCACAGGATCGACCAGGGTGGCGACGCAAGCTGAAGGCCTTATTTGCCACAAAGCATGATGAGTGATGATGAATTCATTGGTTTAAATACTAACAGTACTTAATAAGTAAAAACAAGTGCAAAGGATAAGGAAAATTCCATGTAATTAAGCACAAATTATTAAAACTAAGTAGCATACAGCTGTTTTTGGAGTACTTTGGATCCCCTTCTTCAGTGCAAGATAGACCAACAAATCTAAAGTCAAAAAGATGAAAAGGGCACAAATGGAAGAAACAGAGGGTTATATATAATGTACCCAAGTCAGTGATTAACAGTTCACCTGAGAGTGCCAATCAGAGTGAAGAACAGCACAGCCAATTCAAACACAGGACTAACACGCAAGATTGAACTGCCCCCAAACACAACAGAAATGTCCACATATGACGAGACAAGCCAAAACAAGATTAAATTGAAATCAATCTTCTGTTTCTTCCATTTGTGCTCATTTCATCTTTTTGACTTTAGTTTTATGGGTTTATCTTGCACTGAAGGAATGAATCCAGCATATATATATATCCTCAAAATAGTGTTTGTTGCTTTGTTTTAATAATTTGTGCTTAATTACACATTGTTAGTTTTCCTTTATTACTAACAATGCCCTTAAATTTGATTCAGTTTGGATCACATTGATCTCTATATTTTTATTTAATTTTTAAATGTCTGGTTAAAAATGGCCTACTGAGAGAAGTCCAGTGGCACAAACTAAAGGCCTGAAAAGATAAAGAGTAAGCAAGGTAAGCGGGTTTCTTCTGAAATACCTTTGTAGGCAGAAAGCATGTCTGTACTTTGTTGAAATTATCACTAAGGCGTCTGAATGGGGTGATCTTACAACAAATGATATAAACTCTTAAGACAAGAATTTCAGAAATTGAAAATATTTCTGGAAAAAACACAGAAAAATATATATATATATATATATGTAAAAAGATATTAAATTGCTTATTGCTAAAAGGTATTTTAAAATAATATAATTTTTTACTTTATTAAAAGCAAATAACAAACAAACCAAAATCGTCAATCATGCGCATATGTTTGTTGCCATTCAGCAAACAATAATAACAGACACATGGAAAAAACACAGAAAAATATATATATATATATATATATGTAAAAAGAATTGGAGAGTACTGCAAAGTCTGCAAAAGAAGATGTTATTGTGCTTGAATTAATATTTGAATTACGGTAATCCTGCCAAATGGTCCTACTAATGCAGTGGCAGTTTGCTGCAGCTTTTAATACAACGTGAACTACAGCAGGTTATACCACATCATCTTCCTTGGCTCAAAAAACAGATTTTCTCCTGTATGCTGCAAGAGAAGACTACCAAATGGTTAAGAAATTTTATTGTTGGAGCGCCTAATTGGTGTTGGCAATGATACTTGGTATGGTACCCTTTTGTAACCGCAGCATCGGGCGCGGTTAGTACTTGGTGGGTGACCACCTCGGAACACCGCGTGCTGTTGGCCATCTCGGGTGCAGTATCCCCGTGGTTTGCGCGCTAGATTTGCACGCTACCACAAATGCCGCCGTGTTCATGCGGAGTACGATCACGTTAAACATGTGGGTCCGTAAGTCCTTCCGAGAGGTTGGTGGTAGGGGAAGGAGGGTACGGTCCCTGTGGATGCCTCCCCCACTGGGTTCCGGTCTAAATTGGATGGCACTTCCCGGCCGTCCATACAGTTACCTTACACCTTTCTGGTAGGTCGGACGGTCTGGGTCTCAACAACAACCCTTTTGTAACCAGCAGTTGTGAAATATTCTTTGACTCCTTTGGGCCAGCGGGAGTTCTCTCCCCAATAAATTGTGTGCGATATGGTTGTGATGAAAATAAATCATTATTACAGTCCACTTTGAGTAATTAATTTTGAGCTATCCCCGCAGTTATCATTCAACAACAAAAGATAGTTTTTTGTTTTTACTGTAGTGCAAAAAAAAAACAGCCAGCAGTGGTTCCAATCCGATGAAACCGAAATGATTTTGTGTAAATACCTTTCTTTGTGGGTGGTTTGTCTTCTTTAAATATTTCCAAAACAGTTCAAAATTATAAAATATTGAAATTAGAACAACCTTTTCAAAATATTAAAATATCGGAATTATAAGCACTATATTTTGAGAACAAAACCTAATCTGAAATCCAATTTATATATGCTTGTAGGGCTTTCAAAGGGCTGCAAATGACTTACAAACTATTTATAGCTAAAAATTGTAGTTTTTGCTCTGATTTCAGTCAGATACTCCAACTATGGACTTAACATCAAAATATCAAATTATTTTATTAACTTTCTTTGCATATGAACTAAAATTATACAATATCAAGATTCAGTTGAATCTATAAACTTGCTTGGTGTCACAAATACATATTTGGATTTCTTACTTCCATTTCTTCACTTTAAACCTCACCAATCATTAAACATTTGTAGAATCTCCCAAGTTCACCCCACTTATTAAAAGCAAAATAAAGCATCTTGTGCTTGTGTATAAATATTTCATCAAGGAGAAAAGACATTAAGCTACAACACACATGACATTTTAAATCTTACAACTGTCCCTCCCATGGTTAAATGTTGGTTGGGCCTAACTGTACGGATATGAAGAATCTTCAGTGAACATATGGAACTTGTACTCTGGTTTAAGATTTAATTAATCAGCTGAGCGTTATAAAATAAGACACAAATATTGTATATTAAATGTTCTTATTGCTAAAAGGTATTTTAAAATAATATAATTTTTTACTTTATTGAAAGCAAATAACAAACTAACTAAAATCGTCAATCATGCGCATATGTTTGTTGCCATTCAGCAAACAATAATAATGGACATAAATTACTTGCATTATCTTATCGAAATTATCTTATTTGATGATACTTCAGTCATGACGGGAAGAAGAAGGTAGAAGTGCTTTGAGCTGTCTGAAATTGAAATTACAGTAACCCTATAGAAGACCCCAACCAGGCACAAATATCAGCCTGTTAGAGATTCTGTGCATCAGCAGAGTTTTATATAGTTTTCCATTTGCAGCTTGTTAAAATCTTGTAAATCTGTGATTTTTTTTATGATTAATATTCATAGTACAGTTCAAGCTATCAATCTTTCCTTATACTATTATATCATTTGGGAATTATAATTTTTTCACATAGGAAATAATGTTTTAAAAATCTCAAAATTTGAAAAATAGTGTTCTCTCACTCTTTCTCTAATCATTAGAATAACTAAAAATTCTATCTAGTTCTAGTTTTCTCATAATTTACACTGAAACTGATATAAGTATATAATATTTTAAAGGGAAGGTGTGGATTGTATTACTTTTAATCTGGTTGCCCCCCCCCATGTGTCACCCCCACCCTCAAGGATGTGGTAGAGGAAGGAGGGTACAGTCCCTGTGGATGCCTTCCCCACTGGGTTCTGGTTTAAATTGGGTGGCTCTTCCCTCCCATCCAAACAGTTACCTTACACCATTCTGGTAGGTCGGACGGTCTGGGTCTCAACAACAACAACCCCCGACCCCCAGAAAATCTTGAAATTGCACTCCTGGATAATAGTTATTCAGATTTTTGGTTGGTTAAAATATAATTAAAGGACAAACATGTATCCTCAAAACCTATACCGTTTATTTACAACTCTTTATAAGAAATCGAAAGAATTGTGATAATTTTCTTTTTGCGAGATATGAGCAAAAAAAATGCAAAACAAAATAGTACATCTTCTATTGAATAACAACACACTATGCGCCGGATTTGTCCCTTTAAATACCTATACAATATACATACAAACAGTTTCAGTAACAGATTGAATATGCAGATTTTTGTTTGAAAAAAATATAATTAAATAATGAACACAGTTTTCCAAGACTTACACCGTTTATTTACAACTCTTTATATTATAACAAACCAAAATAGTTGTGATAAAAATATACAAGGTGTGCAAAACAGAAGACAAAATAGAAAATTTCCTATAGAATAACACTGAGTGCTGCTTTTATTTGGATCTGTTTTGTTCCTTTAAATAACATTACATGACTTCTTCTGGCATTCCCGAAACCCTATTGTTAGCTGGATTAGGGCACCTCCACTTTCTTCCCGCCATTGACCCTCCATTAGAGATTTTTGATAATAGAAACCTAATAGTTCATCTGGAAATAATTCTTTATTGAAGCCCTTACTGATGAAATAGTAAATTCAAGTTTGTGACATCCCTTGTTGCATCGCATGGTATAACATAATTCTTGAAGTCAATCTTACAAATAAGCTGCTACAAAATAAGAAAGCTTTATTCAGCTGCAAGATAATTGCAAGATCTCACCCATCCAAATGGATACCTTACACCTTCAGGTAGGTCAGGCAGTCTGGGTCGAAGAAGAAGAAGATAATTGCAAGTGACTTAATATCTAGTGGACTGCGAGTATGATGAGGTTAATTAATAGTTAAAAATTTAAATTTTGCAGTATGAAGAAAAAGTAAAGTTAAAATCAAGCGATTACTAAATCTAGAATTGTAAATTCTACTCATATTTACTCTAGTACTGTTTTCACGAAAAATTTTGATTTTGATGCCAATATATGTTTTAAGACTTATGAACATGTTTTAGAGTGAAACTAGTTTTAGAGTGATATCCATTTGTCTGTCTGTATGTGGTCAATTTCTTGTGTTCGCAATAGCTGCCACAAATATTAATATATTTTCGCTAAACTCTATTTTTTGACTTTGCTATCAAAAAATTTAGAACTAGATAGAATTTTTTAAAATTTGAATGTAAACTTCGAAATGTATTCGAAATTTTATATTTTCTTAATATGACCGCATTGGACAAAGTGTGACACAATCATGCATAAAAGAGGTTATTTATGGATCAATGATCACGAAACTTAACAGTTACAATCACTGTAGTGAAAAATAGCCAGAATCAGTGTTTCTTTTAGACATACTTCCCGGGAGGGGGGGGGGGGGGTAGGTAGCAAACCCCCCTGCAGAAATTTTATGTTAACCTAGTTGTTTCTATTTATGTGATACAGCATTTAGATATATTTATATAGGACAAATAGAAAACTTGCTCCCCCTAAAGTTTCCACACACCCCCTGTCAAAAGACCTGATAGAAACAGGTGCGATTCAATTTTTGTGTTCGTGACGTTTTTAGCCCCACCCTTGTGGGGGGACAAGTTACCCTCCAGAGGGGTACGTTGTCAACATTGATATCAATTGAAAGATTTTTTGAAACCCTTTAAAATGAAGGGTTGCATCTTGTAATTGTGATCATTTGGGCCAGCAATACATATTTTTCAAAAAATTTCTTTAACATTTGCAGAAAAAAAATTTACAAGCTACTTAAAAATAGATTCTGGTGTAAGAAAGTCGAGTAGGGCCACATTTCAGAACATTTCTCATTTTTCAATGAAAAGGAGTTGTGTGTGTATGTGTGTGGGGAGGGGGGGGGGACTTCTCTTGTTTCACTCTCTGCTATGAAAGGCATTCTCGATTATACCCTCGAGCCTGAGGAATTCTTTTGGCCTAACGGTACAGCGTGGGATCAGTAAGCTCTTAGAACCCTACAGAGTTATTTATGAATATTCAAAAGCCGATCTGTTACTATGCTAACTAAAACCATCCTGTCAATATGTGCAAAATAGGTGTTTGGAATCCAAACTGTGTAAAAATGCATTCCTAGTCAGTTAGATTTATGAAAGTATGGAACTCTGTTTTTTTATTTATTTAATTAAATACACAATATTTTTATAAAACGGGATGAGTAAATAGTAAAATACAAAATACGTAATTTTTATTTCCTTTTGTACTTTGAAGTACTTTGTATTTCTGAAACGATAATATTTTTATTATTTTGTAAATTTATGTTGTGTATTTTTTTTTAATCACCTTAACAAACTTCCACATATTCTTGGTTTCCATACCTTTGATTTTAAAGTCTTATTTAATAATATAGATATTAAAGATTTATATAAAGTTATCTCTCTTTATAATGATTATCTCTCTTCCAATCATGTTTCATTTAATGTTAATAATTAATTCCTATGCTATTGCACTTTGTGTTATACAATAATTATATTATCCAAAGTGTTAACATATACATGTATAAACATCTGGTGTACCTCAAGGGGACTGTAGTAGCAGTAATTTGGCTAACTTATATCTTTATGAACGTCATTTTTTCTCTAATTCTTATATAATATATCTATATGTTAATGACTTAATTTATATTCTCATAGATGATTCCTATCCAATTAATATTGATTTTTACCCCTCTAACCTAAAATTAATCCCTAATAAGCCTAGTGTTAGTCAAATTGTAAATCATTTAGTATTGAATTTAGAAACACTCCATAATCATGTCATTACCAATCTATTCGATAAAAAAGATTCTTATAGCTTTACCATCATTAAGCTGCTATCATATCATTCTTGTAATTCTATTCAATTGTTTAGAAACATAATTTTAAACCAGCCTTTTCGAATACATAGACTTCAGATCCTCAGTATCATTATCTCCACATCAATAATCTAAACGCATTTGTCAAAATTGCCACTATTCGGAATTTTTTGTTAATAATATTATTAATAATTTCAAATACACCACATAATAATTTTACAATTGCATTATTTATCCTTGCTTGGATAACTCATTTTTTATGAATTTCACCCATTCTTTTCACCTGAATTTCCACTTATCCTTTGTTGTCCTATACTGATTCCTATTTTTGAAAGTTTACTGTTAAAACTTTTCCGTTCCCATTCTCTCAAACGATCATTCCGGTGTTTCCTTACGCATTGACTGGGTATGTTGTGTACTGTAGCTGTACTTTCCATGACAAACTCTCGTACACATGGAATCTGCACATGTAAGTTTCTCTTTCTGTTTTTCACTTCTTATGGATTTTATTATTTTCCTTCTATTAGCCAGTAGACAGTTCCAATAGGGTTTATAGTTTAAAACTATCGACATTGTTAGAAACTGACTATTCGATCGGTTTTAATTTGGATTGTATGGCTGTCCTGATGAGTGTGTAATTCCAAATTGACCACCATTTTTTATGTAGTTTTAACTGATTGTTTTCATTGTTTTGATCTTTTATCTTAAACTAATTGTTATCACCTTTACCCATTTTTGCCATGTTTGCTCTTTCATTTTTTATATATATTTTTATATATAAATATCTATTTATTATTGATTATTGTATGCATTCATACTCATGTCGTTTTCGATTGTATTTCATCATTAATTATTTCCCTCTTCCCCTTTTACCATTATAGCGATAAGTTACCTACTGTTTTTGTCCTTAGTCTTGGTCTATAGTTACTTATTTGTAATGGATATGCTTGCTAGAGATGGGTTTCTTGTACTTATTGTAGTTTATGCATAGTTTTCGATTATATATATATATAATAATAGTTTGAAAATCCAATGATAGAATAGAGACAAGCTGCAGCTCAAAAAACCCCAACATTAAAAAATACCTAACAAATAAAAAAGTATCAAACAGAGAATTATCAATCAAGTGGAAAACAAAATGCGAACCCCTAGTCATCAAGCCGAAGACAAACAACAATCATCAATGGAAAGGAATCGATAATAGAAAATCAAATAAAATCCAAGTATTAAAGCTTTACATGAGGACAAGCCCTAGGCCTAAACAAATGAATTGTTCATTTCGATAAAACTCTTCATCAAGTCCAAGTATTTTATCAAAATGAACACAAAATACATGTTTCTGATATCAGTGATAGATTATATCTATAAACACTGATAACTTGGACTACATTCTGTGGTAAATGAAACTTAATGTTGAACTTTTAGCTTAATTATTATTAACCTAATATATATCTTAACATGGCCGTAAAATTGTACATAGTGGACTCATTATTAAATTGTACATTTGCATTGTGTGCCGCTATTAACCCTCCAATTGTTTATCTTTCGCGCGAGTTCTGTAAAAGAATTATTAATTAATATAGTACTATTGTTAAAGTTACACCATTTATTGATTTATTGTTAAAGTTACACCATTTTAACTTTAACAATAAATCATTTATTAACAACATAAAATACTGAATTACTTATTTACAACAATTCTTCTTCTTATTAGTTATTTTGGCTGAGGGAGAGAATGTGAGACCACTTAAATTGCCTAAAATGTAGTTAGGACCAGATATCATATTTGAGGAACACATACCTTCAAGTCTGTCTTGGACTTTGTTAGAAGCACATACTTAATGTCGTCCTTATTACTGGCATTAACTCGTAGTGTAATGCTCCGAACGTAAATTCGTCGATCATATTTTACTGCTGGCTCGAACACTCACACCTTAAATGTCGTGCAGTACGACCGTTTCTTACCAAGTCCGTATATATCTTAACTGAGTATCACCCTCATTCTAGTCATAATGTCGAGAAAATAATTACTTCATTATCGTCGTTATGTCATAATGTCAGTATTGACCAAGTCATCGTGCTTCTATATTTTTTAAGTGTCGTGCTGTATGACCGTTTCTTACCAAGTCATCCGTATATATCTTAACTGAGTATCACCATCATTCTAGTCATAATGTCGAGCAAATAGTTGCTTCATCATCGTCGTTATGTCATAATGTCAGTATTGACCAAGTCATCGTGCTTCTATATTTTTTAAGTGTCGTGCTGTATGACAGTTTCTTACCAAGTCATCTGTATATATCTTAACTGAGTATCACCATCATTCTAGTCATAATGTCGAGCAAATAGTTACTTCATCATCGTCGTTATGTCATAATGTCAGTATTGACCAAGTCATCGTGCTTCTATATTTTTTAAGTGTCGTGCTGTATGACCGTTTCTTATCAAGTCATCCATATATATCTTAACTGAGTATCATCATCGTTCTAGTCATAATGTCAAGCAAGTATTAACTCCATCATCGTTGTTATGTCATAGGGTCGTTCTTAAGTCATGGGTTGTTGCTCTTTTTTGCCTCAGGACTGTTACTCCCCCTTTTCTCTCATTTGTGGCCTTCAGGGTTACGCAACAAGCACCTTCTCCATTGGTTAACTTTTCATCCAATGTCGTTACTTCACATTTTCTTAAGGGTTCGACTCCTCTTCTGTCTCGACACCCCTAAATTTATGGTTTTATCTGACTTTTGGGTTCACGTGCTGTAAACCCTGACGTCATTCAGACTGGAGGTATTGTCCGATGTTTGAGACACAATAAATAATGGACATGAAACTGTCTCACCAATATAAGTGTGGATCTATTTCTGTTCTCACACGTTCATAAAGATTGAAAAATTATAGGAAACAAGAATAACTGATAAAACACTGCATATATCTGATCCATTGGAGCTTTGAATAAAGAGACCAATGTTGCCAATCGCAAAAAATAGAAAGTTGAGAACTGCTGTTGTCAATCGTGAGAAATAAATAACAGTAATGCTAAAAGATGATAAAAGGTGATATTCAACAGTAAGAGGTACAAAATAATGGGGCAGATGATAGTAGAAAATATAGAGGCTAAATTATAAGGGGATGTAAATACATGGTAATGCTTATTCAAGAGAAATTGGATGTCTGGCTATTATAAGATACTAAGGAGAGAATTTAAGCATATTAAACCATTTCAAACTTTTTAACTATACCATTTACTAAATATGCTAGATATTAATATAATTGGCTGGTAATTTTTAGCTTATTAATATGCATAGCATGAAATTTTTTATCTGATAATCTATAAATTCTAAAAAGTTGATTAAGTATAATAAACAATTGAACCGAGTTACAGGAATTAAATGGTAATATTTTATTGAAGTTAAAATAGCCTTTTTATCATATAAATTAGTAACTATCATATTAGTAGTTTTAATAATAAGATTTAAATACAAAAATTTAATGTTATTACTAATAGTGGCTTCATTAGGAATTAGTTCCAAATTATCCGTATAGAAATCTATATCTATGACACAGTTGTCTCTAAAGACCAAACAAATCAGATCATCAACATATCTGTAAACTTTATAAGCTGTTAAAGTAAAAGATTTTTCATAATGATAAAGGTATAAATTAGCTAATATACTGCTACTACAGCCACCTTGTGGAACTCCTGAGACTTGTAAGTATAATTTTTTACCTCGAAATATATAATTATTGAAAATAACAAAGTGAAGAAATTTAGGAAAATTGCTAAATATAGTATGAGTAGAATGATTAGTAATATAAGCATTATATAGATTTAAAATTACTACATAAAGATCAGAGATCTTAATATTATTAAAATCCTTAAAATCAAATCTTAATATCCTTAAAATCAAAAGTTTGAAATCCAATTAGTTTACCTAGTGATGTTAATTTATTCTTTAATTCTTTACTATTATTCAGAATAAGGTAGTTATCGCTAGAAAAACGTAAACTATCATTTATTACATTTAAATAATTTAGTAGTAATTTACTCGGAGTAGTAGAGTAAGTATTATGACCACTAGTTACTGTTCTAAATTTAATAGGATTTTTATGAAATTTTGGAAAAAGCACTATATATGGAAATTTAAGAAATTTATAATTAATATTTAAATCATTATACATATTGATAATTTTCAGTTTGATACTATTAATGGAGTGTGAATCATGTTTAAATAGAATATTTTTTCTTTTTTCTCAATGGCCAGGCAATTGATATATCATCATTCGCCTATACACTGGCTAGAACCGTGAACCTATTAGCCGTCACATGACGTTGCCCCGGCGCACCAGTGGGGATCGGAACACGCTGCGCCCAACGACACAACATCCATGCCTGAAGGTGGGACTCGAACCCACAACCCGGCAGCCGAACGATCGCTAGGAAACGCTTGCCTTGACCGTTCGACCACCGCATCGGCGTATTAGAAAATAAGCCCGTACTATTTATATTTTGCTTCAACAATTGGCTAAAAACAATATATGAGTTCTGGCTGGACACAATATACGAAAACACAATAGATGAGTGTTTTCCTTATCACATCTCAGTTTGAAAAATATTTTCCAAAATAAAACAGATGACGTAAGAAATTGAAAATATCAACCATTCCCGTAATCTTTAAATCCGAAGACCGTAGTTCTTTTGCCAAAATCTAATCAGCACAAGGTAACCCACAAACGTATAAAATTAACACACAAAGCGTAACACACACCTATGAAATTTTATGAAATTTGCTCTATTAGTTTTTGAGTTAGAGTAGATATATACATTGCACAGACAGACTGACACACATACAGAGAAGTCACGCTAAAAATAGTTTTTTTGTATTCTAGAGGTAGGTCCCAAAACGGGTCGAAAACTCGAGTTGCGATTTTCGACACGATTCCAATACTTTTTCTATACATTACCATGTATTGCAGGGAAAGTAATAAACAAGGATTTGTTAAAAAGTATGCTTTATATTTCTGGAATAATGATAAAAGTTTTCACTTCTCAATAAAATTTTATTCCACGGCTTTTGTCTCTGAAAACAGATGGGAAACAAATATATCAGATATAAACCCTATCTGTGAGCGAGGAAATATATCGATCTACAGCAGGATATCCTTCTTTGTGGTTTTATACTCAACTATTAAACTTTATCAAAAGTTTTACTGAAGGATTTGATTTTACAAGCTACCTTCTTTCTTTTTTGTAAAGGATTTTATTGTCTCTAACTGTTCTCTTTGGGGAGAAAATAATACAAATTTCAGAGTGAAAAGGAAAATAATATAAATTCCATGTTATTTAAGCAAAACACGTGACTTTGCGCACATCAATAATGAACTGGTTCATAACTTAAAATGCAGCGCAAATAACGATAAAGGAGCATATACAGGGGTCAAAGTCTTCCTATATTTTAAAAAATTTCATAAAGAACGTCCTATTTTGTCCTATATTTCGCACTTGTCCTATATTTTGGACATAAATCCTATATTTCCAAATTACAAGCAGTAAAATCCTTATTTCTATCATTTTGTTTTCAGTCTATCTGCTAAATCTTCCCAGAATTTCAAAAAACATGGAAGTACGGGATGTTGGACGTCTGCAAGTGGTTTCCAACTGCATGTGACGTAATACTACTCTAAACATGACGCCCGCCGTCTGTACGGAAAGCGTGGTAACGGTAGCTGTACTGTAGATTAGGGGCGGAGAAATATCGGTAACATACGTACGTTTCGGAAATAAGTTTGAGTTCCTTCTTCAATGCAATAAGTCTGGACCTAAACGCCCAAATAAGAGCAAGAGTATTTTCGCCAGACTGTAAATGGTTAAATGAGAGATCCCAAATATAGTAGAATCCTAATGCGACGAAAGGGAAATAAAACTAGGAAAAAAAAATGAACATGAGAAGGAAAAAAAATGCAGATAATATAAAAAAAATTTAACCTGGTTATGCCATACCTCGGAGAAATATGGAGTCTTTGAAGAGTTATTAACTGGATTACTGTAATTTTTATTGATATGAAAAGCTTCAAAGAAATCCAAATCGTAGGCTGAAGGGTTCAGGAAGAAGAAAATTCAAACCGGCGACTAGTCATCCACCAATAGTTAGCGATAAAAGATTTATTAATTTTTGTTTTTACATAATGTTGATTTTTATTTAAGTGGTACTTAAAAGAGCGTTTAGTTGGAACTATGTACGATAGTCCGCATTGACAGGGAATTTGACAAATGCCCCAACCTTTTCTTCTAGTTTTGTTTCCCTATCGTCACACTATGTGGCGCTACAATATTGGAATTTGTCTTTTAGCTACTTTCAGTTTCGCCGACATAGTTTTGCGTTTAGTAGGACGTTCAGATCGAGACTTGTTGTACTGAAGAAACGATTTAAATGATTTCCGAAACGTAAGCAGTTCATTATATCATTTAATTGTCAGAACATGACTGTTACAATAAAATAAAATGCATTAATTTTTAATAATTGGTCGTATTTTTGTGGACGCGCTGTCTAAAGCAAGTGTCACACTACTTTCTGCACTTCAACGAGCCATACTTTCTACACGTCAACGAGCCATACTTTCTGCATGTCAACGAGCCATACTTTCTGCACGTCAACGAGCCATATTTTCTGCACGTCAACGAGCCATACTTTCTGCACGTTAATGAGCCAAATTTTAGCAAAAAATTCTTTTACTATATATTTTAGTATATATTTTACTATATATTTACAATATATTTTAGTTTAAGTGATCATCAAACTATGATTATTTCTACAACGAAGCCTAATTTTCATTTATGGAGAATTTAAACACATAAAGATGTAGGATGAGTTGTATAAGAATTGCTGAATTTCTTTAACACAAAATTATTTAGCTCTTTGAGTCTTGAAATATAGCTGATATGAATAAAACATTTATTGAATTTACATAGGAACAAACGATTTTTTTCATTCATTCAGTTCATTTTTTTCGATGAAGTTTTAAGTTTTCAAATGTAATAAATTATTGTATTATTGTGATAATTTTAAAATATTACCGCTGCATGTATTGCATTTTAGAGATGTTTAAATAAAATTGCATTGCAGTTGGAAAGTGTATCACAATAAATGCTTTATGCATGATTGATCTTTCTTGTTACTTATAATTCCATTGCTGAATTGGATTTTCAAGAAAGTACTCAGTCAAAATCCCTTTTTAATGATAACTATTCTTTCTTCTCTTCTGCTTGGAAATCTCTGGTTTCATTTTTTTATTTCGTTTGCTGCCTTCTTATTTGGGAAATTTCATAGTTTTTTTCTTTTTCTTTTTTTTTAAAATTTAATTGGACTTTTATAAGAAAGTGATTTGAATCCTTCGTTGGACGTTCCTTGGTATTTTACTATTCATTATCTCCCCCCCCCTCCCTCTTGTTCCTTCCGCCTTGATTGTTTTACACCGCTTTCTTTTCTTGCCGCTGGCAACATTCTCTACTGCTCTGTGAAGGTTGCTGTTTCTGCATCAGTTGCTGATCTTTCTATGAAGAGCGAAGGTTGCGTTTCTTGTGTGTCTTGACGAAGAAGGCTGTTTTTGAACGATATTATATTTTCGTATTATACGTTGTTTTTAACGACATTATTTTAATTTTACACCAGATACAACTGAGGTAGATAAAAGAACTTTTGATAATGAAGAAGATACTTTTGATAATGTTGAAATTAAGGTAGGAAATAAAGACTACGTTAATGAAATAGTCCTTCCATTCATTTTCAAAATGTTACACTTTTTAAATTTTTATACGACCCCCTTAGATAAATTGGGTCAATTAGAATCTTTTTATTTTTAATGCAACAAGATCATTAAAAAACCCGCATATCTGTATCTTTAAAATCAACTGAATTATGATAAAGGAAAAATCTGACTTATGCCACTTTTCCGTACCATTTGAAAGGCTGTTTCATCAGTGAAAATAGGGATCATAAGCAAATTGACGATGGAAATTATTCAGATCAAAAATACTTTAATATGTGTCAAATTTTTTTATCACAAATGCATCTAAATAAGCATTATACAGATAGAGATCATATAAAGCAGTGGTACTCACTACGCGGTTGGGTATATCCTATGTATCATCACCCAGTTTTATCTTTCTTGTGATATGTCATAAATTTACATTTCTAATTTGATATATGGTCCCCATTCACAATGTTCAATTAAATATTACTTGCTCAATTTTAAAGCTACAGATATGCGGTTTTTTAATGATCTTGTTGCATTAAAAATAAAAATTTTCTGATTGACCCAATTTGTCTAAGGGGGTCGTATAAAAATGTAAAACGTGTAACTTCTTGAAAATTAATGGGAGGACTATTTCATTAACGTAGTTTTATTTCCAACCTTACTTTCAACATTTTTGCAATTTACATTTTCAACAGGTAAAGAAATAAAGCGCGTTTCAATCTTTCTGGGACACCCTGTATTGAATCGTCACCATCCAATGCTTCATTTATTTTCAATGTCCTTCTCCAACACGCTTATGTCGAACAATAATTTCGATATCACAAAATTGATCGTACGAAGGCCTTTTTTTCTAATTATGATTATAGGAATTATAACTTCAATTATGATTATGATTATGTACGGAATTATTACTTTCCTTATATACATAGTATAATGCATAAGGAAAGTATTGTGACTGGGTCGAAAATTCGAATTCGAGTTGTTGACGGGAGAGCACTTTCCAAGCATCCCTGAACACGAATAAGACGTTTTGATGTGATGTGTGTGTGTGAAAGTATGTGTGTGTGTGTGTGAAAGTACGTGTGTGTGTGTGTGTCAGTGAGTCTGTGGTGAAGATATCTCACGCACGAATGGAGCGATTCGAACGAAATTTGGTACAAAAATTGCAATCCGTGAACACTGGAAGCCTATCGTTTTTTAAACGCAATCGAATGCTCAGAACCCCCCAAAATTTTCGAGTGAAATTTTGAAAATATCATCAAAAAATGAAAAACCTTTAATAAAGTTATCTAAATCCTCATTCCTTTTGTAATGTTTCGTTAAAAAACAATTGACATAAACTTTAGAACGCACTGACTGTTCTCGAGATATTGCAAATTTTCCAAATAAATTTAGCACTAACTGTTCTCGAGATATTGCAAAATTTCCAAATAAATTTATCAAAAAATCATATAAAATTATAAAAAATTCTTAGCTATTGTGAAATATGTTCGCTTTTCATATGTAATATAATGCGATAAATTTGTTGACATCATTCTCGTGGATCTAGCGCTTTCCATTCATGAGAAAAGATACTTTTGGTAATACTTTTGTATTTGGACGCCAATAGTCATTTACCGACAATAAGAATAACCTATTTCTCCGTCCATAACGCTTGGCAATGTTTTATCGACAAATTTGACGGAATGTCGCCACTTGGCGACTTTTTTAAATGTTGTCAAATTAACGAAAATTTCGAATTGATAAAAATGACGATTAATTGATGAAAATTTAATATGTTTAGCTGGATGCGCCAACTTGGTGACGTTTTGAATATTGCAAAATTAACGAAAGAGCCGCAAAATGGATAAAAATATCGCCAAATTAATAAAAATGACGCTAAATGGGAGGTAATTTTTTTGCAAAATTTTAATTCCGTCATATGACGGGCATATCTTCTAGTATACTCCTATTAGAAAGCTCTTCTCCCCATTTGTCTGCAACACTTGTCGATACATTTAGCGAACTTGGTGAATAATCTAATGACACATCGCCAACATTGACGAACATATCATAGAAATTTTAAAAAGGACGCCAAGTTAATGAAAATAACGCTTAATTGGTGAATTTATTATTTACATATTTTAATATATGGACTATATTGCTTATTGAGGATGAAAAGAATATTTATAATTATTAATTTGGAGTTGCGCGAAATATAAGTTAATTTGGTACGAAAAAGCTTTGCTTGTTGTCGGCCGGAAAAGCCGCAAATGTACAATTCAACGTTAAATATAGTGTGTCATGGATCTTATAGATCCATTTCGACAATAAGAGCTTGTAATTTCGTCCCAAGTAGCTCAACGGTAGAGAGTCGCCGGGCCAATTCTTAGATCCAGGTTCTATTCCCGGCTGGGGAAAGGTTCTTTACAATCTTATACAACAATTTTTCACTCTGAAAGAAGTAAATTTATTGCATTATATAAGGAAAGTCATGTGCTGCCTGCCCACATCATATCTTTTTTATTACT
Source organism: Amaurobius ferox (assembly GCA_951213105.1). NCBI lineage: Eukaryota > Metazoa > Arthropoda > Arachnida > Araneae > Amaurobiidae > Amaurobius > Amaurobius ferox. The sequence continues at coordinate 26,197,929 of OX578148.1, forward strand.
ATTATGATTACGCTTATCTCTAACAATGTTTAAACGATTTTGATTGCAGTGAGGATTGCGAAAAAATATTGTGTAATTGTAATTGTTTTTAATCGACTACAATTACGCTTTTACTATTGTTGGAGGGCCTAATTGGTAAATTCATCAGTTCAAAATGTTTTGAATAAACATCCGAATATTTGGTATGGAAAGTTAATGTCATGTCCACCTCTTAAAAAGGAACATAAGGAACGAAGACAGGAATTTTCAAAAAAATACATTTCTCTCGGTCCAAAATGGATTGATGTAATTAATCTTTTCGGACGAAAAGAAGTTCAATCTTGATGGGCCAGATAGTTTTCGCTATTTTTAGTATAATCTGCGTAAAACCAAAGGAGTTTTTTCCAAACGTCAATACGGTGGTGGAACAGTAATGATTTGGGGCGCTTTTGCAGCATACGGAACCACGTCTATAGTCTTTATCAACTACAAAATGAACTCTGACAAATATGTTGATATGTCAGACGATCATTTGTTATCTGAGGCCCCACTAATAACTTCAGGAGACTATATGTTACAACAGGATAACACTTCCATACACGTTTTTAAGAGTGCAAAACTCTGGTTTGAAGCTAATTCAGAAAATTTACTTGATTGGCAGGTGAAGAGTCCCGATCTCAATTCAATAGAAAATTTATGGGGCCTTCTAGCCCGAGAAGTTTATAAAAATGGCACACAATATCAGCATAAATAGGATCTTGTGTTAGCCATCAAATAATCTTAGAAGAACATTTCCATAGACACTTTAAAAAAACTTTCAGTATCGATGACCTCTCGGCTTATTCAAGTAATTTAAAAACAAGAAAGATCAATCATGCATAAAGCATTGATTATGAAACACTTTCCAACTTCAATGCAGTATCATTTAAACATCTATAATCCTCGATATATTCCTCGGTAATATTTTAAAAAGTATCACAATATTACATTAATTTATTATATTTGAAAACTTAAAAGTTCATCGAAAAAAATGAACTTCATTCAAATGACGTCAATTAAATATAAATCGCCTGGCTCCTCGGTAATGTTTTTAACATTATCATAATACTACAATAATTTATTATATTTGAAAACTTCATCAAAAATAACTGATATTTATTCAAATGACGCCATCGAAATATAACACGCCTGGCTCTCTCTATAAAAGCAGCATTTCATGCATAACATTTCCCCATTCATTTCATTTATCACAATACTATAAAATTTATTTTATTAAAAAACTTAAGACAATGGAGGAACAAGTAATTAAACTTTATGCTTAAAACTTCATCGAAAAAAATCGTCCTTTTCTCTGTAAATTCAATGAATATTTCATTCATATCAGCTATGCAGAATCCATGAGCTAAATAATTTTGCGTTAAAGAAATGCAGCAACTCTTATACAACTCATTCTACATCTTTCGGTATTGACATCATCCATAAGTGAAAAATAGGCTTCGTTGTAGAAATAATCACAATTGGATGATCATTTAAACTCAAATATATTGTAATTGCGTTGTTTCAGGATGTAGATGTACAGAATTTAGGCAAAAAAAGCGGTTTTGGGATGGATACAACACTTAATATGAATTAAAAAGAACTTTAAAAATCACGATTTTGATACACGATGAAAGACATACTTCATTTTGAAGTGGGTCACGTGATCTCTTCATGTAATGGTCACGTGATCTCTTCATATAATGGTCACGTGATCTCTTCATATAATGGTCACGTGATCTCTTCATATAAACGGTGTAATTATTATTTTAATTTTTATTTAAAAAACTACTGAATATATTTTGCTGAAATTTTTTCTATATATTTTATGGGATAATTTAAATATTTCCAAAAACTTTCGAAGCAATTTGTAAATTTTAAATTCGCTTAAAAAATGTTTGAGAAATTAGATCCCATAGGGTTCAATGTATTTCATTTTTTCAACCCGCGTTCCATCCAAAATTAATTAGGTGATATTATTCATTTATATTCCCATAGGTCCCACAGACCATCTGAACAACATACTAACATTTCATTTTGATAAAGTCATTTTTGCGGCAGTTATTGTGCTAACGGACAGACAGACAGACAGACAGGCTGAACAAAGTCATAAACACTTTTCGACTATGCTGCAAAGTGTTAAAAAATGGCTCCGTCTTGCAAAAATTCAAATATGTAGGTACATGTCAACAAAAATTGGAGGCCCTTCTATTGTTAGTCTACCCAGAACGCGAACTCTCAGGTCAAAAACGATTCCTTTGATTTTGACATTAAATATTTCCTAAACTAAATTTTAAATCGAAAAACAGTTTATATCAGTGTACTCCCCTAATATTTCTCTACAAATGTACTAACTTTCATAATTTTATATGTTATAGATTTTGGGTTGCGTCACATAGAATCTTGAGAAACGCAAAATTTGTCAAACAGCGGAGGCGTCAGCGTCAGCTAATTTTTAACATTTTACAACATAGTTGAAAAGTGTTTATGACTTTGTTCATTCTGTCTGTCTGTCTGTCTGCCTGTCCGTTAGCACGATAACTGCCGTAAAAATGACTTTATCAAAATGAAATTTAAGTATGTTGTTCAGACGGTCTGTGGGACTTATGGGAAAATAAATAATTAATATCACCCAATTAGTGTTGGATTGAATCCGGGTTGAAAAAATGAAATACATTGAACCTTATGGGACCTAATTTCTCAAACATTTTTTAAGGGAATTTAAAATTTACAAATTGCTTTGAAAGTTTTAGGTAAATATTTAAATTTTCCCATAAAGTATATAGAAAAAATTTCAGCAAAATATACAACTCTTGGCGATACATTTAGGGAACTTGGTGACTAATCTAATGACACATCGTCAACATTGACGAACATACTACACCCAAAATTACTAAACCTACCCCCCCCCCCCCTGTTAGTATAGATAATGAAAACTTTCCGGCACTTCCTACTAAAAAAGTCACTTCTGCCCAGGTAATGCAGGAGAGTACCGAGACGGATACAGGAAAATCCGAAGAGTACTCGTCCCACGCGCAGCCTAGTAAGTCGGGCTCCCAATCAACAAATCTTTTTATGCAGCTCCTTGAATTTTATAAAGAAATGGATAAATGGCAAGGCCGGTGGCGGGTTACCCAACCTGCCCAAGCGACCACTCTGGTGGCGGCGGTGTTCTTCCAGCCGCAGTCACCCTAGGAATTGATGGAAGCTGAGCCTTGCAAGCTCAATGTGGCCCATAGCTTTGACCACAGGTCCGCATGGAGAAGACCAGGTGCTGAGCACACCAGGACCATCTCAGATGTTTGGCGAAAGCCACTATAACCAAAACCTGCATGCGTCCCAAGTGAGTGGGATGCACACAGTAGTAATTCCCGCGACCAGTGGAAGCTCCACTGGCGAGGCGGGTGGCAGGCCGCCCAACCTGCTCTAGGTGACAGACTCCCCGTCCTGTCTCCTCGCAGAGGATGATGACAGAAGTCTTGCAGCGAGAATACTCGCGGCGGTTAGCTTGACTCAAAACCGCTAGGGTCCTGTTCCACGAATATTCGACCTAAACAACATACAAATCCTGCTTAAACAAGTTCTTTAAATCGGACGAATCTCCTGTTGAACAATTCTTCCAAATTGTTACTTTGCTAGCAAAATTAAAAAAAACCCATTCCCCCCAAAATTAGAAATTATTTTCTTCTTTTTGGCTGGTTAACAAGGTTCATCGTTTGCTACCTGCATCACCGGCGGTTCGCCCATCTTGCTGTCTGATCCTGTATTCTTCAGCACCTTTTCTATTGACTGCTCGTTTCTCGCCCATCTGGGGGCGGGTCTTCAAGATTCCCAAGTGAAAAACAGGACGATTAACAAGTCACAGACAAGAGTTCACAGCCCGAAGGTTAAAGCATTTTTGAATGCTAGGCACTTCAAGTGTTTCGATATTCTCGACTCCCGGTTCGGGGTGGACAGGCGGCTAGGGACAGGAAGGCTCCTAATGTTAAAACTTAGAAATTTTTTTGACCACTGAAGATAGGGAATTTTTGAAAATCTGTAGGGGAAAATAGGGAATTTTCTAGACAGAACGGCTTTTCGGCAGTACGATTGGACTTAGCTTTTTTTTTCACAATTGAGACGGCTCCCATATATATTTCGGTAGAAAACGGAACTTGTAAATTTTTCAAACTTTCAGACAGAACGGCTCCAATTGGACTTAGCTTTTTTTTCACAATTGGGACAGAACGGCTCCTGTATATATTTCAATAGATGACGGGACTTGTAAAATTTTCAGACAGAACGGCTCCAATTGGACTTCGTTTTTTTTCACAATTGGGACAGAACGGCTCCCATATATATTTCGGTAGAAGACATGACTTGTAAAATTTTTAAATTTTCAGACAGAACGGCTCCAATTGGACTTAGCTTTTTTTTTCACAATTTGGACAGAACGGCTCCAATTGGACTTGGCTTTTTTTTCACAATTGGGACAGAACGGCTCCTGTATATATTTCGATAGATGACGGGACTTGTAAAATTTTCATACTTTCAGACAGAACGGCTCCAATTGGACTTCGTTTTTTTTTTCACAATTGGGACAGAACGGCTCCTGTATATATTTCGATAGAAAACGGAACTTGTAAATTTTTCAAACTTTCAGACAGAACGGCTCCAATTGGACTTCGTTTTTTTTTTCACAATTTGGACAGAACGGCTCTCGTTGGACTTGGCTTTTTTTTCACAATTGGGACAGAACGGCTCCCATATATATTTCGGTAGAAGACGGGACTTGTAAAATTTTTAAATTTTCAGACAGAACGGCTCCAATTGGACTTCGTTTTTTTTTTCACAATTTGGACAGAACGGCTCTTTTTTTTTCACAATTTGGACAGAAAGACTTCCATGTTTTATATATATTTCAGTAGAGGACGATACTTGCAATTTTATCAAACTTTCGAATAAAACGGCTCTTAATGTAAAATATAGAATGTTTTTGGTAGAAAGACTGGAATTAGATTTTTTTTTTTTTCAAAATATTGGGCAGGATATTTTTGTGGAGCGATTTGACAGTATTTTTCTTTTTACTTTCCTTATATACATAATGTATAAGGAAAGTATTGTAACGGGGTCGAAAATTCGAATTCGAGTTTTCGACGGGAGAGCACGTTTCAAGCATCCCTGATCACGAATCAAACATTTTTGAAGTGATGTCTGTGTGTGTGTCTGTGTGTGTGTGAAAGTATGTGTGTGTGTCAGTGAGTCTGTGGAGACGATAACTGACGAACGAATGCACCGATTCGATCCAAATTTGGTACAAAAATCACAATCCGTAAACACTGGAAGCCTATTGTTTTTATACACAATCGAATGTTAAGAACACCCCTAAATTTTCAAATGAAATTTGGAAAAAATAGTCAAAAAATCAAAACCACTAATAAAGTTACGCATATAGACATTTCTTATGAAATTTTTCATTAGAAAACGATTGACATAAATTTTAGAACGCTAACATGAACCGTTCTCGAGATATTGCACATTTTTCAAAAAAATTATCAGAAAATCATATAAAATAAAAAAAAAAATATTTCCTCTTGAGAGACATGTTCACTTTTCAGTAATACAATGCGATATATTGGATGACATCATTCTCGTGGATCTAGCTCGTTCCATTCATGAAAAAAGATACTTTGAGTAATACTTTTGTTTTTGAACGCCAATATTCATTTATCTGCTGTAAGAATAACTTATTTCTTTGTCCATTATGCTTGGTGAGATTTTGGCGACGAATTTTGGCGGAATGTCGCCAACTTGGCGACTTTTTGAAATGTTGACAAATTAACGAAAATCTCGCCAAATGGATAAAAATGACGCTAAATCAATGAAATGACGACTAATTGTTGAAAATTCAATATCTTGGAAAGAATATTAGTATCTACTATAAGAAAAACCTATTTATTTTACTGTAAAAGTGGAAAATTCATTACGTTATATAAGGAAAGTCATGTGTTGCCCACATCAGATTTTTTATTATTTGAAAGAGAATGGCTCCCTAACATAAAAAGATAAACACTTAAGATTTACTTAGTGATTATGTCATGATATATTTAGGCCTATTTTTTAATATAATCTTTTATTTGATATTTTTAGGATTTTTTAAAATATTGATTAAACTTAAAATGATACTTTTGCATTGGAATATAGGCAAATACATGTGATATGCAGTTAATAATATTGTAAATAATTATTTCAACATTATGTAATAAAAGAATCAACAGTTTTATTAAATTTATATAAAATATTGACTTTAAATTTCACAATGTATATTACTTTTTAAATATTTTTAATTATTGATGCTTATCAATTTGTATTTGTTTTGTCATTACACTATAACCAAGTCTAAAATTATTGATCAGCTTGGAATTGGAGGGTAATTCTAATCGGTTTCTGGTTTCATAAAAAAAAAAATCAGGATAATCTTTTATTAGGCATGGGGCATGTATAGTCAGCTATATATCCAAGGGAAAAGTTTTTTGGTGGAGGACTCTCAGAGGGAAGCTCTTTGAAATGAAGTGTCTTTCATTTGAAAGGGGTTCCCATGTCATTCAAATTTCTTTGATGATATAAATTTGTTTCGAAGGCCTTTGCAATATAATAATTAAATTTATTAGAAGCTGTTTCTCATAGTGTTATATTATTGTAAAAATTACATACCTGAATCACAAGGTACACCTGTATGTAATATGTGATACATCTGTACAAGCATACATCTTTATACACTATACGGTACCACAGGACCGGTTTTGCTCCTAAAGAAAGAGCTCCTGTAGACAACTGTTAACAACATTAGTAGAGTATCTGAAATTAGAAAAGTGTAACTCCAGTCATGTCACTAATGCTGTTAACAGAGATGCAGGACCGGTTTCGCTCTCATTTGAGCTCATCAGCTGTGGATAACTGAAGTAAACATTTTCTAAAAACTGTCAGTCAAGCTGATTAATTAAGGAAAAAATTATAATACTTCCAGTATAGCAATCAGCATTCAAGTAAGAGGTAGTTTAAATAGCAGTCTTTAGCCTCTAGAATAATCTGTTGCACTATAAATTTATTGGAAGCTATTTCTCATAGCATTATATTATTGTAAGAATTACATACCCGAATCACAAGATACACCTGTATGTAATATGTGATACATCTGTACAAGCATACATCTTTATACACTATACGGTACCACAGGACCGGTTTTGCTCCTAAAGAAAGAGCTCCTGTAGACAACTGTTAACAACATTAGTAGAGTATCTGAAATTAGAAAAGTTTAACTCTAGTCATGTCACTAATGCTGTTAACAGAGATACAGGACCGGTTTCGCTCTCATTTGAGCTCATCAGCTGTGGATAACTGAAGTAGACATTTTCTAAAATTTGTCAGTCAAGCTGATTAATTAAGGAAAAAAGTATTATACTTCTAGTATAGCAATCAGCATTCAAGAGGTGGTTTAGCCTCTAGAGTAATCTGTTGCACTATAACTGCAGACAACAAGAAAACATAACATGTGTCGTAAATGCTGTACATAGCAAGTTTTTTTTTTTGCCTGTACATAGGCTATTCTGGGCTTTAACTCCAAAAAAGTTTTAAGGTATACCCTTAAGAATAACATATGCTAGTTGACCTGCAAGTCGAAAAGTAAAGGAAACCCGACACGAAAAGTGGGTATCGCAAGTACTAGTAGCACTAATAAATTGTAATTGAAAATTATGAATTTAACAATTTTGCAGCTGTTAGCCAGTCATATAACAAAGTTCCACTAAAATAATTTTGGATAAATAAATAATTTAGAATATTGTGGAGCTCTGTATTAATAATATGACTGTTGCCCAGAATTCACCGCGTGGAGGTAGCTGCTTGAATTCCACCCATGCCCACCCAACCTTCTGTGAGCATAGGAAATACTTATAATTTCCCTTTGGCAAAAGGGAAATAAATACATTAATTAAAAGTAAACACATCTGGCTTCGCTAGAAAAAAATAAGAGTATATAAATAACAGAGCCTTGCATCTTTGACAAATGGGAAATAACACATCTAATAATTAGCGCCAAACATACCTGGCTTCGCCAGAAAGAAATAGAATAAACACGCCTTTGCAAAAACACTTGCTACAACAGCGTAATACCCAGCAACTGTGTGGTGGTTGCAGGATCTAAGGTGAGAAACCTGCGTAGGTCAGATGATGAGGATTTGTCCACCAGCAGTTCGACTATGTCCTTTTCACGCATCACTTCAATGTCGTGGGCGGTGGGCCGGTCCTGAGAAGTCCGACCTCCTACCGGACAGGAGTCGATGGCATCCTGCACATCGGGGTATAACACACCACGCACGTGCAGTCCATTATTGCTGGGACAACTGCGGTCGGCCGGCAATACCTCCGTCATCTCAGCCGGTCTCTTGCCATCACTTTCCACCATGGGGTGTGCTAAACTAATCTCCCGCGCAGGGTCGTCACTTAACTTTGATGCCTTGCTGAAGATTCTCGTGAAGTTTAGCTGACTTCCAGGTGTTGATATTAATTCATTGCCCTTTGGCATACAAACATACTAACTTCAGCAACTATTTCTTGTAATCCATTGGACGTTATCTATAACTACATGATGTCATCTTTATATTTCATTCCTGGCTTTTGAATTCAGTATCAACTTAGCAGCTATTTCTTGTGATTCATTTGATGTTGGTTTCAATAGTAGACAATTTTTTCTGGAAACCTTTTTCCTTGTGGAAATAAATCTTTGAGTTTTTATTCTCTTGTTTGCAGGTTCATTGATAGTAATTTCGAAATACTTCCTTTTTTTGTATGCTGTCATATAAGAATGTACTTTACTTATAGCATCATCATAAATTTTCTTCAATACTTCATATTCTTCCACCGTAGTTGCACATTTAGTTAAATTCAGAAGCTCATCACTTTTTTTTAATACTTCTGCTTGAAAATCTGTACTTGTACTAGATCCAGGTTGTCTTAAATGTTGAATATGACTTTCTCTTTCTTGAACCTTGGTATCCTCACTTATAACCAAACTTCTGCTTGCATTATCATTAATGGTTTCTTCTGAAACTCCTTCAAAGTGACTTCTATCATCTACATCTTCATTTTCATTAGAGAAATACTTGCCACACACTATATGTATATGTTTGCACATATTCCACTGAATAGCATTATCAATGCAAGTGCAAGTGAAATTGTGTAAACAGTACCCACAATCGATGCATAACAATACACAGTTCTTGGAACACTGTTCTTGTCGTTTCACAGTATAAATTTCGCCCCTTCTTGATACAGAACCAATGTTCCACTCAACTCCATTTTCTAAAATTTCAATATTTTTCAGCTGTACACTTCTCTTGTGACGATTTCGCAACTGAGTCATCTTAAATGAAACTTTTCCTTTTTCTAAAGAAATTAGACGATCAAACACTTTATCTCTTACAAACTTCATGAGACGAAATAAAGCCTTAGCCGCATAACTCTTTTGCCTTTCAAATATATATATTTGATTGTTCTATGCATTCTTTCAATATGCATATTGGTATTTACACCACACCACTTCCTGAAACAGTAAGTCCAAACTTCACAACGCTTAGCATAATTCTGTTTAAAATAATTTCCAAATTCTTGTAAAGGACTTGTTGTCTCAAATTCTTCTAATGCTTCCTTCAGCATAATATTAAAGGCTTCTTCTTCTGTTTCACTCAGGAGACATCTGAGTATTTTGTACACATATGCTTGATCTTCTTTCTTTTCTATCAATTGTAAGAGCTTTCTTCGCCAACTTCTATCGACATGCCACGAACAGAGTAATCTCTTCGGAGAACTTTGAAATGCAACTTTCCAAGCATTAGGGAATGATTCTGTGTCATCTGTCATTAAAATATTTGAAGAAATATCCACATGTTCTTTTAAACGCCTTGAATGCAAGCGTCAAAGCTACACTATCCTGTCTGTTACTTAAGATGAATGCAGCAGGAAAGCCTTCTCGTTTGTCATCTAATACTAGTACCGTGGCTAAGTCAAATCCGTTAGCATTCATTCCATGAGTGAAATCTAAACATATTACATCATTCCCATACATTTTCAGCATTTCATGTTGAGAGGCATTCATTATTACTAACAGAAAATCTTCTTCTTTAAGACCTGGAAAATGTTCTTCATCCATCTTATTCTGTTCTTTATAAAAGATAATTGGAGAATCATCAGTTTTAGCCACACCTTAAATCCACTTTTTCACACTTAATTCATCTAATGAATCCAATACACCATCTGAATGAACATTGTAAACTTTTTTAATGTTGTGAAGATCTTTACGAGTCAGTAGATGTATTCGTTCAAATTTATCTGTAACTGAATCCCTGACATCATCTAAAATGGCTTCAATTGGAATCTTCTTTGATAGCTTCAGAGTAATTGCTTCTTTCTGTTTTTCATCTATCCTCATTCTTCCTAAATCTATGCCATGGCCAACAGGAGTCTTTTTAAATTCTACTTTAATTTTGGCATCATATTCTTTTACTTTAATCATAGATGGGCAAGTTCCATTTATTTCATTTGATCCCATAACTTTTATGTTTCTTTCACCTTTGCTTTTACTTTTAAAAAATCCACTCCAATGACAATTAAAGTATGTTGTCTTCACCCCATTACATTCCTTAGATCCAAGGTCCGTAGAATATCTTACATATAAGGTTGTCTCGTTCGGGGAAAAAGTTGCCCCGGGCAGGAAAGACGAGTGACGTCACTGCTAGTCCCATTCTCTGAAAGAGGCGAGAAAAACTATTGAGAAACGTTGATCAGAAACTATTTAAATATTTATCCAATAGTAACTGTGTGCAAGCAATATAGAATAAAATAAAACCGTACATGCATAGTAATGTGAAGTTTACGAAAATAAATTCCGTACATATGAAAAGAAATAGCAAATTTTTTATGAGCGTGGAAGCTATTAAAATTTTAACATAAGGGAAGTTTATACAAAGATTACTGAATGCTATGTTGAAAGATAATTGAATGAGCAAAGGTTATGTATAAAAAAATAGTGAATGATCAGAGAAGACCCAATAGTTGTTAGGTGTGTTATGTGAATTGGTTTGAGAAGGATATAAATATATATTTCTAATCTAAATGTGGCAAATCAGTCATCATTTAAATATTGACTGTATTTCGAAGTTTACAGGCATGAATAACGCAGTATAAATTAGAATAAATATTATTTCCAGGCAATGTAATGCATAGCTTTTGTCTAGTTCAAAAATTTTACATGTTTTAGAAAAAATATATCGTCTGGATTTGAGAGAAAATCAGGAAACTTTCAAAATCATCTGAAGAAAAACAGTAATTGATTTAAATTTGAAAACACATATTTTATCAAATCATTGCAATAATAATTATTAGTCACGTCAAATGTAGTTTGTTAAGAATTTTTTTGTTAGTAAATTTGTTAATAAAGTTTTTGCTAAGACATTTATATCTTGATTCGTCAAATTGAAGGGCTTCATCATGAGTAAGACTGAATAGTTTCGATTCAATAAAAATGGTTTTTGTTCAAGAAAGTGATATTCATAAGTTAAAAGAAACTAGTGTAATTTTATGGATAATTTTGTAAAACCAAAATAAATTTATAGTCGCGTTAAAATGATACATTTATCACTATTTATTTTAAAGCAAACGGTGAATGGAATCTTTTTAGTTTGAAGCTCCTTCCCCATAAATATTGGACAAATTTCGGAGAAAAAAAAAATTCGTCTTCGAATAAAATGATAAAAATAGCCTTTGTTTCTTTTAGCATAAAATTCTGGATGATACCCCTCTCCCTCCCCTTTTATTTCCCACGATTTTCTGTCGCATTTTAAAGTGCCGATTGACTGAATTCTACGGTAATATCTGTACCATAAAAGAAATTAAATGAATTCACAAAGACTTCAAATAAACAAAATTAAACAGCAGATGTATATCATTAAATATATAGAAACAGAGTTTTCTTTAAGCATATAAAATGAAAATATTAATTACATGCATTGAGCATGCAATGATACAATCTAAATATTTTAAAATCAAATCGATGACATTTTTCAGAAAAGTTCAAATATTTTTTGTATAAGAACTATTAGGAACGGAATGGTACGCTTACTTTTACTTGACAGAATAAGTACTATAGCATTTATATGCAGGAAATTTTAAATCGTCCAATTTTTAAAGAAATAAAAATTTAATTGCAAATTGATAAAGATAATATAGAGAGTTTTATAGAAATAAATCTTATTTAATTCTATTTTTACATATTTCTCATTAGTTATATCCTATTTCAAACCTTTAATAGAAAATACAGACAGTCAAGTGCACAGTCTGTATTTAATGAATTTGAACGGGATATTTCGTTTAAAATATTTAATGTGTTGTAAAAGTAATTCTTAAAAAATACTATATTAAAATCAATATTCATGCATTTGTGAGTAAAAATATTAATAAAGATTATCAGTTTACACATGAAATGTGTAAATTTTGTGTAAAAAAGAAGATGAATGTATTTGTTATACGAAATCACCCGGAAAATCATATCCTTGTCTTAGTGTATAATTTGTCAAACCACTGTTTTTGACTTCTTCATCCGTTAATTACAGCAATTTAGTTCATTTTGAATTCAAATTTGAGTTCATTTGTCATATTTCAGTGTTAGCACATTATTTTAGGAAACATTTCATGTATCTCGTTGATGTTTAAAGCAAGGCATTTTTAAATACAACCATGCTGTTTTCCAACGTTTTTCACCGAAGCGCCGCTGGTCAATAGAACGGAAGGTCTAGCAGTGACGTCCCAGCTCGCCCAGAAATGTTACCATGGGGAGAATAGCGAACGAGACAACCTGTTAATATTCTATTAACCTTGCCTTAGATCCACAATTTTTGACATACGTACAACTCTTTCAATGCAACTCAATTTCAATGCTTCTTTTCCAGTTAATGAAGTCTTCTTCTGTCAAAAATTCCGAGTCTTCTTTCTCTATGATAATGTCATGGGCAAATGTAAAGTGATCTTCAAGAGCTAATTTTGATACACATTCGAAACCACACTGTATACAGGAAACGTTATTCTTGATTTTGTACTTAATTTCTTTATTATGTTTCTGCCGAATATGTTTATACAAATTAGAACTTTTAGAAAATGTTTTATCACAATCAAAACATTTATGTTCTGCTACAATGGATGTATTTTCAGCTAGAAAGAGAGCTAAACCTAAATTAAATAAGAAGTATCATTAATAAATCCAAATACTGAGTGAAAATGTTAAGCATAATGTATTAACAATATTACATAAAATTAAACTCTCATTAAATACATATAACAAAAAAAAAAAAAATATAGTTAAATGTACATCACCAAATCTTGCTCAGTTTAAGCCATGCCATCCAATTTCAGAGAACACACCTTTTAAATTACTAGAAATATTAATTTGTCAGTTATTATCTAATAGTAAGTTAGGATATCATAAATGTTTTACATAAATAAATGTTCCTTAGATATATGCAATACAGTAGCTGTCGCTTTAAGAATTAGTGGTTATAAGAATCAAAATAACTGCCATCTTGGATCATGCCGATTAGATTTTGCTACGATTCGTAAAAGAACAACCTGCCTTTTTTTACGAAATGGCACAAAAAAATTTCCAATCTAAAAAGAAAAAGATTACGTATACTCAAATGTATCAATTAAATTCTTGTTTTATACACAATTTTTAACAAGTAAAAAATATAACACACTCCATTATACTTTAGGCCTAACCATTCTCAAGATATTTGAGATTTCTTGCATTTTTGTTACGCCACTTTAGGAAAAATGTCCAATTATCAAATAAAAACAAAAATTGAATTAAAAAGGCAGATTTATATTTCGTGCAATTAAACTCAATAAATTATTAAAGAAATAAAGAAAATATGAATTTGAGTCTGCAGGGAAAGTCATGTGCTGCCCACATCAGAATTTTATTGTTAGTTGCTCAACCATGCAAATTAGTGCTGTAAGAAGGTGACTAACATAGTAGATTCTGTTTTTATTATAATTAAGTTTGTTTTCTTTTAATGACATGTGAAAGTTATCAACCACAGGTTCGTATTCAGCTATCGACCAATATAACTATCCATGCACAAATCTAATGGTCTTGTAAAATTAAAATGAGAAATTTCAGTGTTCATTTATGTTACTAAGTGTTTTGAGAACATTTAATACAGCTTTAGTGTAAAGAATTTACATTTGGTACAATTAATGGCACAATGTAGCAATCCCGTGTCTAGCTAGCTGCGGTGCATGGTAAGAGCAAGGAATATGTATGTAAAAGTACATATTTGATTTTGATTTGAAACAGTTCATGTCAATTGCCCTCTTTGTAAAGTTAAAATTAAGATTTTCGTGTTACGCCTGTGTAGCATACGTAAACCCCTGCTCTATGAACTACAGAACACCTGTTCTACATGCGATCTTCGATAGCCAGCAGGGCCGGATTCCGTAATGTTTTTTTAGCATGCGAGTGTATCCATGTTCAAATTACTATAGATCAACTATTTTACAAATGGCTGTTCCTATATTAAATTAATCCATTTTTACAGTGTTGACATGTGCTACTTTTTGCGATGAAATGTATTCAGTTTGTCATCTGGAATCATAACGTTAAAGTAGTATTTATTTATAAATTGTTTATTCCCTATATTTTTTAATGTTAAATGCCCAACCAGGCAAATTAGTGTTGTAACAGGGTGAACAGCAAGACAGATTGTTTTCATTATAGCCAAATTTCTTTAAGCTTGTATATATATATATATATATATATATATATCTTTTTAATGAAATGTGAAAGTTATCAACCACAGGTTCATATTCAGCTACCGACCATGCACACACAAATCAGTAATGTAAATTTACATTAAAATTTCTAAGTGCACTCAGTAGAACGTTTAAATATAAGTAAGCATAGAAACACTAGACTGAATTCAATTTATTAAATTTTACTAGTCAATCAAATGTAAATAGAAAAGAATAGTTATGCATTAGTAAATATAGCGTTGTAACAGGGTGAATACCACATGTTCGTATTCAGCTACAGACCATTATATATCCATGCATGCACAAATCTAATGGTCAGGTAAAATTAAAATCAGAAATTTTAGTGTTAATTTAAACATAAGTAATCATAGAAATCTAATGGTCGGGTCAAATTTACATTACAAAGGAACGTTTAAATATCAGTAAGCATAGAAACACTAGGCTGAATTCAATTTATTAAATTTTACTAGTCATGAATCAAATTTACTAGTTTACGAATCAAATGCAAATAGAAAAAAATAATTATGCAGTGGTAAATATAACACTTGTAACAAGATGAATACCACACGTTCGTATTCTGCTATAGATCATTATATATCCACGCATACACAAATGTAATGGCTGGGTAAAATTAAAATCAGAAATTTTTGTGTTAATTTAAACGTAATCATAGAAATCTAAGGGTCAGGTCAAATTTACATTACAAAAGGACGTTTAAATATCAGTAAGCATAGAAACACTAGGCTGAATTCAATTTATTAAATTTTACTAGTCATGAATTAAATTTACTAGTTTACAAATCAAATGCAAATAGAAAGGAATAGTTATGCAGTGGTAAAATGCTTGTAACAAGATGAACACCACACGTTCGTATTCAGCTATAGATCATTATACATCCACGCATACACAAATGTAATGGTCGGGTAAAATTAAAATCAGAAATTTTTGTGTTAATTTAAACGTAATCATAGAAATCTAATGGTCAGGTCAAATTTACCTTACAAAAGAACGTTTAAATATCAGTAAGCATAGTAGGGTTGCACCGAATACCATCTTTTGCCGAATACCGAATATTCGGTTAAAATTCTTACCGAATATTCGGCCGAATACCGAATATTCGGTTAAATTTTTTTAAAGGTAATATTTCGATTTTATGCCAATTTAAAATAGAAAATGTTTCTATTTTGTGCCTTTTTGAAATGCATTTACATTTAGCATCCTAAATTTATTTGCATTTACATTAAGTATAATTATTAATTTAAAATAAATAACAAATGAAATAAATCATTTCAAAAGCAAATAAATATAGTACTTAATTTGTTTTATGTTTATCTGCATAAATTGATAATTGATAGTTAATTTCTAATATGTGATAATGATGGCTTCATGTTATGTTATAGAGAATCTTGCATTTACCTTACATACAAATACAAACCCAAGTTGCTTAAAATATCATTACAAATTAGAATTACAATTTATTCAATTGAATTTTTGCTATCTTAGTCTCTTCTATAATGTAACTAATAAATAATTTTATCAAAATTGAAACTGAGCAGTCAAATTCAAACATTGTCAAATCATTTTTCTTTTTAAAGTGCAAAGGATACTTCGCCAGAATGCCTAGCCATTCTTTTTTAAGTTGTTGTCACAACAAACTACAACAGAGTAGATACTGATAGATAACTAAACAGTTACACCCTGTGACAAAAGACTCAACAAAGTAATCTTCTCTTCAGAAATCATGAAAGAAATTAGAAGGGTTGACTACACACACAGAGAGAAATTCTTTGGTCATCTTGCTTGACACATTTTAATGGATACAAAAGAACACCTATGGCACCCTCAGTATCTTCTCTATCTCTATCGAAATTAAAATACTGCAAAATTGAATATTCACCAAAGTGCTTTTTTTATATATTAATGACCTTCACCCTTTTTTAATATTGGTGAAATGATAATTGATTTTTTTAGCTGCATATTTTATAAAAAATTAACAGTTATATTTTTAAACAAGTAATATTTTGAGTTTTATTTTCTGGTTACTGCTTCATATTTAAACGAGTTAGTAAGGTTAAGGTGTGATAAGATTTAAAAAAAATTGAAAAAACAACAAAATTTAATATCAGATTGTTTACTTTTACATTAAAATTATTTTAAATATGATAATATTGGTAAGTAACAATTTGAATTAATTTTGCACTATGATACTATAACTTTCATTGCATAAAAAAATGTGCTTTACCAATTATCGAATATTTAAAATTTTTCTTACTATTCGGTTCGGCCGAACCGAATATTCGGTTTGACTGCCGAATAGGCAGTATACCGAATACCAACCGAATATTCGGTACAACCCTAAAGCATAGAAACACTAGGCTGAATTAAATTTATTAAATTTTACTAGCCATGAATCAAATTTACTAGTTATATATCCACGCAAACACAAATCTAATGGTCAGGTAAAATTAAAACCAGAAATTTTACCAGAAGAACATTATTAATCAAATGCAAATAGAAAGGATTAGTTATGCACGTGCGAAAAATAGACGAATCCTCAGATAACGATCGATCGAATCATATATATAATAATCATCAAGATCTTCAAATTAAAGGAAATAATGCTCATTTAAACTTACCACGTGCTAAATATAGGAAGGAATAGTTATGCACGTGCTAAATATACGAATCAAATGTAAATAAAAGATATGCACGTGCTAAATATCCGAATCAAACGAAAATAGACAGGAATAGTTATGCACGTGCTAAATATCCGAATCAAACGAAAATAGACAGGAATAGTTATGCACGTGCTAAATATCCGAATCAAACGAAAATAGACAGGAATAGTTGTGCACGTGCTAAATATACGAATCAAATGCAAATAAAAGATATACGAATCAAATGCAAATAAAAGATATACGAATCAAATGCAAAAAAAAGATATACGAATCCTCAGACAACAATCGATTAAAGGAAACTTAAAGGATTAAACGAAATTAAAGGAAATAATGATCATTAAAACTTACCACATGCTCAGATTTTCTGTAACACACTAACACTACACTTACACAAGCAAAACACAATATTGAAATTTTCCCTCAGGATGTCCCTATTCCTCAAATTCCCTACAGCATCAGCGCCATCTAGTGGTTTCGGAATTTAACATTACGGAGCCTTCCTGTCCGTAGCTGCTTTTTCGGTGTGGGCATTCATTCATTCTCTCCGAGACTCCGTACTGTGCGTACCGATTCTCTCTGCTCCCATCGTGGCTGTTACTACACGTGGAACTTTTACTACACGTGGAACTTTTCGAACTTCGACTCTGCTTTATTCCTGCTTTTGCTGGTCTCTTTTCTTCATCGGATATGGCGTCCGCAACATCGACTTCAACTCATCCTGGTGATATCACGACTTTTATTGAAAATACGATCGAGGAATACCGGACTCTGCAATTCCCGGACCAAGCTGTTTCCGACCACGGGCGACCCCAATATCTGAACATCCTGACCCACACCCGCCTCTTCTTGCAGAATAAATGGAACAAGCGCCAAAGACGACGCGCAAAGAGGAACTCAGGTATGTGCATTTCCTTGACCTCTCATTTTGAGCAGTTTGGAAACTTTGGCGATAGGACCCCTTTCTGTGCAGAGATCTTATGACTATTGTTGTAAAACCACTAAAATTGATGTAAAAAACTGTACTGCTCTAAATGTAACTTCTAATAGTAAGCCTAGTAAAGGCAGTAATTTAATTGAAGATGATTACCAAGCTAATATTGTAACTACTGATAGTTCAAATGATAAACTTAATATTGTTGATACCCAAGTTATTGCATTGAATCTGAATGTAGCCATAACTCTGAAAGTACACCTAATATTAAAGCACCTAATGCTCATGATAATATTAATTTGCAAAAAACTAAAGCACTTAATGCTGCAAATAATACCGCGGACATGGAAGGCCCAAGATCTCCCTTAGCCAAAAAGCACTGCCGCTGGGCGGATGCCTCTAATACCAACGAGGAAATCACCACCGCCAACCCCTTTGCAGTTCTCGATGTGGATACCTCCCCCCCCCCCCGATGACTCGGAAACCACCAACACAACCCAATCCAACGATGAAAATATCCCCTCGAGTGAAGTTAATAATTCTAACAATTCTAAAATTGAACCCTTCTTCGTCAACTGCCCCACTAATTGGAGGGAACTAATTAAAAATATTAACACCCAAGTCAAAACCCACAGAATACTATATTCAGAAGGTTCACTCCCATAGGAACCTATGGCAGCATCGTTAACATAGGATTTCGCATAGACACTAGCGTTCGATCAGCCAACCATCCTCGACTGCTAGATTTGGCGACTATCGCTCAATTGGCGATTTTATGTTAATGCGGCCAAAAAAAATAAAATAAACTGTACTTCTATAATTTTTTAAACTATAAACATGATCAGCATTTAAAAATACTTTTATCTGTAATATGTTTAACTTTAAATAAATAAACACAGATATATATTTAATTCATGCAATCATAAACTAAATAAAAAAATTGACGCATTGCATCACTGTAAATCATTATACACCAAAAATTACAAGCTAACATACCCAAAAGACTTAAATATTATATAATATTTTCAGCCTAAAAAGTATACTAGCGTGTAGATAGTTAAATTGCTTAGTTCTTAATTTATTCTGGGATATATATATATATTTTTTTAAATACACTACTAAACTATATTCTTATACTAAATAACAAATTTACATAAATGCATTATCAAAGGTGTCGAACTCAATCGTTAATTAGAAGGGGGGGGGATTATTTTCCACATTACGTCAGTTAGTAAAAAGCATGTAAAATATATGCACATCCAATATTATATTCAACTTTCTCTAGAAAAAGCTATCCAAATATCAATTTTTATACAATTTATATAAACGCGGAAAAGGTTTTTTAACTAATAATGCCATTGCTTCTTAGAATTTATAATCTAGGCGGCAGTGATAATACTGCACCAATTTCTTATGATGAACACGTGCATAGGTTGAAATATGGAATAGATAACACATAATTTTTTATTTAAATAAAAATAAATTACATACCTTTTGAACGTAATTCCTTTTCTTTTAATAATCGATAAAATAGCAGCGAAAGTAACATGCGATGATAGAACAAAGTTTTAAGTTCCAAGTGTTTCGTTTAGTGCCAAATAGGGTTATATTAGCAGAACGTCTTGGCGAAAACCGTCACAGACCATCGCCAAGCCCCCCCCTCAGCCATCGCAGCCAGCTCCCCGGAAAAAAGAGTCCCCCCCCTGCAGGCAGTCGCGTCTACCTCAGGAAATCACCAAGACAAGACAACTCAACCTGCTGCCACCGTAAACAGTACTGACAAAACCTACTCTGAAGTTATCTCAACCTCCCCCCCCAGCCCTGGAATCGGGGAAGGTAGCAACCCAAACCCCAAAACTGTAACCGAAAAAACCGCGCCCACTTACCAGCCAGCTTGCCACCCAAAAAGACTTCCCCTCAAAAACCTTAATGTCTACTCTTACATCACGCCTCCCCCCCACTGTAATAAACTCAAGCGCTGCTCCTTCTACTCCTGCCACCAACGTAAAAGATGTTCTTGCTCCCCCTGCCTCCACCTCCCAATTATCTGACATTATTCAACTCATCCAAGAGGTTAGGAAAATCTTCGCAGACTTCAACATTGACTTCAATCAAATCAAAAAATTCCTTTCAGCTGTCCAATCCAGAATAAATCAGGCTTACAACCCCCTGAACAAACTGTTCGCAATCATCTCTGCCTTCGAGGAGGCTTTCTGCGCAGCCCCCCCCCAACAGGGGGAGTAATTGCAATATTGACGCCCTTCGTCTCCTTTCTTGGAATGCGAACGCAGGGATCGCATTCGTCCTAAAATTCCTAAAAGTTTGAAGCTTCCCTTGAATTCCTAAAATTAACCTAAAATTTTGTAATGTTTTGCTGCGGCGTCAAATTTACTGTACTATCGCCCATGTTAAAAAAGACTTCTGAAATTAAAACGTTGTTCAAAATAGCACTCATCTTTTACAAAGAGGACAAAAGTGTCAATCACGAAAAAATCGCCGATTCTCAATGGTTAAATCCTCTCCTTGCACAGGCGGTTTTAGTGAAATACGATCGCAAGACGAATGGCGACCCACGTGATCATTTACGACCAGAGTTTGGGGGAGATTCTTTTGTTTGTGGGAGTGGGAATCTCCAGGATATCTTAGGAATCTCCAGCGCAAGCTAACAAACCTAGAAGCCTTTAACCTCTCAATGAAATAAAATAGAAAAAGACGGGTTCGATTGTTGAATAGTGTGCTTCCTCATATTTACTAGATAAATCACGAAGTTTCTCTTTCTTTGCAAAGTTAAAATTTTGCTCAACTATTCTTTGTTGGAAATCAATTGTCTGCAAAAATTTTGAAGAATTTTAGGTCTAAATCCAATAATACAAATATAGTTAGTCGGATTATGATTCTCCTACGCCCCTCATTACGTAATATTTGATCAACATCATGATAAAACAGGAGAGTAGAGAATGAATTTTTGTCTGCTGTTAGCAACCTCTCTAGGCATTGGTGATATTAAAGGATATCTCTTCAAAAGGATGCATTGCGTAGGGGCCTGGACCACATAGCAGTTTACGAAGAAAGCAATGGATAAAATAAAATACGGCATAGTAGGGAGGTCCCGCAATTGGATCGCCACGCTCCCCATAAAAAATAAATTAAAAACAATGCAAGAGCAGAAATGTGAAGAATGTTAAATAAATACATTCCCGCTTCCAACAGATAAAACTTTTAAACAGTTTTCACTTCTTTTTAAACTTAAAATTTTGTCAAATTATTCCATGTTTAGTATGCATCTGGGATGAAAAGTACCAAAGATTTGAACTCTGTAAGAATTTTTGCTCAAAAACCAATATTTAAAAATATAGTTTTCTGGTCTAGAGTTCTTTTGAGCCGCAGGAACTTGTGTATGCGTCTTTGTTGATTCTATCAAAACAGAAGATGATTGAAGGGAAATAGCTGTGTCTAGATTAACGCGTTGCAGTAGCTTTGATGAAATATAGGATAACTGATTTTCCTCATATTATTTAATTACTGCCTTCGGCGACCAGCTCTATTGTTTTTCTAAAAGTTTTTAAACTTGCAATACCCTTCTTGCAGTAGCTGTCGATCGTGCACCTCTGTGACGCAAGCCATAAATAACGGGGCAGTTCATAAAAAAACTGTCGATCGCACACCTACGTTACGTGCTCAAGTCACGGCTAAGTGTGCAGTTTACGAAGTGTTGATCTTGTACCTCAGCTACGCGGGCAAGTTACGGCTAACGATGTAGTTCAGGAAGTAGCTGTCGAACACACACGTCTCCGTTACGCGCTCAAGTCATGACTAATGATTCAGTTCATGAAGTAGCTGTCTATCGTACACCTCAGCTACACGCATAAATCGTGGCTAGCGGTGCATTTCATGGAATAGATGTCGATCGCACGCCTTCGTTACTCGCTCAAGTCATGGCTAACAGTGCAGTTGATGCAGTAGCTGTCATTCGCACACCTCAGCTACGCAGGCAAGTCACGGCTAACGGTACATTTAATGAAGTAGCTGTCTATCTCAGCTACGCGCGCAAATTACGGCTAACGATGTAGTTCATGAAGTAGCTGTCGATCGCACGTCTCCGTTATGCGCTCAAGTCATAACTAATGGTTCAGTTCATTAAGTAGCTGTCTGTCGCATACCTCAGCTACACGCATAAATCGTGGTTACCGATGAAGTTCATGGAGTAGATGTCGATCGCATGCTTTCGTTACGCGCGCAAGTCATGGCTAACGGTGCAGTTGATATAGCAGTTGTCAATTGCACACCTCAGCTACGCGGCCAAGTCACGGCTAACGGTACAGTTGATGAAGTAGCTATCTATCTCAGCTACGTGCGGATGTTACGGCTAACGATATAGTTCATCAAGTGGCTGTTGATCGCACGTTTCCGTTACGTGCGCAAGTTATGACTAACGGTGCAGTTCATGAAGTAGCTCTTAATCGCACACCTCAGTTACGCGCGCAAGTTATGACTAACGATGTAGCAACATGCGCAACTCACGGCTAATGATGCAGTTTATATTAAGTTACTGTTGATCAGGCACCTCAGCTTCGCGCGGAAGTTACGGCTAACTCATTAAGTAGCTGTCAATCGCGTTTCATGTAGCTGTCAATGCGGGCACACGGGTAATGATATAGCTGCTGCGTATAAAATGAATCGTCTGTTATTAGCGGCTGCATGCAATCCACGTACGATATATGCAATAACGACAATTCTACTGCATGTAATAACGATATACACGCTGCGCGGGCACATGCAATCTGTACAGATTTGAAATAGCTGTCAATCGTGTTCCAGCCTACTACGAGGGTTCAAGGCTAACAGATAAATACTTTTCCCGAAATAAATTGACTTTTATTAGCATTATTTGCTTTAAGCCCGCCCGCTGCGCAGGTGCATGCAATCCTTGTACGTTACATGCAATGACTCCTAACTTACCAGCTAGATTTTTGCTCTTATGGCCTTATTTTATTTTACAATTCTTTAAAAGTTTTAAATATGATTTTGAGCTTTTTGGATTCTTTTTTTGTTAATTATATTAAGATTTTCTTTTTCTGTTTATATAAAGTTGTTTGAAAACTAAACTAACATTTTTCTAACATACATATATATATAGTGTGTATGTATGTATATATTTACACAAAAAATACCTGTGATAAAGTGGCCACTGGATACTGAGTGATAATTTGAATTTTCAAGTCTGCAGAGCATTAAAATGAAAAATATTCAAAAAATTACCTTTTTCTTTCAATGATGTTTGTTTTTTGTATCAATTCTAATTTAATCAATGAAAAGAACGGTAATTAAACAGTACTAATAATAGAAATAATAAAAATTAGCTCCTAAAATTTTGAAAAAAAATCCTTAAATTCCTACCTAAAATTTTTAGAAAATCTGCTATGATCCCTGCGAACGGCATCCGTAATAAAATCATCGAACTGCGGGATTTTGTTCAGAACAACCCGGTTGACATCGTACTTGTGCAGGAAATAAAACCTGGTCGTTGCACCCCCCCCCCTCAAGATAGCCAACTATAGAAACTACACGGCGTTGCGCAGTCAGACCTCAAACAGTTCTTACGGTGGAGTCTCTATTTATATAAAAAATAACCTTCCACACCATGAGTTAAGTGTCTTTAATACCGTTATCGTTGAAAACAAATTAATTAAGCTGACCCTCCCCAACCAACCGCCCATCATCATTGGATCCCTTTACACCAAACCCTGCCGGTCTGTGAACCTGGAACCCGACCTCATCCAAATCTTCAGTAACAATCATCGCATCATTTGTATCGGTGACTTCAACGCCCACCATCCCAGCTGGAATTGTCGGGGCAGGAACCCGTATGGCAGGCAAATTCATAATTTCATCACAACTAATGGTCTCCATGTAGCGTCCCTTCCAAGCCCACCCACTTCTCCCTCTCCGCCACCCCTGCCACCATTGACTTTGCAATCATGAAAAACCTTCACTTCCCGTATACCCTGGAAACCCTTAACGAGCTCAGCTCCGACCACCTCCCCATCCTCCTCACTGTCCACCTGAACACCCTGTTGCCTGTTTCGGACTCCCCCTCCTCCATTAACTGGAAAAAGTTTAAATATAACCTCACCAACTCCACCCTTTTAAACCCTAAAATCAGTGCCCCCGCCGACCTCGACTTGGCGGTCCAAAACCTAACTTGTGAGATTCAAAGATCCCTCGCCGACACCTCCTCCTCTCGCCCCCCCCCCCCTTTATAACTCTCTTCCTCATCACTTAAAAAACAGAATCAAAAACCGTAATGATACCCGCAGGCAGTGGCAGATTACTAGAAACCCCCCTCATTAAAAACCGGTTAAATTCCCTTAACAGAGCCATCCGCAATGATATTGCCAAGTATAACCAAAATAGATGGAAAGAATTCTTAGAGTCCCTCTCCCTCCTTGATAAGACCAGTTGGAAAGAGATCAGAAGGGTGAGAAGACCATTCGCGCGATTGCCGCATCTGTGCACCAACACGGGAATGGCCTCCTCAGACCTCGAAAAAGCGAATGCCATCGCGAACTGCAATGAAAAGCAGTTCACCCTGGACATCCCCAACAGTGATTTCCATGATAATATTAACCTTACAGTCAATAACTTTCTTATGGCCCTCCACCCTGACCCTGTCCCCCTCTCCGAAATTGTCCAAATCATCAGTAAACTTAAGAATAAAAAAGCCCCAGGCATAGACAAAATCTCAAATAGGGCCTTTAAATTTCTCCCCATTAATATTATATTTTACATTACTCACATAATTAATGCGGTCCTTACCCTCCGGCATTTCCTAGACTCATGGAAAACCTCTGTCGTCCCCATCCTCAAACCTGGTAGCATCCCCTCCGACCCTCCCCTCTCTCTTGATCTCAAGCCTCTTACCGCCCCATCTCCCTCCTCCCCGCCCTCATCAAAATCACGGAAAGAATCATCCAATCCAGGCTTCTTCACTTCATCAACGACAAAGATCTTGTCATTCCCGAGCAGTTCGGGTTCCGGCCTGCTCACTCGACAACCCACCAGCTTCTTAGGGTCGTTGAATTCGTTGCTGAGGGACTTTAGACCAAAACCCACGCTGGAGCCATTAGGTTGGACGTGGAAAAAGCGTTTGACAAAGCCTGGAACACTGGCATTATATTCAAGCTAATTCAGATGGAAATCCCCCCACCCCCACCCCTCATCCACATCATAAACTCGTACCTTAACCAGCGCAAATTCCACGTCAGAATCCTAAACACCCTTGTTCAACCTCAAACCAGTTAACGCCGGAGTTCCCCAAGGATATATCCTTGCCCCCTCCTCGTCAATTGCTTTATAAATGACACCCCCCGGTCCCCCCACACCTCCCTCTGCCTCTATGCAGATGACACTTGTATAATCACCAAGCACCGCAACCTTAACTTCCTGCACACCCACCTCCAAAAGCACATTGACTCTCTTGAAAAGTTCTACAGCAACTGGAAAATTAAAATCAACCCCAGCAAATCTCAGGCCATCTTCTTCTCCGGTAAAAGGATCCCCCCCCCCCATCATGATCAATAATCAACCCGTGTGCTTTGCCCGCTCGGCCAAGTACCTCGGTGTCCATTTGGACACCCGGCTTACTTGGCGCGAGCACTTCAACCACGTCTTAAAAAAGTCGAGAAAGCTCGTTGGCACCCTTGGTCATCTTTTATTCTCCGATCACCTCGAGCTCCAAAACAAAATTCTTGTATATAAATCCATAATTAATCCTATCCTCCTCTACGCTTGCCCTGTCTGGGGCTTCGCTTGCAGGACCAGTATAGCCAAGCTCCAGACAGAGCAAAATCGTATTCTTAGAATAATCAGAAAAGCTCCCCGGTACCTCAGGAACGACATCATACATAAAGATTTTAAAATTAAGACTATCAAAAGTACTATTTGCAAGCAAAGCAACAAATTCTTCAGAAACATCCCCAGTATCAATAATGAAACGCTTTTTACGCTCCCCGATTACGACCCGAGACTGCACAGGAAACGACCACGGTCAATTCTTTTCGAACCACCTTGAAGCATTGTTATATTTTAGCCTTCCATGTTCGCACCCATCTTGTATCTTATTGCATAATCATCTTACTTAATTCTCTCTCTTGATCTCAAACCTTTAACTGTACGCAACTCTGTATCTCATAAAGATACAGCTGCTTCCCCCTTTTGGTGCCCCGCTCCTCACCTAGAGGGCAGCACCTTAGTTCATTTAGTTCCCCTTCCCTAGGAAGGTTGGGCCAAAGGGCCGCACTTCTGTTTTTCAAATTCCAACTGCTCAAATGACGTCATGTGCAAAGAATTTCTAACCGTAAAGAAAGGAAGCTTCCGTAGACCCAATGTAAACAGCCTTATCGCTCCTGCTGAAAGTCTGTCATGCAGGAAAAGCAACGTTACAGGACGAGAATCCGGGATGAAGGATTCTTTATTGTTTCTTCTCGGGGTTTTTTTTTTTTTTTTTTTATACTTTGATTTGATAATCGTATGATAAGTGATGCAATGTAAATGGAAAACATATTTTCATTTACATAAAGATTTTTTAAAGCAAAATAAAAAATTTTAATGCTTTTTTTTTACCTCCAATTACATTCTAAACAAGAATTTAAATTTGCATGCTTTGTCCTTGTATAATTTTTTTTTTCAATTTAAGATATTTTTTCGTTATCATTAAAAGATATTACAGTAAAATAAAATTATATTTTATTTCATATCTAATTATACTTAAAATAAGAATTTTATTTTGCTTGCATGATCTTACAAAAAACTTTTACACCCAAATTCAAGTGCACTCTTATATGTAATATTAATAAAATAGAAATTATAAATGCACTTACCTTTGACATGATAAGATGAAACAAATAAAGAGTAAGAAGTTCCGCAATTTTTTTCACACTAAATATTATTTTCGCTCTACAGATATACTTGTGTCCCTCTGCAGAAAATTTTGCCACAAATATTGCAACTGGTCGAAACTAATTAAGTGGTATTTTGAGAAGTCTGTAATTATCATCCTAGCATGTCTAGGATATGTTCTATTGGCGATAGGTCTGGGGACCTGGATGGTCATGGGAGAGTATTGAATCCTTGAAAGCATTGCTGAGAAAGTCGTGCAGTATATGGTTGAGCATTGTCTTGTTGGTAAATGAAACCCGAGTGGCTTGACAGCATAGGCAGAATATTGTCGACAAGTGAGCCATTAGATTGACTATAACATCATTGGCACTGACAGTGTGATAATTTAAACTTTTAAAACAACATTTGCTTGCCAAGTTTTGTAGTTGTAGCTTAATTTTTTGTGGGTGGATATATTTTTTTGCAACAGAGTGTATTTACAGGATTCAATATGATATGGAATAGAAATTTCAACAGCTTGTACTATCATAGGCAGTGCTTCCTTTTTTTATCGAGTGGAATTAAGGAATTGTACTTTTTGTAAGAAATTAATTTTTAAGAATAATTAAAAAGATATTTTGAATTCTTCTTAAGAAGAAGTATTCATTTTTAAAAGAATTATAGTCACACTGTAGCTATTTTTAATTTGTGTACACTTTGTATATTTATGATCTCATGTGTAGTAACTTTATGATGGTAACATATAAAATCTAACACTTAATTTAAATATTTGAATTTCAAATAGTATAATGATTTTAATATTTCTATATTTAGATTTAATATTTGTTTTCAGGGGAAGTGTCTATGCAAAAGGTTAAAGTTTTCCGTTATGTTTCTGGAAGAAGGTAATATATTATTTATAAGTTCTAATGATATTGTACAATTGTAATATTGTTATTTTAAAGGACTAGCATAGTCTGCATAGAGCTCAAACTGCTGCTAATGCAATAAGACTTCGTTTAAAGCAACATCCAACACAAAATTTACAGTGTCAATTAGTTTCAAAGGTGGAAAAGGGAAGGTGAAAACTGTGAAGGAAGGAACAAGTAGTGGGATACCATGAATAAACGATAATATACCAAAGAGAAATGTGAGCATTATACAAAAGATATCTAACCGGTTTTCGAAGTTACACTAGTCGTACAAACTAGCTGTAAAAATATCAGTTTATATACAAAAATGAAAAATAAGAGAACAGAAAATGAAAGAAGAAATAGGTTTTAGAGGCTAAAATAACTATGTAAATAAATATTCCAGAAAATAGCAAGAAATTAGGAAAATTACCGAGAAAAGAGGAAGAAAGTAAACAATATCGATAGATTAAAGAGATTTCCAAGCAAAAAAATAATGGTGTTTTTAAGAAGCAATCAGAAGATTTGATTATAGGCAAACCACAGTCACCTCTTTTATGTGATATACATAGCTATATGTACCATTTTGAAAAAAACTTCTTCATTTTTAACACTTTACAACAAAGTTGAAAAGTGTTTATGACTTTGTTCATTCATTCTGTCTGTCTGTCTGTCCGTTAGCACGATAACCGCCGTAAAAATTACTTAATCAAAATGAAATTTTAGTATGTTGTTCAGGACCTATGGGAATGTAAATGAATAATATCACCAAATTAGTTTTGGATTGAACCCGGGTTGAAAAAATGAAATACATTGAGCCTTATGGGACCTAATTTTTCAAACATTTTTTAAGCGGATTTAAAATTCACAAATTGTTTCAAAAATGTTAGGTAATATTTAAATTGTTTCATAAAATATATAAAAAAAATTCAGCGAAATATATTCAGTAGTTTTTTAAATAAAAATTAAAATAATAATTATACCTCTTATATGAAACGATCACGTGACCATGATATTAAACGATCACATGACCCACTTCAAAATGATATATGGCATCCATCTTGTTTCAAAATCGTGTTTTTTAAAGTTTTTTTTTAATTCATATTGAGTGTTGTATCCATCCTAAAACTAATTTATTTTTGCTTAAATTCTGTGCATCTACATACTGAAACAACGCAAATACAATATATTTGAG
The DNA here is from genome assembly GCA_951213105.1 of Amaurobius ferox. Taxonomy (NCBI): domain Eukaryota; kingdom Metazoa; phylum Arthropoda; class Arachnida; order Araneae; family Amaurobiidae; genus Amaurobius; species Amaurobius ferox. Next base: position 26,227,374 of record OX578148.1, read on the forward strand.
TTTAAATGATTATCCAAACTTGATTATTTCTACAACGAAGCCTATTTTTCACTTATGTAAAATGTAAACAGCAAAATATGTAGAATGAGTTGTACAGTGACTGCCGGTTATAAGATTCAGTGGTTATAAGAAACAGCTGTTTATAAGACCCAAAACAACAGAAACAAATACAAGCTTCGTTTTAACATTAAAATTGTGTCACTTATACGAAACACGATTCCGCTTATAAGAAACAGTTTTCTACAGAAAATTTGTTGATTTCCTTGCGCCGCGGGTGTAAAAAAAAATCGATTCGTTTAAGGTTAACTGAAGGACGAGTTGTTATCTCTTGTCTCTGGGCGTACGGGGAGGATGTAGGAGTTTGCTATGTAACAAAGGATGACAGAGAATTTCTCCGTAGAAAGACTTGGGGGGAACAACCCCAAACCAGTAAGAAACGAGTTTTAATCTTTTTGCAGTTAAGGAAACGTACTGATAAGGAAAGGCATCTTTGCTTATGCACTCAAATAAGATTCGTACATCTTTAGTTAGTCATTTTATTTTTGCTATTGGAAGTATGTCACAAAAGAGAAAAACCCTTACTTTGCTTGAAAAGCAAAGTTTACTTAAAAAGTATGATTCTCTACCTCCGCGTAGTCAAAGAGAAGCTGCTTAGAAATTCCGCACTCAACATTATGTAAAATCCTGAAAGGCAGGAATGAAATTTTGACGCCAAATTGTAATCTTCAAAGAAAACGGAAACGAGAAGGAAAGGCAGCTGCTACAGAGGAAGCACTCTTACAATGGTTTTCTGATGCCAGATTAAAGAACGCTCCTATCAGTAGGGCAATTTTACTGAAAAAAGCAGAAAATTTTGCGGAAAAATTAGGAGAAAAAGTGTTCCGTGCGACTGATGGTTGGTTAAGCCGCTGTAAAGAACGAAATAACATTGTGTACAAAAAAAATTGTGGAGAGAAGCAGGACGCGGACTCCGAGTCGGCATCTTCATGGATTACGCGAAGCTTACCACCTCTATTAGAAAAATACGCTCCTCATCAAATTTTTAACACTGACGAGACTGGGCTCTATTTTAGAGCGATGCCCGAGTATACAATGATGTTCAAAAATGATCTATCTCCGTTGGAAAAAAACAAAAAGATCGAGTTACAGTTCTGTTAACAACAAATATGACGGGAACTGTAAAAAAAAAGCCCTTTAGTTATTGGCAAAAGCAAACGTCTGCGCGGTTTAAGTGGAATAAAAAAAATTGCCAGGGATCTACGAAAATTCAAAGAATGCCTGGATGACAAGTAGAATTTTTGAAGACTTTTTGTTAAAGTGGGACAGGGAACTGATGGGAAAAGAAAAAAATCTTTTAATCCTTGACAACTGTTCGGCTCATCTTGTAATACAGCTGACAAACATTGAACTTTGTTTTTTGCCACCCAATACAACTTCCATCATACAGCCTCTTGACCAAGGAATTATTAAAGTATTTAAAACTCTGTATCAGTCAAATTTGCGACAGAAAATAGTGGATGCAATTAATGAAGAGAAGGGATCGGCTTCTGAAATAAGCAAGAAAATAACCTTGCTTGATGCTATCCATATGATCGCAGGCGCATGGAAAAATGTTTCTGACATATGCATTTTTAATTGCTTCCGTAAAGCAGGATTTTTGAAAAATAATGTTGACATATAAGCAGAAGATGAAGAAGAATTAGAAGCACCTTCAGAAGAATGGATTCACATCGACGAAAATTTACAAACATCTGAAGAAAAAAGTGATGATGACATAGTGGCAGAAATTTAGAATGTTTGCAATGAAGATGAAAACTAAGACGACGTTCCACAAGAAGAAAATTTTCCTACAGTCAAACAGTCGCGAGAAGCCCTAACTATAATTAGAAAAACTCTTGAACACAGAGGGGCATCAGAAAAAGTTTATGAACTATTTTATGATTTAGAAATGGATGTACGTAAACTAATCACAGACTCGTTAGCACAAACAACACTGGATAAATTTTTTGCTGTTCCTCAGTAATAGATTACGGTATGTATGAAAATATACTTACTATGCTCTTATACATAAATGAACGACCTATGAGTTTCACTTTTTATTCTTATTTAACTACATACTATATGCATATAGATAATATTTTAAGTTGTAAGGCTTAATTCGTAAAATAAGAAATATTTTTGAATGCAAAACTCAATTTACAAATGTATTATGCACGTCCTAATATTTTACTTATATACATTTTTCTTTTAAATTCCGTAAAACTGTGTTCAATAGTTAGTATTTACAATGGAAGAACGATATTTAAAAAATTTCCGGATTTAAGAAACAACTGCTTATAAAAAACAAAACGAGTGAAACGAACGTGTTTCTTATAAGCGGCGGTCACTGTATTAGAATTGCTGTATTTCTTTAACACAAAATAATTTAGTCCATGGAGTCTGCATGGCTGATATGAATGAAATATTAATTGATTTTATAAAGAGAAGAACGATTTTATAAAGAGAAGGACGATAAAGAGACGGACGAAAGAGAACGACCAATTAATATATTTAATTATTAAACAAATTTGATATACAGAAAGATGTATGCGCTTTCATGTATATATCATTATTCACAAACACAAAAGGAGCGAAAACCACCATTAATGGGATTTCTGAGCTTGAACATTTTTTACAAGTTGATCGATGTCTGGCTTGAATTTCGTTGTTGATAACCGCAGATAACTCTTGAGTGAATTGTCTGCCAAATTGTTACAAGATTTGGATTTTATTAGTTTCATTTTTGAAAACCCTTGCTCGCAGCTGTATGTGGAGCCAAACATCGAAAGCATACGAAGCCCAAAATCACGAAGCAATGGAAACCGCTCCTTTTGAAACAATTTGAAGAACTTTGCTCCTTTTTCAGTCTGTTGCTAAAGAAATGGGTCAGCCTGAAGTTCACAAAGTTTCATCTGGTAGCAGCGTTCCACAGTCGAAATGTCAATCATTCTGGGATTGTTGAAAAGCATAAGAGAGGGTTAAAGTTGAGCAAAATCACGAAATCGTAGTTCAAAATTTCGTAACACGTCTAAGTTGGGTTTATAGGCGTTAAAATCCACGCAATCACCAATTTCATCTTGTATATCTTGGCAAGCAGGAAAATGAAGTCACTGCATTCAAACTGCTTCACAAGCAAAGAGAGCTTGCTTTGAAATCCTTTGATTGTAGTGTACAGCTGGCAAATGTCTTGATCGTACCCTGAAGAGATTTATTGAGAACATTAAGGTGATTCATGATATCTGTTAGAAATGTCAGTTCTCCCAAGAACTCAGTATCAACCATCTTTTGCTGAAGAGATTCATCACAGGTCATTTCAATGAGAAACAGATGTAACTCTTTCCTGATTGCAAAAAATCCTTCAAGACATTTTCCTGAATTAAGCCAGTAGACGTTGGAGTAAAGGAGATGGTCTCCATAAGCGATGCCAAGCTCTTCAAGATAACTTTTTGGTTTTCGATGTAGGAGTGAACAATTTCCACCTTGAACTGTATTTGTGATTTTAACGATTGTCTTCATGGTGTCCTTCGGTTTCAATTCATTGGCACTGAGAGATTCTTGAAAACACAATGAATGAAAGGACACTTGATGCCATGCTTCTGAAGCAAACCAACAAGTCTCGAAATTCTCCATATCATCGACAGTGCACCATCTGTTGCTACAGAGCTTAGCTTGTTGAAATCTCCTATTTTCTGGAGTACAGCTAAAAACTTCTTCATAGATATCTTTTCCTTTTGTCGTTCCATGAAGAGAAGCCATGGATAATAGCTCTTCAAAAAAAGTGAAATCACTGAGCACGCAACGAACAAATAGAATGAGTTGCTCAGTGTCTGTCACATCAGTACTCTTGTCAAGAGCAATTGAAAAATATTCTGCATTCAGCAATTTCTCATGTAGCTTATCTTGCACATTTTGAGATAAAGATTGTATACGGTGCGACACCGTTTGATGTCACAAGGGCATGGATTCAAAACACGTCACTGTTTTTTCATCCTGAAAGGCTTTGGCCATATTTATAGAGTAGGATTCCACAACTTCACCATTGCGAAATGATTTCATATGCTGACCAATTAATTCTGTCACTACAAATGACGCTCTGCAAGCAGCTTCCTGATCACACCTTCCTGTCAGCTTGCAAAATGGTTGTGTCTGATGGGCGAATTTCTTTTTCAGTGCCTTAATAAGGGCTTTTCTTGCTTCATCTTTATCATACTTTGTGGTGTGATTGGTAACATAATGACAATTAATACTATACTGTTTGAGCATATTAACTACTTGCATACACTCAATACATTGTGCCTTATCGCCGGATTGCACGAAAAGAATCTTATTGTTCAGCGATCTTGAAAATTGTGTTTTTGGTCCTTAATCAACCTCTTCCTTTTTCCGCTCATGGCTTTTGAATAAGAAAATGATGAAATGTAGTAATTTTCACAATACGAAGCAATGTTAAAACTCGCACAAAAAAATGAATAGAGACGGAATAAATTATCAGCAAGTGTATGCAGACACTTTTATTTGTAATGGTGAATTTATCAGAAAGTGCACGACGATTGGAGTTGAATCATATATATGCAAAATAATCCTGTGTTTCAACGCCATTTGTCACTCTTGAAAGATATTATTTCTAATACCATACTTAGGATATTTAAAGATCGCAACACAGTATGTTTATATTTTTCTAATTCTTGTTCTTTTTTTTTACAAATAAACATACATGTGTACAGAAAAAATAATATATGTAAATAATTAAATATAATGTAAATTTAATTATTAACATAAAAATTGTTATGTTAATAATATTTGTAATGAAAATTTTAAGGCCTTTAAAGTGTTTTTCCTTGAAGGTTGTCACAGGCCGCCAAAAATGATCTCGCGGGTTGGACCACCCTGTATTAGATGATACTTTTGTTTATTTTTATGTAATTTTTTGGATAATTTTTGAAAAATATGCAGTATCTCCAGAACGATTTAAGTTAGCATTTTGTATCATTCATTTTAGAATAAAAAATTATGTACAAAATGATTACTTCTTTAACATTACTGAATGTCCTGATTTTTTCAAAAAATTCATTAAAAAATTTGGTGGTCTTCCGGATGTTTGATCACATTTAAAATAAATAGGGTTCCAGAATTCATGGATTGTTATAATTGTATCAAATTACATTTAAAATGCTCCATTTGTTCAAAAGGCATCACATTCACAGACATCACCTCAAAAACATTTGATTCGAGTTCATGGATGCTTGGAATGTGCTCTTCCATTGCAAACTTGAATTCAAATTATTGACTCCACAACAATACTTTCTCTATACATTATACTGTGTATGTCGTAGGGCTTATGAAGAACTTACAATAAGGGGGCATGCAATCATCATTGCATTTCTGGTGAAGGAGTTATTCCAATTATATGAAGCAAGTGTTGTTCAATTAATAAACTTCAGGAAAATATGTCTTCATACATTTTCTTACGAGGCTAAATGAAGTATGTAGTTTCTGCTGTTTTGCTAATTATTTTATCACAGCAATTAATAATATTCAAAGTAATAAGTTGGAATTATGCTTACAGTGTTACTGCCAGTATAGACAGACTCGTTTCCTTTTTTTCTCAGAGCTTATTGGCACTGACAAATTAATTACAAACTCAACTGACAATCATTTCAGTATATGCCAGGAAAAGGGGGGCGTCAGGGGCACAAATCTAAGGCTAAATTCATTATAAAAATATTTTGTTTGCGAAGATATTTTTTGGCCCATAACTTTTTGGATTTTTGGCATCCACTGGCCAGTAACCAAAATTCTGAATCTGCAGCTTTACAAATTTTAAAAACCTCTGTGATGGCAAACAAAATCAGTTGTACCATGCAGCTATTATCAAATACATAGAAGATAGAGCTCAAACTGCTTGAGACTGTGTAATAAATAGTCATTGTACAATGATTATTTATTTTTAATCCCAATACAATATTTGTTTCACCTAAATTATGCTTTAATAGAAATTAACTTTTAAAAGGGAATCAATTGTAACATGTTCATTCTCTCATTCAAAAGCAACTTTTTATAAACATTATGCAAATTGGATTAAAAAGTTATGTAATAAGCTAATTGTTGGGTTAAATATAGCAACTTCTAATTTTAGACCAAAATATGCCTCTGAAGAAAGCAGGTATGAAGAAAGTGAAGATGAATTTCCCTTTGAAAAGAAACAAGTAGTACCTCCTCCAGAACCACCTGTTATAGATGATGAAGAGGCTTTAAAGTTAGACCCGAGGTTTCGTCGGTTGATGAAAAGAGATCAAGAAGAGGATGATGATGAAGATAGGTAAGATTGTGTTTTATACATTACAAATGTATAGAGATCATTATTTTACAATTTGCCTATCCATGTTTGCTATTTAAAAAAAATTTTCATGCATATTATGTAGGGGTGTTCCGATATCTGGTACAGATTATCAGTTTCACCAATATTTGAGAACCGATAGATTCAATAATTTTTTCTTTTTTTCAGCATTGAGGAAATGTTTTTTTTTAACTGCCTTTCCTTCTGAAACAGAAAGATAGATACTGGAGGCCAGGAATAAATCTGTCGGATCCTGTGCATCTGCATGGAAGGAAATCTCTTTAAGTCGAAGGTCATTCGGTGCTATGTTCAGACATTTATAGTCAATGGCCTCACCCTTCTATTATTTAGTTGCTTATTCATCTTTAGAATAGTATGGAGATCTTTAACTCTTGATGCATGAGGAGTGGGATAGCCCAGTGGTTAGCGCATGGGGATTGCACTCAGACCGATCTATTTCTGTGTTCATGCGGATTACGAGCACATTAAATATGTGAGTCCCTAAGTTCTTTCAAGAGGTTGGTAGCAGGGGAAGGGTTGTACGGACCCTGTGGATGCTGCCCCCACTGGGTTCCTGTCTAAATTTGGTGTCACTTCCCAGCCATCCAAACAGATACCATATACCTTCAGGTAGGTTGGACTGTCTGGGTCGAAGAAGTAGAAAAACTCCTCATACATAAATGAAATGTATTTTTAAAACGGAGTAAGTCTGCGACAAGCAAGTCACAAGGGACTTAACAAAAACATTCTGAGTCAGATGTAAAGATATTAAACTCAATGTTTACAATTAAAGACAAAGTTGCCAGATTGGACGACATTCTGTTAATCGGGGTACATTTGAGCAATTATTGCAACATTTTGAAACATAAATTAACTAAACTAGATTAATTCGAATTAAAAAAAAAATTGCTGAGGTAAAAATCCCTGATTGTATTTTATGTAATTTTTTTCCATTCCCTGTAGAAACATTTTTTCACTCTGTTAAGATTAAAGTACATTATTCATTATTTCACGACAATTCTTTAACTATGATTTTCAGAAGAGCATATAAAATATTTATTAACATGTGTATTATAAAGGTTTTCTTTTTTTTAATATTTACGAAGGTGTCTAGTTAATTATGGTTGAAATAAGTATTATACATAATTTTACAGCAATTATGAATTTGTTATATGTTATAATAGCAATCTAATATCAGTGCCAGATTATATCAGTTTTTTTGGTAATTCGATAGTATGGGTTATTAGGTATCGCATCTTTTTTAGTTTCGTGATATCCCTAATATTATGCCAGAAATAATACCAGAAACCATTATTTTTATGATTGTTTTCTCTCAAATAAGAAAGGAATCCTGTGATTTTTCTATGCTGCAATACAAAGAGACGATAAAATTTACAGTTCTGAAATTTTATATATAGACTAAACAGGAACCCATTGATATGCAAGATGGGCTTATAATTTTGATTTAGGCCTTCGTTAAGTAAGTATTAATTAATAAGATTTTTCATTGCCAGTATGAGCAAAGACTTAATTGCCAATCTGATTTCTAAGTTCTTTATGATTGGTTGCTGTCAAAAACATCACAACGATAGTTAAAGACAGTGTTTTTGTGACATATTGATTTTTATATAAACAAAGCATTTTCGCAACTATTGTTGTCATGAACAATTACAATTTATGTAATTATTATTGCAATTAGCAATTATGTCTGATTGCTGTAATAAACACAAAGTAATTATGAAAAGGGATTTTTCATGATCGTGATTATTAGAACTTTTAACATGCTAACTGTCTGTTTGTTTAGTTGATTTACATTTTGCACCATGTGCATTGTACAATTAATTAAACATTTTCCTGGTTATTAATATAGCTCAGATTAAATTCCTTACATCATTATAAAATTCCACCAAAACAAAAATGATTTTATTCCACTAGGAATGAAAATTGAAAATTCTCTGGAGCTGCTGGCAGGCTGTCAGGTATAGGAATAGGATGCAGTCTTATGCACCTGTAGACTAGCAAATAGTTATGTTCTTAATTTAATAGAGACATTTTTCATCACTGTAAATTTGTACATTTTGCTTTTATCGCATTTATTTAAAGCTTATATGTATTTATGTATTTAGAATAGAGCGTCATCGTCATATTCATGAACCTGCAGCTGCTGAGGAACAGAGTGAAGCTGAAGAAACAGAAGGACTGCCAAGGAGGTGGCGGGATGAAAAGGAAAGCAGTGATGAAGAAGAATTAGATGAGGATGTGAGTTTACTTGCGCAATTTTAACGTTAGAAGTTTTTTAACTATGTGTCATCACTATACCTTAAATTATTTGGTTGCCCTTTATCAATTGGCAATTAAAATTTGGTGATTTATCAATAATCATCTATAAGCCACTTTGCAAGGAACTATTCAGACAGCTTACACTGCCCTGCCTTGCCACGCCATTGGAATGGAACTTCTTTAACTGGGATAGACTGGGATATAAAAATTTATGGTTTTATGCACTATAGCCGATAATTTAGGCAAATATTTACATGATACGAAAGATGTAATATTCAAACGTCTGTATGATTCAATATTTGTGTCTGTCATATAATCTTAATACAGTTAAACCTGTCTAAGTTGGACACTCACGGTTCCCCCTAAAAGCGTCCAACTTAGACAGGTGTCCAACATAGACAGTGTGATAACATTTCATTTTCATCCTTCAATAAAGCACATCAAAAGACTTCATTTTTAACATGTAGAAAATACTAATAAGCTAATGGTTTTAATTAAATATTGTAATTACTGTTACAAAATACTTATGATACAGATTTTTTTCTTGTTCCAGAGCAGTTCAGTTCCCATGCATTTATCATATCTGATCTCTTATTGTTTATATTGGAAACAGTAGATTTTGATATGCCGAACTCCTCTGCCAACTTCTGTAGCTGTCACTTTTGACTAGGCAATCAAGAATTATTTTTTTCTTTTCTATAGTTAGCTCAACTACTTTACATTTACTCATTATTAAAAACTAATGTGCATGTCACTAAAATCACAGTCACCTTTCCAGAATGCACTAAGAAACAAATGTGACTTTTGAGGGTAGGGAAACCTTTTTTTATTCAGAAGATGCAGAAATCTAACTGGACAATGCAAAGATGGGGTAGGGAAGCTACAAATGTCCATTCTTCAAGTGTGTTGTTGTGTGTGTGTAAACAAACTGATAACAAAAAGGTTCTGATACATAATTGAGGGTTGTGAAATGGTGGGGAGGGACGACCCCTTAGCAAAAATAAGAAAGAAATGTGGGCAGATAAGAGCTTCCTGGAAGTGATAACAACAAAAATGGAATACTTCTAGGGATCAACAACAAAAGATAATCCCTGGGGATAGATAAGGAAGATCAAAAGTGGTAGGTTACTTCCTTTATGCAAACGCCAATTTTTAGGAACTTGTCCAACTTAGTAATGTAAACAGAGTCCAACTTCCAAGATAGAGAGGTGTCCAAGTTAGACAGTATTATATACATGTTAAAACATAGGAATTCGTTCCGTTCCACCGAATTGTGTCCAAGATAGACAGGTGTCCAACATATAGAGGTGTCCAACTTTACAGGTTTTACTGTATATACCTTTCATTAGCTTTGGCCTGCCCATGTAGGCAGGTTAAAAGCTGACAAAAGATCCCAAGATTGCTCATATTAGACCAATAAAATCGAAAGTAGAGAAATATTGCTCATGCTAACCATTCTAGCTGAAATTGAGTTTGAAAACTTTTTCAAATAACAAATATTCCAACTTATAACACATTTTCTAACAAATATGGTTTTATAAGTTAAAATTCTTTTTAAACTTTCTTAAAGTGAATAATTACAGAAGGCTTAGTACAGCTTTCCAGTGACCATGTTGTAAAGTGTTTTGATAAAAGTTTTGTTTTATTTTCAGGAAATTGAACGACGGAGATTGTTATTAAAGCTCAAAGCCCAGGAGAAAGAGCAAGAAGAGGAGGTACCTTTTTATTTTGTTTTTAAAAAGTGTACATCACTTTAGGGAAATCCTGGAATTCCCAGAATTTAAATTCAGCTCAAAATCTCAGAAAATGACAATTGCAAATGATTTGTGAGATCTGTTTCATAATGACGAGCATACAATTTTACTAATTCAAAAAAATTTAAGTTATATAAAAATTTAAGTTATATAAAAGTGTATAAAAAGAATAAATAACAAACAGAAAATGCAATAATAAAGGAAAAAATAAACAAACATTTCAAATGTTTAAACCTCAATATCATATACAATTATAATTAAAATCACGAAGCACAAACAGTAAATGTAATTCCATATAATTGAATTTGTTTAAATCTTTAAAGGAAAAATTGAACATTTTCTTAAAAATATCAAATTAGAATCCTTGATGAATCAGAAAAGAATCAAGATAAAAAATTTCAAAACATTTGGTTAATTATAATGCTCATCTTATAAATAATTGTATTCCAATTCGATCTTTGAACATAAAATCTCTTGATAATGCTTTGAACAAAAAATCTCTTGATAATACTTTGAACTTTGAACATTGCTGTTAAGTGAAGAAACAAAATAGTGCTGCCAAATTACAATTAGTAATATGAGATATATAGAGCAGCTTTTGATTGGTAATGTGAGAAATGTACAGCAATTTTTAATTAGCTAGTTGCCAATGATAAATTATAGGTGTGTTTGAAAACTCAATAGACTTGACATCCCTGTTATGACCAAATTCACAGTTGTTTTTTCGGTTATTTGGTTACTCAGCAGAAAAAAAATGTGGTATGATTCTAGACGGCATTTTTAGCAAAACAAGTCTTCTGTGCATTAATAGCTACATAGCTGCAATGACTGGGGAAGATTTTTAGTCATTCTGGTTATAACTGGCCCGTGACCGAAACAAGCTTCCAAATGGCATTAAAATTTGTTTCTATTATTCTTTTAAACAAATAAAAAAGTTTGGCTTTCTGTAAAAAAGGCACTATAAGCTAAATTTCAGAAATTTGTAGAAACTCTACGTATACAAAAACTCGGTACTATGTATAAAACTGAATGTCATATTTGAATTCAGTACATTAAATTACATGTAAATTAAATGTTTTTTCCTTCGTCACAAAACCTTCATAGGCTAATGTAATCCATGTTTTTTTGTGTGCCGATTGAACTATTGGTTCGATATTATACATTTTCAATTTGCAGGAGCTCCTTGACCTCGAAGATGATGAGAACAAATCAGAGCCAGATCAGACAGATGAGTCTGAGTATGAAGAGTATTCTGATTCAGAAGAAGAGACAGAACAACGTTTGAAACCTGTTTTTGTTCGGAAGTATGTTAATTGAGTTTTTATCTATTTAGTAATGAGAACAAAGATCCTAAAGCTGTAAATATGTGTTTTTTCATCAAATGCAATTCTGAAGTGAAGAATATGACTTTGTACACAATCAATAATAAATTGGATCACAACATAAGCAAATATAAATAAGAAAGTTTACATACATTTAAGAATTAAATAGATTTTCTTCTTCAGAAGGAACCCCCTATTTCTCTGAAGTTTGACATGACCTCATTGAGTTCATATATTCTACTTTGCATGTTATTTATTTTTCTTATTTGCTTCCCATGTTTATTTTACCTTGATTTTTTTTTTTTTTCTCATTTTACTTCTCTTTTGTCACACTAGGTCGCAATATTGGATTAATTCTGTTTATTCATTTTCTGTTGGATTGGCTTGGTCTGCTCTCATTTTATTTCCAAACTGTATATATGCTCTTTTTAAATATTTATTTGCACTGCATTTTATGCTGGGATCCAGTTTATTATTAAATATAACTCTCATTATTCCTAAACTAAATTTTTAATTACCAAATTTCGATTTCTCTTTCTTATTGGAAATTAATTTTGTTTTACAAATTATCAATTTCAAAAATTTATTTCTTAAGTTGAACATTGATGATGCGTGGTGCACTGTATGTCAATCACTGCATCCCACATGCTGCTCAAACTTATGTAATATGCACTGTATGACAAATTTTGCTCTTATGTAACATGTATTGTGTCATTAACATGGAAAAAGAGATCTTGTACTATTGACATAGACCTGCACTCTTCAAATGCAAACTCTATAAACGCTATCTGTCAAAAATTACTCTGAGATTGTTTTGTGAAATACACATTTGTGCAGAGTTTGCCAAATTGCATAATTGCACTTTATATATATGTGTATATATATATATATATATATATATATATATATATATATAATAGAACTAACTGTTATTGAAAATCAAATTAATTTGATAATTAAATAATTGAAAATCAAATTCATTTGAATATATATGCTGTATTTTACGACGTTTTACTTTATTAAGTTGTTATAGTAGCAGTTTTTGAGTGATTATTTGAACAGAAATTTCATTTTAGATTATTTCTGAATTCAGTGCATAATTAAATTTCTTGTGTGGCATTTTAGGAGAGATCGTATTACAGTTCAAGATAAAGAGCAGCAAGCCCAGAAGGAAAAGGAACAAGAGTTGTTAGCTAAACGGCAAGCAGAAGAGCGGAGACGCCAAACTCTTAAAGTATGTCCCATAACATAATATTTTGATTAATATCTTATATATTTTTTGTTAGCACACAACTTCTCATAAAATTAAATATCTGTATTATGTTTCTAGTTAACTTATTATTTTCTCTTGCTATTTATTGTATAGAATATTATTGTATTGGAAAAATACATTTTGAATACTTTTAAGACAGATGCCTGTTTGTATGTATTAGTGGGTGCCCATAAAAAATCATCGAAAAGCTTTTATTGATTGAAAATCAAATGTTTGATACTAAATTTCAATTAATCAGCTGAAAGTTATAAAATCAGATAAAAGTATTAAAATATAATGTTTTAAGTGTTGTTATTGCAAATAGCTATTGTAAAATAATATAATTTCCTATCTTACTAAAAACGAATAATATGACCAGATTTATGGTCGAACATGTCTCGCATCGGTCTGGAGTATGCATATGCTTGTTGCCATTTGGTAAATGATGACGTGAGTAAAATTACTCACACTCAAATTTATATGGCTGTGTGTGACATGTCTCAGATTATGATGTGACGCATGAACATAATAACTCCAAGGATAAAGCGTTTTTAAAAAAGAAACGTCTTTTATTTAACATCCTAAAAGACGTACAAAATATTGTTAAAAACTGCCAGAGCGCTTTCAGACATATATACGCCCTTCATCAGTGGCTACATGAGTAGTGAAAGCATGGAATGTTTATATATAGAGAGAGACCATTTTAAAACAAATTTGCATAAAATATAAAATGGTAAATGAACTTACTAAAATAATATAAGAAATTTACACGGAAATTATAAAATGGTAAATGAAATTACTATAATAATGCAAGAAATATACAAGCAAATTTGTTTTAAAATGGTTTCTATATATAAACATTCCATGTTTTGACTACTCATGTAGCCACTGATAAAGGGCGTATATATGTTCAAAAGCGCTCTGACAGTTTTTAACAATATTTTGTACGTATATCTATAAATATCTATAAATTAAAATACCCATTTAAAATATTCATAAATTAAAATATCCATTTAAAATAAAAAAATCATCCACATCGTTCTACCAATCCATAAATATAATAATTTCAAATACATCACCACAATTCTAACCACCATAATTCAATCATTTAAATTATTTAAAATATCCATTTAAAAATATCCATTTAAAATATCATATAAATATAATAATTTCGGCCGATGTATACAACACTTATGTTAGGCTCTTGATTCATTTAAAACCGAAAGCGCGGTCTCCATGGAGACGGGGAAGAAATAACTGCGGATGGGGGAGAAATGCCGTTGAAGAACTGAGCGGAATGTCGAGAAATTTAAAATCATGACGTCTTTAAAATTGCGATCCTGAGGGCAATTTTCATTATTTCTGGACCAGATTGGACTTGTAAGAATGCCAGATATTTCAGCTTTCTGAAAATGTAAATTATTAGTCGAAATTATGAGTACTTTTCACTATGCGAGAATTCAAAAACCAAAAATCGGTTTTTATAGTCAAAAGTGACTTTTGTTTTAAAATCTTTAAAAAATATTAGAAATCAAAATTGAGAGTTGAAATTGATATATTTTTACTCGCAATTGTCTGTTCTTTCCGTTGGTGTGATTTTTTTTTTCTACGATGTCCGGATCATGGAGAAAAAAGGGCAAAAAAACGGTCGAAATCGCATAAAACATTAAATAACTAAAAAAAATAATTAAAATTTTAAAAATCGGTTTTCATGTGTCCCCCCACCCCCCACCCGGGTCTCTGATTGCCAAATTTCGTAGCTCTCCAGCGCGCGGTCGCTGAACGTATAGTGTATAAGACAGACAGACATTGCCTTTTATTATTTAAGATATTTATCACTCCTTGTACAATGAACTCAATGATAAGAAATTGCCTGACATGGAGCACCACTTACCAATAATCATTTTAAATTTCACTTCTGTTTTTGACAGAAGTGTTTGAAAGAAAATATAACTTGGCAGGCTTTGTTTATCAGAGATAATTTTTTTGTTGGGATCAATATGTGTTGTAGAATTCTCATATTTTTAAACTTTTATTTTTTGAATTACGGTAAATATAAATAAAAAGGGAATTTATATTTACCGTAATTCTATTTGTAATTTTGACCCCATACTGACTCTTAGTTATGCTTTTCGACTCGTTCTTGACTCCCTCCTGGTCAAACCTTTACATGAAAGCAACTACTATTGAATTTTCTAATATTTCAATAGTAGTTGCTTTTCATTTTTTGTCGACATTCATGTTGGTTTTTAAACTCTATTTCTTATTGTAATATGCATTTTTATGATACATGATGAATATATTACTTGATGTATGTAATTTTGTATGTAGTTGATGTATGTAAATTTTGCCTGGTGTATGGCCTATATTTAGGCACTTGTTCACACTTTATTTTACTTCGCCACTGATGAAGGGCATGATAATTTCCAAAAGCGCTTTGGTTATGTGATTTTATGTCATAATAAGGAAATGACTTTTTAACCACTTATTTGGTTGGCTTTGATTTCAAAGTTTATTAGTTGATATGTTTACCATACTGTTTATTAAGTTGTATACTATATTAAAATGTGATTTAAACATCGAATGCAGGATAAATAGCCAAAATTTGAGATATATTTTATGATGAATGACAAAACTGTAGAAAGCAAAATGTGCCAGCTGACTGGTGCTTTTTGTCTTTAATATTAGTAAAACAATGTTCATACTTTAAGAATTTTTATAGAAATCCATATAAATTTTACATTTAATGTTTTGCCACAATGGATTATATTAAGTGAATAATAAATTTAAATTTTTTAGATAAATTTTATAACTATTGAGAGCTTTTTACTTGTTAGATCCAAATGTGCCGTATCCGTTTCTCTCATATTATTTTGTATTTAACATTCAATACAATCTTTTTCTAACTCAGCTTTTTAATGTACTTTGTCCACAACTTAATCAATTTCATGCTGCAGCTGATGCAAAAAGTAATTAACAGGAATGGTCATTATATTTCATATTAAGTTATAAAAAATGAAATAAAAGTTAGTAACTGAAGTTAAAAAAATTGTATTACTTATCTATTATTTATGTTATGTCAGTTAGTTAATAAGTTAAGATAAAATGCTAATCAAGACAATTTTTCTAATATTTAATGGTTTATTAAGAGGTGTATTTGTTTGTAATGGCCTAAAAGTAAAAAATAATAAATAAATCGGCACCTAAAAGTCAATAAGGCTTAAAAGTTAAAGAGAATATGGTCTAAAATCAAAGAAAATGGAAATTGAGGGTTGATTAGGGAATATGTACCATACTATACATGACTGTTTTTTCATAATTCTAAGTATTAAGACGGACCCCAAATGTTTTCTCATATCTGGTAATTATAGAAAGAATTGCATCCAAATTTATATTTAGCATAATTTCAATTGTGTCAAGTTTTTCACTCACATAAAAAGTTGGTGTTGCCATGCATTTGAAAGTTTGGTAATATTGTAAAAATAAATATGAAAACAGCCCCTTATACTAATTAGATGTATAGTAGATATTATTCTGAGTTTAATGTACGTTTGTCTTTCGATTTTTGTGGGGGGGTGGGGATGAATGATGACTAGTGTTTGAATATTTTTTTGAAAGACTGCATATTTTACCTTCATATACATATATTTTGTTATAAACTTTTTAATTATCAGATTCATTTAAAATATTTTTGCTATTCAGATTGTTGAAGATGAAACTAAAAAAGAACTGATGGAACAACAAGAAGTTCAAAGTGCTTCTGATATTGTCATCACTGATGATGAAAATGATGAAGCTGCATATGAATCTTGGAAACTTCGTGAACTAAAGCGTATCAAACGTGACAAAGATATAAAGGAGGCGTAAGTTCAATAATTTTAATAATTGGAATATAAAATCACGGCTGTGGTTAGGCTGCCTGCATGTGCGGTCGCGAATAGAGTTGTAGTAGGAAATCTGCAAGTGGGCATCCGTCAAATTATTCGGATGGTTGTCTTCCGAATATATGTTTGACTGTAATATAAGCTGTAATATAAGAATATATGTAGCTGTAATATAAGAATAAATACTTTAAAAAGTCATTGGACATATTATTCCAGCTAACATGTAATAATGAAAATAATATCAATAAAATCAAAACCCTCAATTCCCTCCTCCTATATGTATATAGGAGGAAAAAATTCCATTTTTCAAGATCTATTTTAATGTTATGTATGCATTGGTGAGATCTAAAATTAGTATATTTTTAATTTTTTAAAGTAGTTTATTTTTAAATATTTTCTTTCTTGATAAAGAAAAGTTATAAAATAATTATGTTTTATCTATAACAGGATTTTTTTTAATGATAAATTTAAAACATTACGCAATAAGAATAGCAGGAAAAAATAATGTAAAATTCTTAAAACATAAATTATTAAATATAATAAATAAGAGTAAATTATTAAATTATAAGAATAAATTTAAAAATGCTTTTGAAAAATATATTATTAAATATTATATTAGAATTCGTTTTAAATACTTACAGATGGGAAATCTTTCTACCACTTATGAAAAAAATAAAATTTATAACAAAAATGAAAAAATAATTTACTCCGTTTATTATATACACAAAAAATGAATTATTAAATAATTTAAAAAATGAAAAATCGGTTTATGATTAAATCTTTTTTAAGAACATATTATTATATATAATAATAAAAATTATTTAAAAAGATAGCTGCTTGTAATTGAATGGTTGAATATTATAAAATGGAAGAGACAATTTGTTGAAAGATAAGTTAAGCATAAATTTGGTGCTATTAAATCGTATTCCTTCACTAGAAGTACTTGTATAAATATTTTATATTTTTTCTTCACAACTTTACCAGCGTTTTTCTGAGAAGGAGTAAAATGTCACTTGTACCTTTCTCTTATTCTATTGCTTCAAAATAAAGCACACACAGGCAGGCCCGTGGAAAGCGAGGGGGGGGGGGCGCCTCATATGTGTACCTAATTTTTGCTGTCCAGGCCGGGTTTCCAACATACCAAGAGGGGGGGGGGGGTCCAGCTCGGGTCTGTTAATTAGAAAATTTTCTGATCAAATACTTCTTGTCAAGTTCCTTAAAAAGTTTGGAAAGATTATTGTATTTTATTTTCAGAAAAATAAAAGTGGAAAAAAGAAATCTCTATTCTTCAAGCTCTATTTTAATGCTATATATATACATTTGTACGAACTAGAAACCGTAAAATTCGACTCTTTTATCGGTAATTTATTTTTAAATATATTTGAAGAATTACAATTTAAATAACACTGTCGTCTAATGTTAGTAAATGAAATATAATTTGCTACCTTCCGCCGTAAGACAACAACCAACCAGTTAATTTGACGGTAGCCCACTGGCAGGTAGCTCAATGCGTGTCCTCATTTGACTGCAACCAAATTACATCGTTTCCGCAACTGCACTTGCAAGTAGCCTAACCACTTCCTAAAATCACTGCATTTGTAACAGCATAAACACTAAACAGTTGATTGAAAATATTAACCAGCTTTGGAGACAAAAAGCAGCCTCCTTCTTTTTCAGAATTAAAGATAGAGTAGCTCCACCAGTATAGACAGATGCCTTCTTACCTTTGTTGGTTTGGTAACTCTTTTAATTTGAAGGAGGCTGTTTTTTGCCTTCAAAACAGCTTGATAGTTTCTCAATTATCAATGGAACATTTGTTTGCTTTTACTAAAATAGTTGTAAGCTTTTTCTGAAATATCTGTAAGCTTTTAACAATTTTTAACATTTCCATGGACCATTATGTTGCCTTTATCTTATAGTAGCATTTTGTTTGCATATTGCATAAAGGTCTGTATCTATAATAATAAAGACAGATGCCTGTCTGTTCATCTGTAGTGGATAATCTAAGTGACATACAGCCATAAAATTTGGTACACAGGTGCTTCAGGCCCAGGAAGGTGCACATCAGTAAGATTTTAAAAATTAAAATTAGTTTTTGAGTTATTTTATGTTTTATCATGATGTTGAGCAATTTTTTCACAAAAATTGGTTTCGTAGTGTAAAAAAATGTTATCACCGAGTTTTCATCTTTAAATCATTGAAAATATCGACAACTTCTCTTTCAATCAAATTTTCAACGGAATCCATATTATAATTAAATGAACTCTGTGAATTTAAAAATATATATATATATATATATATACACTCTATAACAACAAAATCGATTCACCAGGAAGGAGGTGTCCGATTGTAATGAAATTTCGTATGCAAAGACATTTTGAGCGAATATGCAAATGAATAAAATTTGGTGTCCAATGAATAAATAGTGGGAGCTTCAGCACATCGGAACTGCTCATTCAGCAGGTGTATATAAGGAGCGATTCTGAATCTATGGTCAAAATTTCTGTTGCATTTCGATGGCGGATATCTTATGTCAGCTGTAACAATGCCTCACCGAAAGATTCTTGCTCATTATGAGCATATGTCAGAGTTTAAAAGAGATTGTGCTATCGGATTGAAGGAGGCTGGTTAGATGAATCGAAGGGTCGCTCGACATGTGGGTCGAAGCGATGCGGCAATTACACGATGCTGGCAGGAGTGGGTCAGAAACGGCAGATGTCAGCGTCAGGATGGCAGCGGTCGACCTAGGGCCACAACAGAACGGGAAGACAGAGCGATTGTCAAAGCAGCTGTCATAGCACTGGAATTGTCGTTGTCAACTATCCAATGTGTGACCCGCACACATGTGTCCACCATATCCCTCTGCAGACGACTGAGAGATTGGAATTTATGCTCACACCAACCATTACGCCACTTACTTCTTATGCCTGTATACCGTCAAGTCCGATTACAGTGGTGCCCGGCTCAATCAACTTGGAACTGCGCTGACTGGCGACGTATAGTCTTTAGTGACAAGTCTCATTTCCAACTGTGTCCTGATGACAACCTCAGACGTGTCTGGAGACGTTCAGGGCAGCATGGGGATCCTGCTCTTACTATCACACTCCACACTTGCCCCCAACAGGGCTTTATGGTCTGGGTCATCTCCTTTGATAGTCGGACCTCTTTGGTAGTCATTTCTGGCTCACTGATAGCACAGTGGTACATAGACAACATTCTATGACTTGTTGTGTTACCGTTCCTTTTGCAACACCCTAGACTTACTTTTCAACAAGATAATGCCCGGTTGCACACTGCACATGTTGCTATAAATTGCCTTCAAGCTTGCCCAACACTTCCTTGGCCAGCTAGGTCTCCTGATCTCTCTCTCATAAAGCACATTTGGGATGTTATGGGAAGGCGATTGCAACCATCCCAGAATGTTAATGATTTAGCCCGACAGTTGGAGACAATTTTCATTCAAGAACACAAGACATTCTGCAGGACACTATCCGTGAACTTTAGCAGTCTGCCCCACACTGGGTGACATCGTGCTACCAACCCAGAGGTGGACCAACTCCTTATTGACTTCCTCCCTTTGTATACGGTCAAACTCTAAATCCTTAAATTGTTCTGAAATTTTAATCGTTTCTTTTTCTATGTATGTTCTTCACATCCACTAATTTTTATCACAATCGGACAACTCCTTCTTGGTTCGTCGATTTTTTTTGTTATAGAGTGTATATATATACTGTTCTTGTGTTGAAGACATAATCTCTCGATGTATGGGATGCCCTTGATGTATTATCTCAAAGTTTCCATCTTAATACCATCATCGTAGAGCTAATTTTTGTTGGTGTTGTTAATTAGGCATATTGTTAAGGCTTTCTTTGGTTTTCGGGAATTCACTGTGAGTTCCTGTGTAATTTTAATTAAAGGTTTGCGTCTTAAATCCTGGACAATGCCGGGCACATTTTCTAGTTATATAACAAATTTTCTCTATATCATGTTATTGAAAAGCAATAAAACTATTTATTTTATACGAAATCTTAATGGTAAGTTTACCAGTCCCTATTTTCTGTGTGTACACATCAAAATTTCAAAACTAATAACTGTATTTTATTGTCACCTGACTTGTGTAATATTTATCATTTTCACTAATCACAATTGAATTAGATTTGAGTGCAAATGTTTGCATAGTCTTAAATGCATCAGGAAGTATGGTCTCGAAATACCTCATAATGTGCATTTTAATGATTCTTTTTTCTCTGTGCCTTTACAATATAATATACTTGTTCACCTGCCATGACACTTTTCTAAAATTACATAAAGTTAGTTCATGTAGTAACTTATGAAAATCCATTGTTAAAACCCTGAAATCCTGTCAATTAAATCCTTGAAAAGATAATATGGTATCTGGCTGACTATGGATAATGTTTACTGATCCATGCAAACACGTTTGTTGTAAAATGTTTATTTAGCAGAGTGAAGTAGAGTTCTCATGCCAGCAATACAAATTATGGAATATTCAAATGGGCATTGTTTTGAAACACTTCCAACCAATTTTGGTATTTTTTTTTGCATATAATTGTATTTCATTGGGATCAAAGTCATGACAAATCCTCAAATTTCGAACTTTTAGTTGAAGAAATTGTAAATTGATTAAAAGTGATGCAATTTTATCTTTGCAGGGATCATACTTGGTCCCTATAGTTCCTAAGAGTGTCCCATGTTTTTTAAATTTTTATGGTTTTCAGTATATTCAATATGACATTTCTTTTGGGTTATCTTACTACATATTTTAAAGCAAGAACCATATCAATAAGTAAATATTTTTTATAAAATATGGCTAAGATTCTTTCGGGACATTTTAACATCGAAAAATCCAAACTTCTGTTGCCAATTGTTGGAGAAGTTTCCATCACACAATCATAAAACTTTTTGGGTGTCTTTTAATGCAATGAATCAGTTAGTGTACAAAATATTTTTACTCAGCGTGTTTTTTTTTATCCCAACTTGCCACATTGACCTACCAAGTACATAGATGAAACTTATGTCATTCATTAGCATTTAACAAAACAAATACAAATGTGGAAGCCTTGCATCTGTCCAAGGTAGTATATTTCAAGATATTGAGAGATCAAGTTTTTCAAAATGCTCATTACTTGGATTGTAATTAATGTGACAAAGAAATGACGTATTTTGACTATAAATAAAAACTAGCTATACCACATCCCGCATTAAATAAAAAAACACCTTATCTTTTTTCGTTTATTATGCCTAAAATAATCAAATTTAAAAGTGAACTTGAAGCGTTAATATGCATTGAGAAAAAATTAAGACAACTTTTTTGGTTTGACTGTAACTGGCTGAGTGAAGTAAAGAAAGTTTTGAGGAATGCTTTTTTATTCTTATAGATTTTATGAGATTTTTGTCCCTTCTTTTGACCTGAAAGCACCCTAAAGTACCTTAAATTGACCTGAATATGCAATATGATCTCTGCTCTGAGAAATTTTTGATTATGTAAAAATGTACATGCAATCAATAGAAAGCAACATGAGTGTTTACATTCATGTAATACTTTAACATTGCTACTTTTGAGACTCTTTTCTGATATTAATTTTATGTTACATTCTGCTCCAGTATATGTTACAAGCTGTTTGCGAATCAATCATAAGTAACAGATTGTGAGTTTTTACTGATATTTTTCTTTTGATTTACTTCACCAGTCATCGTTAGAGTTTTCAAAATATAAATTTTTAAACAAAACTTATATAAAGCTAATAATTACTTACTTTTTGATAAATTTATCATTAATCAAACATTTTTGGACCTTTTTGTTGTAAAATGCTTATTTGTACTGCTTTTTATAGATATGAGAAGGAACGCATGGAGATTGACAGAGTACATGGTATGACAGAAGAGGAGAGACGTGCTGAACAGAGATCAAATCCTCGTCAAGTGACAAACAAAGCTGCTAAAGGAAAATATAAGTTTCTGCAGAAATATTATCACCGTGGTGTATTTTTCTTGGTACGTAACTTTCAAATTCTGCCTTTTTAATTTTGTAGATATTTTTGCATATTATAGCTTCTACCCTTTCTTCATCTCCAATTCTTTGAATAACCATTTAGAATTTTAGAAATGAAATTCTGCAATTAGCTGAAAAATTTTAATTAAGGATTTTTTAAAAATTTGAACTGAATTAAGAATTAAATTAATAATAAAATCTTTGTATAAATGCAGTATAGAATAAAATTTTGCAGTCAATCAGTTTCGTAGGCAAAAAATATCCTTATTTTTCATAACAAGCAAGAAACGTAATATCACGTGTTTGAGCAAGTTTGGCATCCTCGGCGAAATTGCAGTGATGGCTGAAAGGAGAAAAGTTGCTATTGCCACATAGAATAATGAAAGAGGTAAAATCAAGGAGGCAAGAAAATGAGTGGAGGATACTAAGAATCAACAGTAAAATCCACAGATAACAGAAAGAATAGCAGAAAACAAAAAGTAACAGAAAATAAATAATAAATTTTCTTTAGTTTCTGCCATTGTTTATTTTCTATTTCTTATTCTGCTATTATTTCCTTTCTCTGTGGTTTCTACCATCCATTTGTAGTATCATGACACTCGTTTTACTGCCTCTTTGGTTTATCTCTTTCATTTCTCCTTATGGTAATGGCAACTTTTTACCTCCCTTTCACCACATTTGCTATTCTATCGCAAATGCTGTATTTGCTTGAATAAGGGAGGTTGCACTTCTTGCTTGTTCTGAAGAAGAAGGCTGTTGCTTCAGAAGAAGTTGTACCTTCAAAACCAATTGACTCTTTTATTATATGCTGTATTTATATGAAGATTTCATATTAATTTAATTTTTAACAGTAGTTTTTGAATATTTTTCTTTATTGAATTAAGAACATTTGATAGGGATTAACTTAATCACAATGTAAAGTACTGTGCAAATAAAATGTAAAAATGATATAATCATTTTGGAAATGCTTGAATTTCCTTCTTTGGTTCAACAAGTTTAGAGCTGATTGATAAATGAGGGTTAATTATGCTGCATTAGCGAAATGGCCAAATCACAAAATCAAGTGGAGTAGTGGCAAAATAGAAGTAAAATGAGAAAAAAAATAGTAAAAGGCAGAAAATAACCCCTTCTGTATTATTCTATAGTGATTTCATTTTACATTTTCTCCCAATATTTTGTTCCATTGACTTTTAATGAGAAATAAAATCTTTGGTTTATCAATCTAATGTTGACTAAGTATGTCTATTTTATAGGAAAGTGTATAAATTCTTATATGCCAAAGAATGTTTACAAATATGTCAAAATCCATTTCCCCCCTTATAAATTGTAACTTTAAATTTTTTTTTTCACACATAGTAAGAAGAACATTTCTTATATCGTGTGGTTTAGTTGTATTGTGATTTGCAAAATATGAATCTGTTGTATTTTCTCAGATTTACCTGTTTTAAGTATATCTAAATAGGTCAACTACTTTTAAAATGATATATGCATCCTGCTTAATGTCTGCATTTGAGTTTGGCTAGTGTAGATTGAAATTGTGCCCATTTTGTATTGTATATTTAACTTTAGAAAGCAAATGACGTTACTTTATCTTCTATACTTTGTTTCATTTCAAGCATGAAGCTTCTACAAGCCACTATGGGAACCATAAACAATTGCAACCCTTACTCAATTACAGGAGTTGCCAAAATGGCCTTTAAGCACACTTTTATTATTTACACGACTGACTGTGCAGTATGTCAAACGTACATACCAATTTTAACCCGTTAGATGTTTAGTATTAAATAAAAATGAATGAAACTCATTTAAAATAAATATTTTTTATAATGTATAGTTCATAGCAGTTTATAAGATTACAAATAAAATGAAAATTCATAGAAATATTTTTCACTTTATATTAAGAAGATTTTAAAAATTCAGGGTTTTTTTTGTGTGTCTGACAAATCTACCTAATTCTTCATATGCAGACAAAATCCATTTTTATGTTTAAATATTTTATAATTCAAAATATTTTTTATAATATATAGTTCATAGCATTTTATAAGATTAATGAAATTAAATTTCTTTCATAGAAATATTTTTCACTTTATATTAAGAAAATCTTAAAAGTTGAATATTTTTTCTTGTGTCTGACAAATCTGTCGAATTTTTCATATGCAGACAAAATCCACTTTTATGTTTAATTAGCTGCAACTAACTTTTTTAAAATTTTCAATACAAAATTATTTATTTTGATTTACAAAGCATACACACATTTCTTCTACAATGATGAAACCGGCAGATTTTCAAATAATACAGTGCTAAAAATTTCTACTTTTTTGAAATTTTCAAAATTTCTAACTTTTCCAGAATTTACTTTTGCAGAATTTCAATTTTTCTTGTAAATAAATCAGGCTTTTGCAGTTCTACACAGGTACAGTGGATTATCTTTCCTCAGGTTCAGCTTCTAATAATAAACAGGGAAGGACTTAAATGTAAAGTAAATTTTAATGCTGGATGATTATTAATTCAACACTTACGCTTTGTTCAAACATAGATTGAAACAAATGAGAGTGGATATTTATTTCAGGTTTACAGGATGATTGATTAGAATCCTATTGTACAGTATTACAAGTTTTCCAGAAATTTAAATTACAAATACTATACTTTTACTTTTCACTGGAATTGCGAAAATCTCAGTTGTGTTTTTATGGCTTTGTGTAGTACGTTAATGCAGTGAATTAAGCAAAACAGCTTTGTTTTGATTGAACATAATTATACTAATTTTGCTACCTGGGATAAAAACTTCAAGGAGCTGAAAATTCTAAAACTTTACTCTAGTAGAGTTTTCTTCGTTCCTAAGTTGAATGATAGGTATTTTAATGAAAAACATTTTTTAGGCCAAAATGTTTAAAGAGATTTTAATTAGAGAAATGAACTTTGCAAAATGTAACACCCTGCATTCAAGGCCAAAACATCAACTTTGTTCGATCACGATTATAGCCGTTCAATAGAAAGGAACATGGGATAAGCTGTTAAAATTCCAAATATTCAGTTGTTCTGGATACCCATGACTGGAAAGTTTTAAAATTATACAAAGTAGTCTTTCCAATTTCTTTATTTTAGATAACGTATTTAACTGTGAAATTTTTGTGTTGCCTATATTAACATCTAACTATAAATTAAAGTTCCTATGACAATCTTACTCTATGCGGACAGTATTGTAAAGGGTTTTAGCTGACTTAAGTTTCATTAATGATCTACAACATTTAACAAACACATACTTTATTCCAGCTAACTTTGCTGACAACTCAATACACAATTACATACACAGAATATTTACAAGCTAGCACTATCATATCATTTCCTCGACCTAATCTTAAACCTTTCATTACTGAACTGAATTATCAATACTAACCAATTATTAAATCATAGCTATCTGTAATCACAGTATGGTATTTTGCAGCGTGCTTCCTTGAATGAACAGACCAACACCACACTCTCGTATACCCGAGCTCTCCTTATCTGCTCGTTATCTCATCTCTTCTTTCAATCTAATTATTCGATTTGTCTATCTGATTTCTGCCTAATGCTTGCAGCCTTTATAGTCCTGGCCGGTCTTGAGTACATGACTCTCGAATACAGAGTTGAGGCGTTTCGTGCATAAATTAACATAATGAACAGTGAATTAAGTATACAATACTAGAATCCCCACAATCTCATGTCCTGTTTCTCCTATATAAAAGTATTTAAAGTGCACCAACATAAATTGATTACGAGTGCTGCGACTTTTATTCATCTCTGATTATTTCAAAATTTTGGTGCATTACAGGTGCTCATATGTATATCACATTACAGGTGTTGTTGTTGTTGAGACCCAGACCGTCCGACCTACCAGAAAGGTGTGGAAAATGTTTTCCATCCCCCTACAAATGTTTGTGATAGTAGTTATTCTCCTAGAAACATTGTTTTTGTGCCTTTTCTTAATAGTTTTTCAATTAGGGTTGTTGTTTGTAGGCTTACACAAAATTGAACAATAGCTTAAGCTTTACTTAATTATGTAATTTAGGTCCTTAAAATGTCCTTGTATTTTATGGAGTAGGAACCCTGGAGAATAATTGCTTTTATGTTGAGAACAGTTATTGATCAAATTGAAAATGTAGATGTTTTGGTCACTAACTATAAATTAATCCTTCTGTCTGCCTGTCTGTTTGAGAATTCATGTAAACATTTTTCCACCCAAACTATTCAACTGATTGAAAACATATTTGGCACAATGATAGGCTGTTATTTATATGAATGGGAAAATATTATAAATTCTTTGAAAAATTTTTGTATTATGTGTAGTGAATGCAGCACTTACATGTGCATTTTGATTTTTTTTTGTTCTCCTAAGATAACCAGATATTAATTCCAAATTGAATTCAAATTGTGTATTGAAAAAGCAAAATTTTAGTCCAGGTAGATGTTAAAGTGCAAGGAATGTCATGGAAATATAAATACTTTTGATTTTAACTGCCTTTTGTACTTTATGTACTTAATTGCTAAGGTACTGTAATTCTAACTCTTTTTTTATTTTAACAATTAGCATTCTAAATTTTACTCCATTGATGTTATTTATAAAACAAGGCTTTTAATTATTTTTTTAAATTAAACTAGCTATTGAAATAGTTTCCAAGCTAAAATATGTAATATGTTTGTATGATGTTATGAACTTTAATTCCATGAAACAATGCCTATGACTTTAGCTTAAAACAAGGATTAAAGTGATCAATTTCTTGAGTTTGTTTAGAATTAATGGATATTTTCAAACCCTGCACAACATGTCAAGTTATAATACTTCACTAAATTCCAAATTTTAGAATTGATGAATGGTTCATCAAATTACCAATTTGATGCAAATTGCAAAATGTGCCTATTCATACTGTATTTGACTTATATACATGCTTAAAAATGTATTGTCATAATATTTTCATATTTGTGGAGATTCATATTTGTGTTGATTTTAAGCAGTTAAATCATTTCATAGAAAATATTGTTATACAATGTGGTAATTTTTTTTTTATTCATGTAAAAGTCTATTTACTAAATTATGTGACAAAAAGTTGATTAGTTACAAAAAGGAAGTTGATATTTAAATTAAGCAGGCATCAAACAAAACATGGGAGGAATACTAAAGCATGTTTTAGATAAATTATATTTTTCTATGCTTCTCTTAGAAAGTAAAGTGAAATGCTTGTAATCAATAATAAGAAAACACTTTGTGCAGAAGATCAGGAAAACTTGAGTAACATATTTAAGTACAAATAACAATGCAGCATACAACTGTTTCAAAGATGTGCTGGGTCCCCTTCACCAGTGTTGGAAATTAAACAAAATAGAAGTCAAAAAAGGCGAAATTGGCTTATTTTGTCGTTTTGATTTTGGGTTTGTTAGTTCTCGCACAAATGAAAAGGATCAAGTATATTTTCAAAACATCTGTATGTTGCCATGTTATTGTACTTATTCTTAAATGTGCTTGCTCAAAATTTCCCTCATGAAATGCATGTAGTTATTTATGCCATATTTTTTTAAATTGCTTTTCTATATTTTTAATCATAATCTTGTGTTTAAAATCAATTTTATACTAAGTACATTATCTTTAAAGGATAATGAGGATGATGTATACAAAAGGGATTTCTCAGCTCCAACTTTAGAGGATCACTTTGATAAAACTATTCTACCGAAAGTTATGCAGGTAATCATGTGCCTTTATTATTAAATAGTCAAAATCATGTTTCGTTAATTTATTTGTGATATGGTGTTTATTCCTTTGTTTTGTATTAATTTTATTTTGAAAGTTGTCAGAGTTGTTAAAGTGTAAACTATATTTTGCTTATGATGTTTATTCCTTTTTTTTGTATTAATTTTATTTTGAAAGTTGTCAGAGTTGTTAAAGTGTAAACTATATTTTGCTTGCTATTTGAATACCAGTTGTATAATAGAATATTTATTTTTGCAACCCTTATTTGTTCTTTTAAAATATTTTTATGTTTTTAATTGTGGAAATTGTAAAATTTACCTGTATGTTACTAGTAGGCTGTAATTCAATATGCTACCTTAAATTCGAATTGTTGAATTTTCAGGAAAAAGAAATGGCTAAAATGTTAAAAACATTTTAAAGCCTTTAATATGGAACTAACTAATAGAGAATATTAATAAAAAAGTCACTAGTCTTAAAATGTGACTAATATTAAAAAATAACATTGGCAATAAACTTGCTTTGTGTTTTTTTTAAACTGTAGGCGTAGTCATTTGAGCCATCATGTGCACAAAACACCAGTACCATCAAATGCACTTTATACAGTCCAAAATAACTATGAAATAAATCATTAGATGGTCAAAGAAATGGGATATTGCAAAAAGTAGGATTAAATTCTAAAAGAAAATCTTAGGTGCAAATGATTTTTTAAATGCTTAAATCAAATGAAAACTTACCAAACATTGTTAGCAACTGCTTTAGCTCAAACCAGCAATTTGTTAGTCAACTTCTATAATCAACACCTTACCATTTGAATCATCAAGGACACAATTGTATAAATCGTAATTTAAATTCAGTAGGTTTGCAATGGTGAATATAAAATAGTGGATTGCTGCCAGCTTGTATGTGAATGATTGTAAACAAAGTAAATGCTTTGAGTTTAGATTATCATAGCCAGTAAACTTTACAGAATTAAATATAAATTTGTGAAAGTCAAAAATTTAAATCATACTCAGATTTTAATTTCTCTAATATTCAAAATTTAATAAAATGTTATTTATTTTTAAAGTGATCCGAAACTATACCAGAGATATTCACCATTGTGAACAGAAAGATCATATCTTATTCTTGTTTTTGTATCTATAAATGCTAGAGACATATTGAATTTCAGTGTTAATGGAAATCAGTGGAAAACGCATAATTTTTTTAAATATTTAATGAAAGTGTAAAAACATTATAAAAACTAATTACATTTTTTTATGTTACAAAGTAGCTATATTTTAAATGAATTTTCATTAGAATTTTTATTATCATGTTTATAATGATAGCAATCACTATTTTAGAGATAGTGATAATTTCAATCCAAAACATCATAAAAATAGGCTAACACAGAAAATAGGCTAACACATTTTAAAATTTAATAATAAATGGTAGTTAAAAATTATATATTTTAAAGTAAAGAAAACAGATTTTAAGATTGAAGTTACACCAAACAGCATGATCATATTCTTAGATGTCATCTCATTCAGCAAATTGACACTATATATATAGTTATGGTCAAAATGTAGTGCTGTGTTTTGTTTTGGGACAACCCTGCACTTTCAGATTGGGTAAGAAAGGAATGTGTAAATCTGGCAACCATTTCATAAATCTACTAAGTGCTGTTGATTTAATACACAAATGTATGTGTTGTGACACATCACAACACCTTTTTTATTTTATTATTCCAAATTAACATTTTTTTTTAATTCATTAAATATTTTATTTTACTTTAAATTTATTATTCCAAATTATCTTATTCTAAATTGCTTTTATTTTATATACTCATTAATAGGCCAATTGTCTCTTTTATTAAATTAAATCATAACGCGCGGTTGTATTCATATTTTCATGTACAGTCCACGCCCTCTTTCATACTGTGGTGAAATGACATCCTTTTTCTTTTGATGATTGGCAAAGGAACCTCCCTGGTTGCACAGAGGTTATTTTGTTTTTTTGCTGATGGCAACGTCAGATTAGGCGGGAGAATTTTTTTTGCTGACTCCCTCTTCTCTCGAAATTTCTGGACAGTGAAGGTCGTGATGTTGGTGGGGTCCCCTTTAGGGGGGATGCCTCGTGTCTTTGCCATTTTTATATTCATGTGATTTTAAGTTTTAAGTGATGTAAATGAAATTATTTTTTTTCTTACGGAAAATAAAAACTACATATATTTGTTTTTTGTGTTTCTGTTTATGAATCAAGTCTAAAATTCTTGGATGGATTTCCTGTAATTGATTGCTACTCCGTTGTCTCATCGATCATTTTTGATTAAAGTTATTTTGGCCAAGTTAAAGAAATTTATTTATTTCACAGTTTTACAGCAGCATGTGCCTCTATAGATATTTTCAGTGGATTTCACTTTTTTGCCAATTACTATGCAATTCTGGTCTTATGCAAGGATAGTTATGTCTGTTACTATGCATTTATGGTTTTTGGAACCTTTATTGGAATCGTTATGTTGGTATTAACTTGACATAATTATTATAACCATCTTTCTACTGTCCTTGTGGATTATTCTAAAAGATTTGTCCTCAGGATATGGAAACGAGTTAACAAGTCATCATGAAGATTGAAAATTTTAGCCATTTTTATTTATGCTTAGAAAAAGAATATTACAATAGCAAAGTTCATATTGATATTTCTGTGTGCAGTTTTCAATTTACATTTTGGAATCGTGTCCAGCTATTTCATTTTTTTTCTGCAATGCGAGTTTGAAACTTGAGTGTAGCAGAAAAGGTGCTGTTGATGTGAACATTTTCATTGTGGAACCTGTGACTTTGCACATATGCTTGGTCAAGTTTTCAGCATTGATTATGAGACATTAATATTGATTATGAGACATTTTACACTATTCATATAATATTTTTTATTTCGGGTCCTGATTTCCAGTAAATTTTTTTTATGTTGAATCTAATTCATATTGTATTTTTTTTTTTTTATACATTTATAAATTATTTAGGCGCTCACATACAAAATGGTTTTTTTATATTTTAATTACACAACGCATTGTATTATATTCTAAATTTTATTTCCCACTATACGGTCCCATTACATTAAGTATTTAATTAATTAATTTCCCTTTTAATTGTATGTGAGTGTCCGACCCAATCAGGTTTTGAGATATGATCATTCAATTGATTTTATTTTCTTTAATTAAGTCTCTTGAATGGTTGTATCACAACAGTATGTTTTATATATCATTTTTTCTGTAATACATTAATACTTATTGCTTCTTTTAGGTCAAAAATTTCGGACGTTCTGGCAGAACCAAATACACTCATTTGGTTGACCAAGACACCACAGTCTTTGACTCACCTTGGATGGCAGAGACTGCCCAGAACATTAAATTTCATCACAACCAATCTGGGGGTATGAAACAAGTCTTTGACCGTCCATCAAATACTAAGAGGAAGAAGTAAACTAATGTATATTTTATATTTATACAAAATGAAAAGATTTTTTTCTTGTAAATAGTTTAAACGTGTATATAAATAAATATGTCTTTATGAATGGAATTATTTTTTTAATATTAAAGTCTTTCTCCAGCACTGAGAAGGGGGGGGGAGGGCTCCAACCCTGCTTGTAATAATTGTCGTCCTTCATTTTTATTGTCTGACTAGCAGCATACCTGTTCTTTGTACGGAGTATATAATATAAACTTATAATTCGTAATCATGTGCAAATTTTGTTAAAATATTAAATTTATTGCTCCTAAAGAGAAGTTTAAGAATATCTGTTCTCACTATGCAAAATTATCTTTATGAGCAGATCTGAAGAATAAAACATCCTGGCCCCTTTTGTAAGCAAATTTACAAAAAAAAAAAGGAATTTAATCAATATATGCAACCCTGCACTACTTATATTGTTGCAGATTAGAAAATATGCCAATGTGTTAGTAGAAGATTACCTGTATTACAATATGAATCTCAAAAATATTTGCCAAAATAAAATAGATGACATAATAAATTAAAAATATCAATAATCTCCGTACTCTTTATACCAGAAGGTTGTAATTGATTCCAATATATGCCAATATATATAAAAAAATATGCCAATATACCTGTACTACTTATATTCTCGTAGATTAGAAGATATACCCATGTATTTGTAGAAGATTACTCGTACAACGTACAATATATGAGTTTAAACAATTTTTGTCGTAATAAAACAATTGCATAATAATTTGAAAATATCAATAATCCCCGAAAATATCAATAATAATAACGTTTAAACCTGAAGACTGTAATTGATATTATCCAGTCAAAAATGCTATAAGAGAAATCAAATCGTTCTTTTCTAAAATATATTTTTATATCCATTTATTTATTATTCAAATTGAAAAAAATAATAATTAAAATTAGCAGAGAGATTTAATTTAATTGCGTTTCTGAGCAGCATGATATAAGATAGAATCTTCCTCATAAACTGCGAAATTAAATAACCATTTTGATTTCTTTATATTTTTCATTGTTCAGTAAAAGCTTGTGAAATATAAATCATGGAGATAGATTTCCCATTTAAATCATGTTTCAAACAATTCATGTTTTCAGAAAGTGACTAATTGGCGCAAAAAATCTCCCATCAAACTCAGAGATAAAGTTTTAATTCACTTTCAAACGATTTTCAAGCTTTTCGTTTGGATAAACCATGGAGTTAGAAAGTAGAACTCCTAGGGAAAAGTTTCGTTTTTCTTTAATATCTCAACAACCCCTGGTCTTAGGTACTCGAAACTTGGGCTAAATTTATGGGGGTCTATTTCAAGGCTATCCACAAAATGTCATCAAATTTGGTTCAGCAGTTCTTCCGTGATGATGTGACAAACGAAAATTTCATTTTTTTACTAATATCTCGAGAACCACTGATCGTAGAAACTCCAAAAGTAGACTAAATTTTAAGTAGGACTATTTCCAGGCTACCCACAAAATTTTATCAAATTCGGTTCAGCTGTTCTCCCGTGATGACTGGGCAAACAGACAGACGGACAGATTTTCAATTTTATTTATATAGATGACTCATTTTTATTGTACATGACTTTCGCTACAGACTCAAATTCACTTTCTTTTTCATATTTCATTAAATTGTGTTTTAATAGCACAAAATACATGGCTAATTATGCAAAATTACACTGAATTGGCAGTTTTATTGTAATTTTTGTTTCCATGCAGCAACTGGATGTATTTTCAAAGGAGATGTAGCAAAAATACAAAAATATAAAATATCTTGAGAGCTGTTAATCCTAGAGTTATGGGGTTAGTCTTATTTTTGTTATTGTAAAAAATTACGTATAAAACAAGTATTTAATTGATGCATTTGAGTATATACATTAGATTTTGGCAATTTTTGTGGGTCATTTTGCAAAAAAAGTCGAGTTCCTTCTTTCCAAATCATACTAAAATGTCATCAGTATCAGTGTATTCCACGGGAGATTTATTTACTAAATTTTGTGAAATTTGGTTAATTAGAAAAGCTAGAGTGGATACATACATTGCGCAGACAGACACTCACACTGACGTCATGCTAAAGTAGTTTTCTTGTGTTCTAGAGTGCTTGAAACATGTAGACATGTAGATTTGTCAAAAACTCGAATTGCGATTTTCGATACAATTTCAATATCTTCCTTATACATTACTGTCTATTGTAGGGAAAGTAAAAAGAAATAATGATCTTGGGTTGTTCTACTCAGAGATGCTGTTTTCTATCCGTAGTTTTTCTATGGATAACAACTGCATACTACGGACTACAAAATTTAAGAATTTTCTTATAGAAAATTGATATTAAAGTACTATTTTTAAAAAAAATATTTCAGCAATTTTATACCATTTCTTAAGAAGCCATTACATATTGCTGTGAAGAGAATGAGCAATGGGAACTGTAATTTGGTTGCATGTTTTAGGTGCAAGGAGTGTACACTTGATTTCACCTTTGCCTACATCACAGTTGAACTCCTACACATAAACAATACTCCTTTTCCGGCCATCCAAGCAGTTACTCGAGTCCTTTGGATGAGTCGGACGATCTGGGTCTTCAACATAAACAATACTCCTAAATACATCCTATTTGTGTCATTCCTGCCTGCATCATTGTTATAAGTCCTGTCTCACAAAGCTCTTCACTTACTGCACCTTCCCAGGTGCAGTAAGTCGAAAAGCTTTCGACTTACTGCACCTGGGAATATGCAGTATTCCTGAATACAGTCAAACATCCTTGACCAATTCATCAAAAATGCATTAGTAGTTAATGTCATCCAGGATATGTCCATATAGCTTGCACCCTTGAGGTTTAAATTTGTATCTAAGGTGCATAACATTAATGTGGTTCTGAACCAGATCCTTATTCGGAGCTATTTGTTTACATTTTGCGTAGCACAGCATGCATTTAGGATATAGAACATAATGTAAGATCTATTTCTTATTACATACGCTGCAATACTGCTAAACATTGCCAAACAATGCACAAGTGTATGTAAATAATGATACTGGCAAAGAACCCATATGATAGCAATTCAGCACTAACTATGTTATGTGAAATAAATGCCTTCTGTAACAGTTTTACTGTCCGTTACTAATCATTAAACAATGCTTTACAACTTTGTAATTGGCATTTTTAATCTATCTTGCTTTGTTGCAGAGTTCATTATATTAACTTTTTTAATTCAACGCACCTACCTTTATAAAATTCTATGTGTACAGAGTATCTAAGAGAGCCGTTAAACACTCCCATAACTTTGTAAGATAAGGTCCATGCACACTAGGTTTATTTATAATAAAGTGGCTATGGCCAATTGAATAAATTGATTGCAGTGCCCCTAGCAGAGAATTATAAAAGTTCATATAACCAACTCAGCAACAAAGCAAGATAGACGAAAAAATCCAATTACAAAGTTGTAGAGTATTGTTTAATTGGTAGGAATTGACAGTAAAACAGTTACAGAAGCCATTTATTTGACACAATGTGTATACTGTGAATTTCTGTCATTTTCAGAAATACTAAAATAATCAACACTTACATGAAAGGAATCTAATGTACATCCATGGCTAGCACTATGGTAACTAGGTGACCTTCTAGGGTGCAGAAATTCTTAAAATTATCAGAATATTTTCCTTTTATTATGTTTAAGAAAATATAATAGTTTATTGTTCATAATACTGTTTAGAAAATTGTTAATTCATAACCAATTCATTGGTTTTAATCTTAATTTAAAACCAAAATCAACCTTTTACTTTCCCTGCAATACATGGTAATGTATAGGGAAAGTATTGGAATCATGCCGAAAATCACAACTCGAGTTTTCGACGGATCTACACATTTCGAGACCTCTAGAATATGAAAAAACTATTTTTTGCGTGACATCTGTGTGTGTGTCTGTCTGTCTGTCTGTGCAGATTTTGTATCCACTCTTAACTAAAAAATTAATGGACCGAATTTCACAAAATTTGGTAGGTAAGTTACTTGTGAGCGAGTCTGGTGCTGATTAGTTTTGGGTACGATTCGGAATAAAAGAACCCGCCTTTTTTTGCGAAATGGCCCGCAAAAGCTTATATCCACTTTAACTGAAAAACTGATGGACCGAATTTCACAAAATTAGGTAGATAAGTCGCTTGTAGGCCACCCTGGTGCTGATTAGATTTTGGTATAATTCGAAAAAAAATAACCTGCCTTTTTTTGCAAAATGGCCCGCAAAAATCGTCCAAATCTAAACTAAAGAACTGGGTATACTCAAATATATCCATTAAATGCTGATTTAATACGTAATTTTTAACGACGAAAAGAATAAGACCAACCCCATTACACTAGGACTAGCCGTTCTCGAGATATTTTAGTTTTTCGTACTTTCACTACGCCACCTTTGAAAATAAGCCCGGTTACCGAATGAGAACGAAAATTGAATTAAAAGTGAAATAAATTTAGTTGAAGTAAAGAGAACATTAATATAAGTCTGCAGGGAAAGTCATGTGCTGCCCACATCAGATTTTTTGATTTGTGATGAGCATTTTACTGTATGGAGCCGAAACATGGAAGTTAACAAGGGGCCAATGCCACAAGTTGATTGCCTGGCAGACTAAATGTCTGAAAAAAATTTTGGGAGTATTTTGGCTTTATGTTATTACTAACACTAAACTTTACAATAGTACTGGACAGGAAGCAATTGAGATGGAAATAAAAAGTCGTAGATGGAAATGGACTGGATATGTCTTAAGAATGCCGCAGCATAACATCCCTGCTATGACACTTACTTGGGTGCCTGAAGGAAAAATATCTCGGAGTCGACCCATGCTAACTTGGAGGAGACTGTTAGAACAATAGAGGAATTTGATGAGATGGGTGAGCTGGTCAGAAGCAAGGACTGTGGCACAGGATCGACCAGGGTGGCGACGCAAGCTGAAGGCCTTATTTGCCACAAAGCATGATGAGTGATGATGAATTCATTGGTTTAAATACTAACAGTACTTAATAAGTAAAAACAAGTGCAAAGGATACGGAAAATTCAATATAATTAAGCACAAATTATTAAAACTAAGTAGCATACAGCTGTTTTGGGGGTACTTTGGATCCCCTTCTTCAGTGCAAGATAGACCAACAAATCTACAGTCAAAAAGATGAAAAGGGCACAAATGGAAGAAACAGAGGGTTATATGTAATGTACCCAAGTCAGTGATTAACAGTTCACCTGAGAGTGCCAATCAGAGTGAAGAACAGCACAGCCAATTCAAACACAGGACTAACACGCAAGATTGAACTGCCCCCAAACACAACAGAAATGTCCACATATGACGAGACAAGCCAAAACAAGATTAAATTGAAATCAATCTTCTGTTTCTTCCATTTGTGCTCATTTCATCTTTTTGACTTTAGTTTTATGGGTTTATCTTGCACTGAAGGAATGAATCCAACATATATATCCTCAAAATAGTGTTTGTTGCTTTGTTTTAATAATTTGTGCTTAATTACACATTGCTAGTTTTCCTTTATTACTAACAATGCCCTTAAATTTGATTCAGTTTGGATCTCATTGATCTCTATATTTTTATTTAATTTTTAAATGTCTGGTTAAAAATGGCCTACTGAGAGAAGTCCAGTGGCACAAACTAAAGGCCTGAAAAGATAAAGAGTAAGCAACGTAGGCGGGTTTCTTCCTGAAATACCTTTGTAGGCAGAAAGTATGTCTGTACTTTGTTGAAATTATCACTAAGGCGTCTGAATGGGGTGATCTTACAACAAATGATATAAACTCTTAAGACAAGAATTTCAGAAATTGAAAATATTTCTGGAAAAAACACAGAAAAAAAAAATATATATATATGTAAAAAGATATTAAATTGCTTATTGCTAAAAGGTATTTTAAAATAATATAATTTTTTACTTTATTAAAAGCAAATAACAAACAAACCAAAATTGTCAATCATGCGCATATGTTTTTTGCCATTCAGCAAACAATAATAACAGACATATGGAAAAAACACAGAAAAAAAAAATATATATATATATGTAAAAAGAATTGGAGAGTACTGCAAAGTCTGCAAAAGAAGATGTTATTGTGCTTGAATTAATATTTGAATTACGGTAATCCTGCCAAATGGTCCTACTAATGCAGTGGCAGTTTGCTGCAGCTCATGGTGAACTACAGCAGGTTATACCACATCATCTTCCTTGGCTCAAAAAACAGATTTTCTCCTGTATGCTACAAGAGAAGACTACCAAATGGTTAAGAAATTTTATTGTTGGAGCGCCTAATTGGTGTTGGCAATGATACTTGGTATGGTAGGTTGGCTCCCGCTAAAAATTGAGCAAAAGCTGCAACCCTTTTGTAACCGCAGCATCGGGCGCGGTTAGTACTTGGTGGGTGACCACCTCGGAACACCGCGTGCTGTTGGCCATCTCGGGTGCAGTATCCCCGTGGTTTGCGCGCTAGATTTGCACGCTACCACAAATGCCGCCGTGTTCATGCGGAGTACGATCACGTTAAACATGTGGGTCCGTAAGTCCTTCCGAGAGGTTGGTGGTAGGGGAAGGAGGGTACGGTCCCTGTGGATGCCTCCCCCACTGGGTTCCGGTCTAAATTGGATGGCACTTCCCGGCCGTCCATACAGTTACCTTACACCTTTCTGGTAGGTCGGACGGTCTGGGTCTCAACAACAACCCTTTTGTAACCAGCAGTTGTGAAATATTCTTTGACTCCTTTGGGCCAGCGGGAGTTCTCTCCCCAATAAATTGTGTGCGATATGGTTGTGATGAAAATAAATCATTATTACAGTCCACTTTGAGTAATTAATTTTGAGCTATCCCCGCAGTTATCATTCAACAACAAAAGATAGTTTTTTGTTTTTACTGTAGTGCAAAAAAAAAACAGCCAGCAGTGGTTCCAATCCGATGAAACCGAAATGATTTTGTGTAAATACCTTTCTTTGTGGGTGGTTTGTCTTCTTTAAATATTTCCAAAACAGTTCAAAATTATAAAATATTGAAATTAGAACAACCTTTTCAAAATATTAAAATATCAGAATTATATGCACTATATTTTGAGAACAAAACCTAATCTGAAATCCAATTTATATATGCTTGTAGGGCTTTCAAAGGGCTGCAAATGACTTACAAACTATTTATAGCTAAAAATTGTAGTTTTTGCTCTGATTTCAGTCAGATACTCAGACTATGGACTTAATATCAAATTATTTTATTAACTTTCTTTGTATATGAACTGAAATTATACAATATCAAGATTCAGTTGAATCTATAAATTTGCTTGGTGTCACAAATACATATTTGGATTTCTTACTTCCATTTCTTCACTTTAAACCTCACCAATCATTAAACATTTGTAGAATCTCCCAAGTTCAACCCACTTATTAAAAGCAAAATAAAGCATCTTGTGCTTGTGTATAAATATTTCATCAAGTAGAAAAGACATTAAGTTACAACATACATGACATTTTAAATCTTACAACTTTCCCTCCCATGTTTAAATGTTGGGCCTAACTGTACGGATATGAAGAATCTTCAGTGAACATATGGAACTTGTACTCTGGTTTAAGATTTAATTAATCAGCTGAGTGTTATAAAATAAGACACAAATATTGTATATTAAGTGTTCTTATTGCTAAAAGGTATTTTAAAATAATATTTTTTACTTTATTGAAAGCAAATAACAAACTAACTAAAATCGTCAATCATGCGCATATGTTTGTTGCCAATTAGCAAACAATAATAATGGACATAAATTACTTGCATTATCTTATCAAAATTATCTTATTTGATGATACTTCAATCATGACGGGAAGAAGAAGGTAGAGGTGCTTTGAGCTGTCTGAAATTGAAATTACAGTAACCCTATAGAAGACCCCAACCAGGCACAAATATCAGCCTGTTAGAGATTCTGTGCATCAGCAGAGTTTTATATAGTTTTCCATTTGCAGCTTGTTAAAATCTTGTAAATATGTGATTTTTTTTATGATTAATATTCATAGTACAGTTCAAGCTATCAATCTTCCCTTATACTATTATATAATTTGGGAATTATAATTTTTTCACATAGGAAATAATGTTTTAAAAATCTTAAAATTTGAAAAATAGAGTTCTCTCACTCTTTCTCTAATCATTAGAATAACTAAAAATTCTATCTAGTTCTAACTTTCTCATAATTTACACTGAAACTGATATAAGTATATAATATTTTAAAGGGAAGGTGTGGAATGTATTACTTTTAATCTGGTTGCCCCCCCCCCCCCATGTGTCACCCCCACCCTCAAGGATGTGGTAGAGGAAGGAGGGTACAGTCCCTGTGGATGCCTCCCCCACTGGGCTCTGGTTTAAATTGGGTGGCTCTTCCCTCCCGTCCAGTTACCTTACACCATTCTGGTAGGTCGGACGGTCTGGGTCTCAACAACAACAACTCCCGACCCTCAGAAAATCTTGAAATTGCACTCCTGGATAATAGTTATGCAGATTTATGGTTGGTTAAAATATAATTAAAGGACAAACATGTATCCTCAAAACCTATACCGTTTATTTACAACTCTTTATAAGAAATCGAAAGGGTTGGGATAATTTTCTTTTTGCGAGATATGAGCAAAAAAAATGCAAAACAAAATAGTACATCTTCTATTGAATAACAACACACTATGCGCCGGATTTGTCCCTTTAAATACCTATACACTATACATACAAACAGTTTCGGTAACAGATTGAATATGCAGATTTTTGTTTGAAAAAAATATAATTAAATAATGAACACAGTTTTCCAAGACTTACACCGTTTATTTACAACTCTTTATATTATAACAAACCAAAATAGTTGTGATAAAAAAATACAAGGTGTGCAAAACAGAAGACAAAATAGAAAAATTCCTATAGAATAACACTGAGTGCTGCTTTTATTTGGATCTGTTTTGTTCCTTTAAATAACATTACATGACTTCTTCTGGCATTCCCGAAACCCTATTGTTAGCTGGATTAGGGCACCTCCACTTTCTTCCCGCCATTGACCCTCCATTAGAGATTTTTGATAATAGAAACCTAATAGTTCATCTGGAAATAATTCTTTATTGAAGCCCTTACTGATGAAATAGTAAATTCAAGTTTGTGACATCCCTTGTTGCATCGCATGGTATAACATAATTCTTGAAGTCAATCTTACAAATAAGCTGCTACAAAATAAGAAAGCTTTATTCAGCTGCAAGATAATTGCAAGATCTCACCCATCCA
This sequence comes from Amaurobius ferox, assembly GCA_951213105.1. Classification (NCBI taxonomy): domain Eukaryota; kingdom Metazoa; phylum Arthropoda; class Arachnida; order Araneae; family Amaurobiidae; genus Amaurobius; species Amaurobius ferox. The sequence continues at coordinate 26,268,709 of OX578148.1, forward strand.
AATGGATACCTTACACCTTCAGGTAGGTCAGGCAGTCTGGGTAGAAGAAGAAGAAGATAATTGCAAGTGACTTAAGAAATATCTAGTGGACTGCGAGTATGATGAGGTTAATTAATAGTTAAAAATTTAAATTTTGCAGTATGAAGAAAAAGTAAAGTTAAAATCAAGCGATTACTAAATCTGGAATTGTAAATTCTACTCATATTTACTCTAGTACTGTTTTCACGAAAAATTTTGATTTTGATGCCAATATATGTTTTAAGACTTATGAACATGTTTTAGAGTGAAACTAGTTTTAGAGTGATATCCATTTGTCTGTCTGTATGTGGTCAATTTCTTGTGTTCGCAATAGCTGCCACAAATATTAATATATTTTCGCTAAACTCTATTTTTTGACTTTGTTATCAAAAAATTTAGAACTAGATAGAATTTTTTAAAATTTGAATGTAAACTTTGAAATTTTATATTTTCTTAATATGACCGCATTGGACAAAGTGTGACACAATCATGCATAAAAGAGGTTATTTATGGATCAGTGATCACGAAACTTAATAGTTACAATCACTGTAGTGAAAAATAGCCAGAATCAGTGTTTCTTTCAGACATACTTCCCGGGGGGGGGGGGATAGGTAGCAAAAACCCCTGCAGAAATTTTATGTTAACCTAGTTGTTTCTATTTATGTGATACAGCATTTAGATATATTTATATAGGACAAATAGAAAACTTGCCCCCCACTAAAATTTCCATCACCCCCCCCCCCGGTCAAAAGACCTGATAGAAACACAGGTGCGATTCAATTTTTGTGTTCGTGACGTTTTTAGCCCCACCCTTGTGGAGGGGACAAGTTACCCTCCAGAGGGGTACGTTGTCAACATTGATATCAATTGAAAGATTTTTTGAAACCCTTTAAAATGAAGGGTTGCATCCTGTAATTGTGATCATTTGGGCCAGCAATACATATTTTTCAAAAAATTTCTTTAACATTTGCAGAAAAAAAATTTACAAGCTACTTAAAAATAGATTCTGGTGTAAGAAAGTCGAGTAGGGCCACATTTCAGAACATTTCTCATTTTTCAATGAAAAGGAGTTGTGTGTGTATGTGTGTGGGGAGGGGGGGGGGACTTCTCTTGTTTCACTCTCTGCTATGAAAGACATTCTCGATTATACCCTCGAGCCTGAGGAATTCTTTTGGCCTAACGGTACAGCGTGGGATCAGTAAGCTCTTAGAACCCTACAGAGTTATTTATGAATATTCAAAAGCCGATCTGTTACTATGCTAACTAAAACCATCCTGTCAATGTGTGCAAAATAGGTGTTTGGAATCCAAACTGAGTAAAAATGCATTCCTAGTCAGTTAGATTTATGAAAGTATGGAACTTTGTTTTTTTATTTATTTAATTAAATACTCAATATTTTTATAAAACGGGATGAGTAAATAGTAAAATACAAAATATGTAATTTTTATTTCCTTTTGTACTTTGAAGTACTTTGTATTTCTGAAACGATCATATTTTTATTATTTTGTAAATTTATGTTGTGTATTTTTTTTTAATCACCTTAACAAACTTCCACATATTCTTGGTTTCCATACCTTTGATTTTAAAGTCTTATTTAATAATATAGATATTAAAGATTTATATAAAGTTATTATCTCTCTTTATAATGATTATGTCTCTTCCAATCATGTTTCATTTAATGTTAATAATTAATTCCTATGTGCTATTGCACTTTGTGTTATACAATACTTATATTATCCAAAGTGTTAACATATACATGTATAAACATCTGGTGTACCCCAAGGGGACTGTAGTAGCAGTAATCTGGCTAACTTATATCTTTATTATTATGAACGTCATTTTTTCTCTAATTCTTATATAATATATCTATATGTTAACGACTTAATTTATATTCTCATAGATGATTCCTATCCAATTAATATTGATTTTTACCCCTCTAACCTAGAATTAATCCCTAATAAGCCCAGTGTTAGTCAAATTGTAAATTATTTAGATTTAAATTTAGAAACACTCCATAATCATGTCATTACCAATCTATTCGATAAAAAAGATTCTTATAGCTTTACCATCATTAGGCTGCTATCATATCGTTCTTGTAATTCTATTCAATTGTTTAGAAACATAATTTTAAACCAGCCTTTTCGAATACACAGACTTCAGATCCTCAGTATCATTATCTCCACATCAATAATCTAAACGCATTTGTCAAAATTGCCACTATCCGGAATTTTTTGTTAATAATATTATTAATAATTTCAAATACACCACATAATAATTTTACAATTGCATTATTTATCCTTGCTTGCATAACTCATTTTTTATGAATTTCACCCATTCTTTTCACCTGAATTTCCACTTATCCTTAGTTGTCCTATACTGATTCCTATTTTTGAAAGTTTACTGTTAAAACTTTTCCGTTCCCATTCTCTCAAACGATCATTCCGGTGTTTCCTTACGCATTGACTGGGTATGTTGTGTACTGTAGCTGTACTTTCCATGACAAACTCTCGTAAACATGGAATCTGCACATGTAAGTTTCTATTTCTGTTTTTCATTTCTTATGGATTTTATTATTTTCCTTCTATTAGCCAGTAGACAGTTCCAATAGGGTTTATAGTTTAAAACTATCGACATTGTTAGAAACTGACTATTCGATCGGTTTTAATTTGGATTGTATGGCTGTCCTGATGAGTGTTGTTGTTGTTGTTACCCAGACCGTCCGACCTACCAGAAAGGTGTAAGGTAACTGTTTGGACGGCCGGGAAGTGCCACCCAATTTAGACCGGAACCTAGTGGGGGAGGCATCTACAGTGACCGTACCCTCCTTCCCCTACCACCAACCTCTCGGAAGGACTTACGGACCCACATGTTTAATGTGATCGTACTCCGCGTGAACACGGCGGCAGTTTTGGCAGTGGCTGGAATCGAACCCGCTGATGAGTGTGTAATTCCAAATTAACCACCATTTTTTATGTAGTTTTAACTGATTGTTTTCATTGTTTTGATCTTTTATCTTAAACTAATTGTTATCACCTTTTCCCATTTTTGCCATGTTTGCTCTTTCATTTTTTATATATATTTTTATATATAAATATCTACTTATTATTGATTATTGTATGCATTCATACTCATGTCGTTTTCGATTGTATTTCATTAATTATTTCCCTCTTCCCCTTTTACCATTATAGTGATAAGTTACCTACTGTTTTTGTCCTTAGTCTTGGTCTGTAGTTACTTATTTGTAATGGATATGCTTGCTAGAGATGGGTTTCTTGTACTTATTGTAGTTTATGCATAGTTTTCGATTATATATATATATAATAATAGTTTGAAAATCCAATGATAGAATACAGACAAGCTGCAGCTCAAAAAACCCCAACATTAAAAAATGCCTAACAAATAAAAAAAGTATTAAACAGAGAATCATCAATCGAGTGGAAAACAAAATGCAAACCCCTAGTCATCAAGCCGAAGACAAACAACAATCATCAATGGAAAGGAATCGATAATGGAAAATCAAATAAAATCCAAGCATCAAAGCTTTACATGAGGACAAGCCCTAGGCCTAAACAAATGAATTGTTCATTTCGATAAAACTCTTCGTCAAGTCCAAGTATTTTATCAAAATGAACACAAAATGCTTGTTTTTTTGATATCAGTGATAGATTATATCTATAAACACTGATAACTTGGACTACATTCTGTGGTAAATGAAACTTAATGTCGAACTTTTAGCTTAATTATTATTAACCTAATATATATCTTAACATGGCCGTAAAATTGTACATAGTGGACTCATTATTAAATTGTACATTTGCATTGTGTGCCGCTATTAACCCTCCAATTGTTTATCTTTCGCGCGAGTTCTGTAAAAGAATTATTAATTAATATAGTACTAAATGGATTACACCATTTTAACTTTAACAATAAATCATTTATTAACAACATAAAATACTGAATTACTTATTTACAACAATTATTCTTCTTATTAATTATTTTGGCTGAGGGAGACAATGTGAGACCACTTAAATTGCCTAAAATGTAGTTAGGACCAGATATCATATTTGAGAACACATACCTTCAAGTCTGTCTTGGACTTTGTTAGTAGCACGTACTTAATATCGTCCTTATTACTGGCATTAACTCGTAGTGTAATGCACCGACACGTAAATTCGTCGATCATATTTTACTGCTGGCTCGAACACTCACACCTTAAATGTCGTGCAGTACGACCGTTTGTTACCAAGTCATCCGTATATATCTTAAGGGTGAGCGTCAGTAAATTTTCTGCCCTATCCGCGCTTTGTTAACTTTCGCGGCACACATATTTCGCCGTAATTCTGCTCAAACAGTTGCGAAATATTTTCTGATAGATAAAATGCTATGCTTAGATTATATTAAAACTGAATTTAATACCCAATCAAACATAGAATATATGTTTTATTTAAATTTAAAATATTTTTGGTGCTGCCATCTGTTGTCGTAATTTAATTCATACCGACTATTTTTACTTTTTAATGAACATTTTTAAATGTCTATTCCTTCTAATACGCTATTAAATACAACAACAGATCATATATAATGCCATAATCACGTAAACGTAATTGAACTTGGACTTGAAGACAAAACTGCAGTCTTCAGTGATGTACATTCAGATCCCTTATCAAATTTATAGAATGATAAATTACCTTTCCGTGATTGTGGCATTATTATATATGATCTATTGTTGTATTTAACACTGTATTAGAAAGAATAGATATTTAAAAATGTTCATTAAAAAATAAACATAATCGGTATGAATGAAATAACGATAACAGATGGCAGCACCAAAAATATTTTGGATTAAAATAAAAAATATATTCTATGTTTTTTGGGGCATTAAATTTAGTTTTAATATAATCTAAGCATTGCATTTTATCTTTCAGAAAATATTTCGCAACTGTTTGAGCAGAATTTCGGCTAAATATGTGTGCCGTGAAAGTTAACAAAGCGCGGATAGGGCAGAAAATTTACTGACGCTCACCCTTAACTGAGTATCACCATCATTCTAGTCATAATGTCAAGCAAATAGTTACTTCATCATCGTCGTTATGTCATAATGTCAGTATTGACCAAGTCATCGTGCTTCTATATTTTTTAAGTGTCGTGCTGTATGACCGTTTCTTACCAAGTCATCCATATATATCTTAACTGAGTATCATCATCGTTCTAGTCATAATGTCAAGCAAGTATTAACTCCATCATCGTTGTTATGTCATAGGGTCGTTCTTAAGTCATGGGTTGTGGCTCTTTTTTGCCTCAGGACTGTTACTCCCCATTTTCTCTCATTTGCGGCCTTCAGGGTTACGCAACAAGCACCTTCTTCATTGGTTAACCTTTCATCCAATGCCGTTACTTCACATTTTCTTAAGGGTTCGACTCCTCTTATGTCTTGACACCCTTAAATTTATGGTTTTATCTGACCTTTGGGTTCACGTGCTGTAAACCCTGACGTCATTCAGACTGGAGGTATTGTCCGATGTTTGAGACACAATAAATAATGGACATAAAACTGTCTCACCAATATAAGTGTGGATCTATTTCTGTTCTCACACATTCATAAAGATTGAAAAATTATAGGAAACAAGAATAACTGATAAAACACTGCATATGTCTGATCCACGGGAGCTTTGAATAAAGAGACCAATGTTGCCGATCGCAAAAAATAAAAAGTTGAGAACTGCTGTGGTCAATCGTGAGAAATAAATAACAGTAATGCTAAAATACGATAAAAGGTGATATTCAACAGTAAGAGGTACAAAATAATGGGGCAGATGATAGTAGAAAATATAGAGGCTAAATTATAAGGGGATGTAAATACATGGTAATGCTTATTCAAGAGAAAGTGGATGTCTGGCTATTATAAGATACTAAGGAGAGAATTTAAGTATATTCAACCATTCCAAACTTTTTAACTATACCATTTACTAAATATGCTAGATATTAATATAATTTGCTGATAATTTTTAGCTTATTAATATCCATAGCATGAAATTTTTTATCTGATAATCTATAAATTCTAAAAAGTTGATTAAGTATAATAAACAATTGAACCGAGTTACAGGAATTAAATGGTAATATTTTATTGAAGTTAAAATAGTCTTTTTTATCATATAAATTAGTAACTATCCTATTAGTAGTTTTAATAATAAGATTTAAATACAAAAATTTAATGTTATTACTAATAGTGGCTTCATTAGGAATTAGTTCCAAATTATCCATATAGAAATTTATATCTATGACACAGTTGTCTGTAAAGACCAAACAAATCAGATCATCAGCATATCTGTAAACTTTATAAGCTGTTAAAGTAAAAGATTTTTCATAATGATAAAGGTATAAATTAGCGAATATACTGCTACTACAGCCACCTTGTGGAACCCCTGAGACTTGTAAGTATAATTTTTTACCTTGAAATATATAATTATTGAAAATAACAAAGTGAAGAAATTTAGGAAACTTGCTAAATATAGTATGAGTAGAATGATTAGTAATATAAGCATTATATAGAGTTAAAATTACTACATAAAGATCAGAGATCTTAATATTATTAAAATCCTTAAAATCAAATCTTAATATCCTTAAAATCAAAAGTTTGAAATCCAATTAGTTTACCTAGTGATGTTAATTTATTCTTTAATTCTTTACTATTATTCAGAATAAGGTAGTTATCGCTAGAAAAATGTAAACTATCATTTATTACATTTAAATAATTTAGTAGTAATTTACTCGGAGTAGTAGAGTAAGTATTATGACCACTAGTTACTGTTCTAAATTTAATAGGATATTTATGAAATTTTGGAAAAAGCACTATATATGGAAATTTATAATTAATATTTAAATCATTATACATATTGATAATTTTCAGTTTGATGCTATCAGTTCAGTTTGATGGCCAGGCAATTGATATATCATCATTCGCCTATACACTGGCTAGAACCGTGAACCTATTAGCCGTCACATGACGTTGCCCCGGCGCACCAGTGGGGGTCGGAACACGCCGCGCCCAACGACACAACATCCATGCCTGAAGGTGGGACTCGAACCCACAACCCGGCAGCCGAACGATCGCTAGGAAACGCTTGCCTTGACCGTTCGACCACCGCATCGGCGTATTAGAAAATAAGCCCGTACTATTTATATTTTGCTTTAACAATTGGCTAAAAACAATATATGAGTTCTGGCTGGACACAATATACGAAAACACAATAGATGAGTGTTTTCCTTATCACATCTCAGTTTGAAAAATATTTTCCAAAATAAAACACATGACGTAAGAAATTGAAAATATCAACCATTCCCGTAATCTTTAAATCCGAAGACCGTAGTTCTTTTGCCAAAATCTAATCAGCACAAGGTAACCCACAAACGTATAAAATTAACACACAAAGCGTAACACACACCTATGAAATTTTATGAAATTTGCTCTATTAGTTTTTGAGTTAGAGTAGATATATACATTGCACAGACAGACTGACACACATACAGAGAAGTCATGCTAAAAATAGTTTTTTGTATTCTAGAGGTAGGTCCCAAAACGGGTCGAAAACTCGAGTTGCGATTTTCGACACGATTCCAATACTTTTTCTATACGTTACCATGTATTGCAGGGAAAGTAATAAACAAGGATTTGTTAAAAAGTATGCTTTATATTTCTGGAATAATGATAAAAGTTTTCACTTCTCAATAAAATTTTATTCCACGGCTTTTGTCTCTGAAAACAGATGGGAAACAAATATATCAGATATAAACCCTATCTGTGAGCGAGGAAATATATCGATCTACAGCAGGATATCCTTCTTTGTGGTTTTATACTCAACTATTAAACTTTATCAAAAGTTTTACTGAAGGATTTGATTTTACAAGTTACCTTCTTTCTTTTTTGTAAAGGATTTTATTGTCTCTAACTGTGCTCTTCGGGGAGAAAATAATACAAATTTCAGAGTGAAAAGGAAAATAATATAAATTCCATGTTATTTAAGCAAAACACGTGACTTTGCGCACATCAATAATGAATTGGTTCATAACTTAAAATGCAGCGCAAATAACGATAAAGGAGCATATACAGGGGTCAAAGTCTTCCTATATTTTAAAAAATTTCATAAAAAACGTCCTATTTTGTCCTATATTTCGCACTTGTCCTATATTTTGGACATAAATCCTATATTTCCAAATTACAAGCAGTAAAATCCTTATTTCTATCATTTTGTTTTCAGTCTATCTGCTAAATCTTCCCAGAATTTCAAAAAACATGGAAGTACTGGATGTTGGACGTCTGCAAGTGGTTTCCAACTGCATGTGACGTAATACTACTCTAAATATGACGCCCGCCGTCTGTACGGAAAGCGTGGTAACGGTAGCTGTACTGTAGATTAGGGGCGGCGAAATATCGGTAATATACGTACGTTTCGGAAATAAGTTTGAGTTCCTTCTTCAATGCAATAAGTCTGGACCTAAACGCCCAAATAAGAGCAAGAGTATTTTCGCCAGACTGTAAATGGTTATATGATAGATCCCAGATATAGTAGAATCCTAATGCGACGAAAGGGAAATAAAACTAGAAAAAAAAATGAACATGAGAAGGAAAAAAATGCAGATACTATAAAAAAATTTAACCTGGTTATGCCATACCTCGGAGAAATATGGAGTCTTTGAAGAGTTATTAACTGGATTACTGTAATTTTTATTGATATGAAAAGCTTCAAAGAAATCCAAATCGTAGGCTGAAGTGTCCAGGAAGAAGAAAATTCAAACCGGCAACTAGTCATCCACCAATAGTTAGCGATAAAAGATTTATTAAGTTTTGTTTTTACATAATGTTGATTTTTATTTAAGTGGTACTTAAAGGAGCGTTTAGTTGAAACTATGTGCGATAGTCCGCATTGACAGGGAATTTGACAAATGCCCCAACCTTTTCTTCTAGTTTTGTTTCCCTATCGTCACACTATGTGGCGCTACAATATTGGAATTTGTCTTTTAGCTATTTTCAGTTTCGCCGACATAGTTTTGCGTTTAGTATAGGACGTTCAGATCGAGACTTGTTGTACTGAAGAAACGATTTAAATGATTTCCGAAACGTAAGTAGTTCATTATATCATTTAATTGTCAGAACATGACTGTTAACAATAAAATAAAACGCATTAATTTTTAATAATTGGTCGTATTTTTGTGGACGCGCTGTCTAAAGCAAGTGTTGTCACACTACTTTCTGCACGTCAACGAGCCATCCTTTCTGCACGTCAACGAGCCATACTTTCTGCATGTCAAGGAGCCATACTTTCTGCACGTCAACGAGCCATACTTTCTGCACATCAACGAGCCAAATTTTAGCAAAAAATTCTTTTACTACGGGTCATTGTCCAAATTCCTTTTTGTGAGTCATAGATATAGAAATTATAGACTGTTCTCTATATACAAACGAGTTTCTTTCTGATGATATGATACGTATCGTATAGGTTAACAGCCATTTTAATGCATGTAAACTATATACCAAACATCGAATACGTACAATGCATTTTATCCTCATGTGATCTTTTACTGTCGGTCATTGTCTAAATTCCTTTTCATGAATCATAGAAATAGAAATTACAGACAGTTCTCGATATACAAACGAGTTCAGAGTTTTGCGGTCATTCGCTATACGTTTTGTTCGTTATGTATTATACATATAGATACAGACACCCAAGTATATAGATATCTGTGATACGTACGCGATACGTATATGATATTTTGTGATACGTATCGTATACGTTAATAGCCATTTTAATTCATGAAAACTATGTACCAAACATCAAACACGTGCAGTGCATTTTGTTCTAATGTATAGTGATGAAGTGTGATAAAATAATTATAATGAAACCAAACTCCAAAATTAGCAGTATAAATTTAATAACACTATAAACAAACACTAGTATAACATTAAAGCATAACATAAAGCAAAGCATAAAGCTAACGCATAACATAAAGCAAAGCATAACACTAAAGCATAAAGCAAAGCATAACACTAAAGCATAAAGCAAAGCATAACATTAAAGCATAAAGCAAAGCATAACACTAAAGAATAAAGCAAAGCATAACACTAAAGCATAAAGCAAAGCATAACACTAAAGCATAAAGCAAAGCATAACACTAAAGCATAAAGCAAAGCATAACACTAAAGCTTAAAGCAAAGCATAACACTAAAATTTAAAACAAAGCATAAAACTGTTGATACGTATGGGTTAATTGGAAATCAATCCATTACATAACTGGCATCTCACAAATGATACCATAGCCATTAGCCGTTACTCTTTTAGCACCACCTAGGAGGCACGTGTGAAAGCCCCAGGCCGTCCGGCTCGTCCAGAGGACTTAGAGCAACAAGTTGGATAGGAGGCACGTGTGCAGTTGTTGAACCATTCTTGGGGCTCTAATCATGATTTTAATTTTTCTGAAGCTAGGACCGTTTTTAACACTTTACAACATAGTTGAAAAGTGTGTATGACTTTGTTCATTCTGTCTGTCTGTCTGTCCGTTAGAACGATAACTGCCGTTAAAGTGACTTTATCAAAATGAAATTTTAGTATGTTATTCAGACGGTCTGTGAGACCTATGGGAACATAAATGAAAAATATCACCCTATTAGTTTTGGACTGAACCCGGGTTGAAAAAATGAAATGCATTGAATCTTATGGGATCTAATTTTTCAAAACTTTTTTAAGCGAATTTAAAATTCACAAATTGCTTCGAAAGTTTTAGGAAATATTCAAATTATCCATAAAATATATGGAGAAAATTTCATCAAAATAGTTTCGGTAGATTTTTAAATAAAAATTAAAATACTAATTACACCCATATTATATGAAGAGATCACGTAATGCAATTCAAAATAAAAAATGGTATCCATCCTGTGTGAAAATCGTGATTTTTAAAGTTCCTTTTAATTTATATTTAGTGTTGCATCCGTTCTAAAACCGTTTTATTTTTGCTTAATTTCTGTGCGTCTATATTATGAAACAACGCAATTACAATATATTTGAGTTTAAATGATCAATGTCATCCATCTTGTGTCAAAATTGTGATTTTTAAAGTTCTTTTTAATTTATATTTAGTGTTGTATGCGTCCTAAAACCGCTTTATTTTTGCTTAATTTCTGTGCATCTACATTCTGAAACAACGCAATTACAATATATTTTAGTTTAAATGATCATCAAACTATGATTATTTCTACAACGAAGCCCAATTTTCATTTATGGAGAATGTAAACACATAAAGATGTAGGATGAGTTGTATAAGAATTGCTGAATTTCTTTAACACAAAACTATTTAGCTCTTTGAGTCTGAAATATAGCTGATATGAATAAAACATTCATTGAATTTACATAGGAACAAACGATTTTATAGCAGACTTTTTTGATGAAGTTTTAAGCATAGAGTTAAATTACGTTTACCGCCATGGTTTTAAGTTTTTAAATAAAATAAATTATTGCAGTATTTTGATGAATGAAAGGAATGGAATAAAAGTGTATGAATGAGATATTTACAGCTTTTAGATAGAGAGCCAGCCGATTTATATTTCAATGACGTCATTTGAATAAAGTTCATTTTTTTCGATGAAGTTTTAAGTTTTCAAATATAATAAATTATTGTATTATTGTGATAATTTTAAAAATATTACCGCTGAATGTATTGCATTTTAGAGATGTTTAAATAAAATTGCATTGCAGTTGGAAAGTGTATCACAATTAATGCTTTATGCATGACTGATCTTTCTTGTTACTTATAATTCCATTGTTGAATTGGATTTTCAAGAAAGTACTCAGTCAAAATCCCTTATTAATTATAACTACCCTTTCTTCTCTTCTGCTTGGAAATCTCTGGTTTCATTTGTTTATTTCATTTGCTTCCTTCTTATTTGGGAAATTTTCATAGTTTTTTTCTATTTTTTAAAATTTAATTGGACTTTTATAAGAAAGTGATTTGAATCCTTCGTTGGACGTTCCTTGGTATTTTACTATTCATTATCTCTCCCCCCCCCCCCCTCCCTCTTGTTCCTTCCGCCTTGATTGTTTTACACCGCTTTCTTTTCTTGCCGCTGGCAACATTCTCTACTGCTCTGTGAAGGTTGCTGTTTCTGCATCAGTTGCTGATCTTTCTATGAAGAGTGAAGGTTGCGTTTCTCGTGTGTCTTGCCGAAGAAGGTTGTTTTTGAACGATATTATATTTTCGTATTATACGTTGTTTTTAACGACGTTATTTTAATTTTACACCAGATACAACTGAGGTAGATAAAAGAACGTTTGATAATGAAGAAACAGCTAATTTTCCATTCTTTAAAAGCATTTTTAATGAAGCTTGCACACCTTTTTTTTTTATTCAAAAAATTTATCCTAACATATTACTAGACCAAGGGTGCCCAATCAGTCGATCGCAATCTACCGGTCGATTCCTGCGTGACTTTGAATATATATTTACTTTCTATCCATTCTATGTATTTAAAATATTTTATTAATGGATTCCGATACGAAAATCAATTTCTGACAAGATTCGAAGTTATTGGCAGTTGAAAACATTGCATTAATTTTTTCAAATCTGTTTCAAAATATATCACCATAGACGAAATTGCAAGTCAAATCTCCACGATATTTGATGAAAATCAGGGTAAACTAAAATGATTAGAAATAATAAAGGTTCAATATTTGGTAAATTCGATATTTTGAAATCAAATCTTCCGCAAATAATGAGTCTGAGCACATTCTTGTTAAAACACAGTTTCTCCTGTGTAGTTTTTGCATCATTCTCTTTAAGTTGGGGGGAAATTTCGTGGTTCTAAACAGCTGCTATCAGATGCAAAGTGCAATATGCTCTCTGAAGCGATCACTGACACTCTGAACTGCCACATCAAGAACATTGCTATACACATTAATGCAATAACGATCTTCTGCATTACTAATGAGATCATTACAAATGGATTTAGTTTCTGAAAGAGCCTTCTTATCCTTCGAGTTCTACTTTCTCGTAGTTCTGCGAGAATTTCCAAGTCGGTCTCCTGTTCTTCAAATTTCTTATTTGCACAAAGAACAAACCCATCAACAGTTTCTTCCATGCCGAAGAAATCCCGCCGAGCATCCATCAATTTACTAAGGGTACAGCCCACCATGCATTGGGCTTGGTGAACATTCATTTCCTTATATTGGCTTATTGTTCATGCAGACTTTATCCCCAGCTTATGCCGTATTTCTCAATTTTGTTTTAACTTGTTAAACAGAAGTAACTAACTTGACACCTGCGGACGAACAGCACAGTTTTGCGAAGGCCCCGGATGAGCCGTATAGTCAGTCTGACCGATTACATTAGAAAAACTCGATTACACTGGTATCGACTTTCTAGTTAGGACTTAATTCTTTTCTAAACGAAATGAAGCATAAGTTGACACATAGCAAGGTTCGTAGGATATTTTATATACATACCAAGGTTAATATTTTTTTAACCTTCGTCACATAGAGCAAAAGAAAATTCCAGGTTTCGGAGAAGGGAGGGAAAGGTTTTTCAGCTACAAAATATTCCGTATCAATATTCCAATAGACAAACCAAGATACACGGAACTGTCTCATGACTGCTTTCTTTATACAAGGAAGTTGTGTAAATGATCTCACAAGCAGCAGTTTGTTTTTAGAGTCAATGTACACAGATTGTAAAAAAATTCATAACAGAGTACCTGATTCCCAATTAATTTTCATTTATTTTTATTAAAATGAAGTTTTAAAATTTTTCTGATTTCATCAGTGCTCTTGAAGAATAAAAAATTCTTGTAACAGTAGAAAGTCCTTCTACAAGAGCAGAAGAAGCACATATAGACAAAAATTTAATATCAGTTTTACAGAAATGGGAAACGTTTCCATTATACAGGATGTCCCAAAAAGATTGAAACGCGCTTTAATTTTTTACCTGTTGGAGATAAGGGGGCAATGTAAATTGCAAAAATGTTGAAATTAAGGTAGGAAATAAAGACTACGTTAATGAAATAGTCCTTTCATTCATTTTCAAAAAGTTACACTTTTTAAATTTTTATACGACCCCCCTTAGACAAATTGGGTCAATCAGAATTTTTTTATTTTTAATGCAACAAGATCATCAAAAAACCCGCATATCTGTATCTTTAAAATCAACTGAATTATGATAAAGGAAAAATCTGACTTATGCCACTTTTCCGTACCATTTGAAAGGCTGTTTCATCAGTGAAAATAGAGATCATAAACAAATTGACGATGGAAATTATTTAGATCAAAAATACGTTAATATGTGTCAAATTTTTTTTTATCACAAATGCATCTAAATAAGCATTATACAGATAGAGATCATATAAAGCAGTGGTACTCACTACGCGGTTGGGTATCCTATGTATCATCACCCAGTTTTATCTTTCTTGTGATATGTCATAAATTTACATTTCTAATTTGATATAGGGTCCCCATTCACAATGTTCAATTTTCAATTAAATATAACTTGCTCAATTTTAAAGCTACAGATATGCGGTTTTTTAATGATCTTGTTCCATTAAAAATAAAAATTTTCTGATTGGCTAAATTTGTCTAAGGAGGTCGTATAAAAATTTAAAAAGTGTAACTTCTTGAAAATTAATGGGAGGACTATTTCATTAACGTAGTCTTATTTCCAACCTTACTTTCCACATTTTTGCAATTTACATTTTCAACAGGTAAAGAAATAAAGCGCTTTTCAATCTTTCTGGGACACCCTGTATTTTCTTTCCAGAACTCCAATGCATTTGAATCGTCACCATCCAATGCTTCATTTATTTTTAATGTCCTTCTCCAACACGCTTATGCCGAACAATAATTTCGATATCACAAAATTGATCGTACGAAGGCCTTTTTACTTTCCTTATATACATAATGTATAAGGAAAGTATTGTGACGGGGTCGAAAATTCGAATTCGAGTTTTCGACGGGAGAGCACGTTTCAAGCATCCCTGATCGCGAATCAAACATTTTTGAAGTGATGTCTGTGTGTGTGTGTGTGTGTGTGTGTCAGTGGGTCTGTGGAGACGATAACTGACAAACGAATGGACCGATTCGAACGAAATTTGGTACAAAAATCACAATCCGTAAACACTGGAAGCATATTGCTTTCAAACGTAATCGAATGTTCAGAACCCGCCTAAATTTTCGAGTGAAATTTTGAAAAAATCGTCCAAAAATCAAAACCGCTAATAAAGTTACGCAAATAGACATTTCTTATGTAATTTTTCATTAGAAAACGATTAACATAAAATTTAGAACGCTAACATGAACCGTTCTCGAGCTATTTAACATTTTAAAAAAAAATTATCAAAAAGTCATATAAAATAAAAAAAATATATTTCCTATTGAGAAACATGTTCACTTTTCATATGTAATACCATGCGATAAATTGGGTGACATCATTCTCGTGGATCTAGCTCGCTCCATTCATGAAAAAAGATACTTTTTGTAATACTTTTGTATTTGAACGCCAATAGTCATTTATCTTCTGTAAGAATAAGTTATTTCCCTGTTCATAACACTTGGCGAGATTTTGGCGACGAATTTGACGGAATGTCGCCAACTTGGCGACATTTTTAATTGTTGCCAAATTAACAAAAATCTCGCCAAATTGATAAAAATGACGCTAAATCAATGAAAATGACGACTAATTGTCGAAAATTCAATAGCTTGGAAAGAATATAAGTATCTACTATAAGAAAAACCTATTTTTTTTACTGTAAAAGTAGTAAATTCATTGCATTATATAAGGAAAGTCATGTGTTGCCCACATCAGATTTTTTTCTGATTATGATTATAGGAATTATAACTTCAATTATGATTATGATTACGTACGGAATTATTACTTTCCTTATATACATAGTATAATGCATAAGGAAAGTATTGTGACTGGGTCGAAAATTCGAATTCGAGTTTTTGACGGGAGAGCACTTTTCAAGCATCACTGAACACGAATAAGACGTTTTGATGTGATGTGTGTGTGTGTGAAAGTATGTGTGTGTGTGAAAGTATGTGTGTGTGTGTCAGTGAGTCTGTGGTGACGATATCTCACGCACGAATGGAGCGATTCGAACGAAATTTGGTACAAAAATTACAATCCGTGAACACTGGAAGCCTATCGTTTTTCAAACGCAATCGAATCCTCAGAACCCCCCAAAATTTTCGAGTGAAATTATGAAAATATCATCAAAAAATGAAAAACCTTTAATAAAGTTACTTAAATCCTCATTCCTTTTGTAATGTTTCGTTAGAAAACAATTGACATAAACTTTAGAACGCTAGCACTAACTGTTCTCGAGATATTGCAAATTTTCCAATTAAATTTATCAAAAAATCATATAAAATTATAAAAAATTCTTAGCTATTGTGAAATATGTTCGCTTTTCATATGTAATATAATGCGATAAATTTGTTGACATCATTCTCGTGGATCTAGCGCTTTCCATTCATGAGAAAAGATACTTTTGGTAATGCTTTTGTATTTGGACGCCAAGTCATTTACCGACTATAAGAATAACCTATTTCTCCGTCCATAACGCTTGGCAATGTTTTATCGACAAATTTGACGGAATGTCGCCATTTGACAACATTTGATGGGCCAGATAGTTTTCGCTATTTTTAGTATAATCTGCGTAAAACCAAAGGAGTTTTTTCCAAACGTCAATACGGTGGTGGAACAGTAATGATTTGGGGCGCTTTTGCAGCATACGGAACCACGCCTATAGTCTTTATCAACTACAAAATGAACTCTGACAAATATGTTGACATGTCAGACGATCATTTGTTACCTGAGGCCCCACTAATAACTTCAGGAGACTATATGTTACAAAGGGGATAACACTTCCATACACGTTTTTAAGAGTGCAAAACTCTGGTTTGAAGCTAATTCAGAAAATTTACTTGATTGGCAGGTGAAGAGTCCCGATCTCAATTCAATAGAAAATTTATGGAGCCTTCTAGCCCGAGAAGTTTATAAAAATGGCACACAATATCAGTATAAATAGGATCTTGTATTAGCCATCAAATAATCTTAGAAGAACATTTCCATAGACACTTTAAAAGAACTTTCAGTATCGATGACCTCTCGGTTTATTCAAGTAATTTAAAATCAAGAAAGATCAATCATGCATAAAGCATTGATTATGAAACACTTTCCAACTTCAATGCAGTATCATTTAAACATCTATAATCCTCGATATATTCCTCGGTAATATTTTAAAAATTATCACAATACTACATTAATTTATTATATTTGAAAACTTAAAAGTTCATCGAAAAAAATGAACTTCATTCAAATGACGTCAATTAAATATAAATCGCCTGGCTCCTCGGTAATGTTTTTAACATTATCATAATACTACAATAATTTATTATATTTGAAAACTTCATCAAAAATAACTGATATTTATTCAAATGACGCCATCGAAATATAACACGCCTGGCTCTCTCTATAAAAGCAGCATTTCATGCATAACATTTCCCCATTCATTTCATTTATCACAATACTATAAAATTTATTTTATTAAAAAACTTAAGACAATGGAGGAACAAGTAATTAAACTCTATGCTTAAAACTTCATCGAAAAAAATCGTCCTTCTCTCTGTAAATTCAATGAATATTTCATTCATATCAGCTATGCAGACTCCATGGGCTAAATTATTTTGTGTTAAAGAAATACAGCAATTCTAATACAACTCATTCTACATATTTTGCTGTTTACATTTTACATAAGTGAAAAATAGGCTTCGTTGTAGAAATAATCAAATTTGGATAATCATTTAAACTCAAATATATTGTAATTGCGTTGTTTCAGGATGTAGATGTACAGAATTTAGGCAAAAAAAGCGATTTTGGGATGGATACAACACTAAATATGAATTAAAAAGAACTACACGATGAAAGACATACTTCATTTTGAAGTGGGTCACGTGATCTCTTCATATAATGGTCACGTGATCTCTTCATATAATGGTCACGTGATCTCTTCATATAAACGGTGTAATTATTATTTTAATTTTTATTTAAAAAACTACTGAATATATTTTGCTGAAATTTTTTCTATATATTTTATGGGATAATTTAAATATTTCCAAAAACTTTCGAAGAAATTTGTAAATTTTAAATTCGCTTAAAAAATGTTTGAGAAATTAGATCCCATAGGGTTCAATGTATTTCATTTTTTCAACCCGCGTTCCATCCAAAATTAATTGGGTGATATTATTCATTTATATTCCCATAGGTCCCACAGACCATATGAACAACATACTAAAATTTCATTTTCATAAAGTCATTTTTACGGCAGTTATTGCGCTAACGGACAGACAGACAGACAGGCAGGCTGAACAAAGTCATAAACACTTTTCGACTATGCTGCAAAGTGTTAAAAAATGGCTCCGTCCTGCAAAAATTCAAATATGTAGGTACATGTCAACAAAAATTGGAGGCCCTTCTATTGTTAGTCTACCCATAACGCGAACTCTCAGGTCAAAAACGATTCCATTGATTTTGACATTAAATATTTTCTAAACTAAATTCTAAATCGAAAAACAGTTTATATCAGTGTACTCTCCTAATATTTCTCTACAAATGTACTAACTTTCATAATTTTATATGTTATAGATTTTGGGTTGCGTCACATAGAATCTTGAGAAACGCGAAATTTGTCAAACAGCGGAGGCGTCAGCGTCAGCTATTTTTTTAACATTTTACAACATAGTTGAAAAGTGTTTATGACTTTGTTCATTCTGTCTGTCTGTCTGTCTGCCTGTCCGTTAGCACGATAACTGCCGTAAAAATGACTTTATCAAAATGAAATTTAAGTATGTTGTTCAGACGGTCTGTGGGACTTATGGGAAAATAAATAATTAATATCACCCAATTAGTGTTGGATTGAATCCGGGTTGAAAAAATGAAATACATTGAACCTTATGGGACCTAATTTCTCAAACATTTTTTAAGGGAATTTAAAATTTACAAATTGCTTTGAAAGTTTTAGGTAAATATTTAAATTTTCCCATAAAGTATATAGAAAAAATTTCAGCAAAATATACAACTCTTGGCGATACATTTAGGGAACTTGGTGACTAATCTAATGACACATCGTCAACATTGACGAACATATCATCGAAATTGTAAAAATGACGCCATGTTAATGAAAATAACGCCTAATTGGTGAATTTATTATTTACATATTTTAATATATGGACTATATTGCTTACTGAGGATGAAAAGAATATTGATAATTATTAATTTAGAGTTGTGCAAAAAGTTTTGCATGTTGTCATCCGGAAAAGCCACAGATGTACAATTCAACGTTAATTACAGTGTGTCATGGATCTTATACATACATTTCAACAATAAGAGCTTGTAATTTCGTCCCCAGTAGTTCAATGGTAAAGCGTCGCATGGCCAATTCGTAGATCCGGGTTCCATTACTGGTTCGGACAAGGTTCTTTACAATCTTATACAACATTTTTTCACTCTGAAAGAAGTAAATTTATTGCATTATATAAGGAAAGTCATGTACTGCCTGCCCACATCATATCTTTTTTATTACTATTATGATTACGCTTATCTCTAACAATGTTTAAACGATTTTGATTGCAGTGAGGATTGCGAAAAAATATTGTGTAATTGTAATTGTTTTTAATCGACTACAATTACGCTTTTACTATTGTTGGAGGGCCTAATTGGTTTGGGCGATGATACTTGGTATGACCGGTTGGCGCTCGCCAAAAACCCGAGCAAATGCTGCAGCACTTTTGTAACCAGCAGTTGTGAAATATCTTTAAAAAAACTCTGACTATTATTCATAGTTCGAAACAATGCATTCAAACAATCCTTCCGGCCGTTACCACACGATATTTTGGATTTCGAGCGCCAATTCTTGAATATTAGGTGTAATTTTAACGGTTAAACCCGGGGGAAAACTTGAGCTTTCTAGATTGCACTCAGACGGACTACATACTACACCCTTCTGGCCATTTAGAAGTCATCACATATAATTATCTGACAATTCACCGAGTTCCCAAATAATGATTACCTATCAAATAGAGATGAACTCTCAATCCATTTTCAATGGTTTTTTCTTTATAGAAAATGCATTTAACTTTTTTCTAAACTAAACTAAAAACAAACATTCCAAAGCCGATTTTATCAGTAAAGAGAAAAGTATCAATTTTCGAATAAAAAATTCTCGCAAAAGCCTTATGGTGAGTTGTAAAATTTTGTGTTTCACCAGATTTCCTTTCACCAAGGAGATCTTGATTTTAAAGCCGAGGTTTTATGTCTGGAACCCATTTAGAATGAATGATAAAAAATGGCGAAAAGTAATATGCGCACTACGCACCGTTTGGTTAATTGTATGATATCTTAGAAAAGTGATAAAAAAGAAAAATATGAATTTGTGATATTGTTGCATAGGGCCGGGAAAGCGCAGCCGTTATGGCGAAAGGATCGCCAAGTTCAATCTTAGACGCTATCTAAAATTATCCCTGTGTCTACGTAAAGTGTCGGCACGATAAACCTGTAGGTCCGAAAGTACTTCCGAAAGGTGATGGGTCAGAAAAAGGAAAGGTACGGTCCCTGATGTGGTTTCTACTTCCATTGGATTCCGGTGTAAATTAGGTGGCTTTAATCCAGCCGTCCAAACAGCAGTGGCGGTTCGTGTATAGGCATTGTGGCACTGCGGGAACGACAGTGCTCTCTCTCCCTCGCAGCCTTGCGTGCAGCTTCCTATGTGCGCATGCGCACATAGGAAAGCTGAGCGCGAAGGAAGCTGCATGCGAGGCTGCGAGGGAGAGAGAGTGGTGTTTGACTGTTGAGCGCATGCGCACATAGGAAACTGCAAGCGAGGCTGCGAGGGCGAGAGAGCACTGTCGTTCCCGCAGTGCCACAGTGCCTATACACGAGCCGCCACTGCTAAACAGTTACTTTACACCTTTGGATAGGTCAAATGGTCTAAGTCGTATGATACTGTTGCATTATAGCCCAGCGATTAAAGGCGAGTGAATCGCATGTGGTAGTTCCGCATTTAATCCTCAACTCTGTCCCAAACTATCCCCATGTCAAAGCGGAGTATGGGCGCGATAAATTTGTTGTTCCTAAAGTCCACCCGAAAACGTATGGTATACGGCAGTGTTTTTAAAAGTGTGTTCCGCGTAATCCCAGGATTCCGAGACAGTATTCTAGGGGTGTATAATGAGATTTTATTATATATTCCTATGTACTTTTACTCCCCTCCAAAAATAAGCGCAAAATGCAAATTCTCGGATGACGAGCGAACAAATTAATTTTATTGGACGAAACTTGCAGTATGCTTCGAGTACAATCTGCAAGTATAGAAATATGTGCATAATAGCAATTGGTTCCGTACCAAATACGTAAACAGCGTCTTGATAAAAGCAGGTGTTTCTTTCTGTGCGTCCTTACTTCTACTACCGACGTTAGGGTTGAAGGCCCAGACCACACGACCAACCCAGGGGGTTTATGGTATCATGTTGTGTGGTCGGACCGACGTTAGGGTGAAAATCCGAAATAGCCATTTCATTCGATATATCCTAAAGAAGGCGTTTACATGATGATCAGCGATGGCGAGCCGTAAGCAGGTTAGAATCCGGCCAATCTATTGGAGAATTTGCTACATTCTTCAGAGTCCACCATTCTGTGATTTCACACTTATGGACCCAATTCCAAAACAGCGGAACAATAAGCAGAAGGTTCGGGTCGCCCTCGAGTAACAACATTTTCCTATGACTTCGCGTTATTGGTCAGACGCAACAGGCAAGCAACAGCACCTGCTTTATGTTCTAGACTCGGTGCCGCTACAGGTAGCCCTGTATCAGTTACAACTCACATAAGGCCGAACATAGGAATCAAGGATTTCGTCGTGATATTTTTGGCCAGTTACAATACCGTTGAGGAAAAAATGGAGACCAGTACGTCCGCCGAAGTAAATCTCAGCCTGTACAAGGATATCACAACCAGAAAATGAGTGGCGCTGGACGATGCTAATCGTTTGAAACCGTGCTCCAGTCTCTCTTCACGCAAAATTCGTCGATCGTCCGACTGTAAAGCGAGTCTGGACTCGTTGGTGAATAGGACATTGCTCCAATCGTTTATAGTTCAATTGACGTGTTACTGACACCATTGGAGACGGTCTGCTCTGTGCCTCCCAGACAATGGAACACGAGTGGTTGGCTTCCGCGCATAAGAGCCATGTGCAGCGGATACAGGCTTATCTGTAGTTACACCGAGGCTGAACGTAAAGCAAGTTTTGTTGCTTGCTTGCTGCATCTGACCAATAACGCTAAGTAGCGGTTATCGGAAGATATTGTAACTCGAGGGCGACTCAAGCCTGGTTATTGTTCCGCTGTTTATTGTTCCGCTGTTTTGGAATTGGATCCATAAGCGTGAAATTACAGAATGATGGACTCTGAAGAATTCAGCAATTTCTCTAATAGATGGGTTGGCTTCTAATCTGTCCACGGCTCGCTGTCGCTGACCATCATCTAAACGCTTTCTTTGGGACATATCGAATGAAATGTCTATTTCGGATTTTCACCCTAACGTCGGTAGTAGAAGTAAGGACGCACAGAAAGAAACACCTGCTTTTACTAAGATGCTGATTTACGTATTTGGCTCGGAGCCAATTGTTATTATATACGTGTTTCTATATTTGCAGATTGTACTCGAAGTATACAGCAGGTTTCGTCCAATAAAATTCCTTCATTCGCTTGTGATCTGAGAATTTGTATTTCGTGTAATGAGATTTGATCCCAATGAAAGCTGGGTAAGGAGGCGTGTCATTTGGCTCTGTTACTGATTCTCAAACAGATAACGTATATTTGTCCAACCAAGTAGAAGAAGGGTTAAAACTCTTGCGACTTCTCACGGGATATTGCACAATTTCTAGGAATAGCTGGAATGGATCTCTTAAACAAAAAGTAAAAATAAAATGGATGAAGGAGTGTAGGATAGAGGAGAAGGCGTAACTAGTCTCATAAATTTTGACAGAAAAATAATCTAAACCGCTACTCTGACATAGAAAATGTCTTCGCAGTCGTAAAGAAATCCTTAATTGGAAAGAATATGTGTGAGATCTTTGAAATCTGAGAATGTTCTTTGTGCCTTATAGCTATAGGGCCATGAAATGGGAATGCAAAATGGAATAAGGATCCAGTGTTTTTGTTAATTTTTATCTTGCACACCTCTGACTGAAGTGTGAGAAACATCTTTTCCGAAATACTAATTACAAATTGGGATAGTTCTCCACATAGCAAAAATGATTTGGGTACAAATTAAAATAAGTGAAAAAGTGTTGTGCTGAGTTTAAAATATAAATCCATCACGATAAATGTATCTTCGAAACAGTTTGTTTATTTATTTGTACTTAATTAAGTTGTTTAAGTTTTGCTCATATCATTTTTTTGTTTATCTTAACTAACAGCACTCTTATTTTGTACAGCGTTCTTGAGCTTGCGAGATATTTTTCATTGATTAACCAAAGGAATATATTATATAAATTATATCTGTAAAATATTACCGGTGTATATTAAAGGTCAGCATAAATATTTCATTTTAAACTTTTAGCAACATCATGGCTCATCACTATGATTTTTATCATCTATGATTCTGAGGATACATGGACAGTTTCAAACAACCCCCCGTGGCGACCTCTGGGGTTTACGCCATTTGCGAGAGAGGGTAGCGAGGATTCTATCAACCGTTCAGCAAAACCAGGACCAGGGGAGCAAGATTAGCAAAACCATTCATCGGACTAGGTCCAAAGATGGTCCCGTCGAGTCCCGACCCCAGTTACGACGGGTCTGAAGACAGGCTCTTCTTCGCTGTCTGGAAGCGTTTACTTAACGAATACCAGGACGCGACCGGGCTGATCGACAGATTAATTTGCCCCTTTAGGTGAGGTGGGTTTGAGGTTATAGAAGCCAGCGCCCTTCCGATATACAGCCTCACCCCTAGTGGGAATGAGGATACATGGACTCATGGATCTGGTCTAGCCCCTAGCTAGACAGGGTAGGATTAGTAATAACAACATAACACCAGCAATATTATAATCTGTGGGGAGATAACTGTCATATATTTAGGGCTTAAAAATAACTGTACTATGACCTAGGGCTGATGATTAGGGCTTAACAAATGACTGTACTAATGATTGCCGTTACAAATAATTGTCTAAAAATATGTTCGAAAGATTTCTTAATTACAGTACGTGAAAATGAGACACCAAGAAGGAGTGGACACAAACAGAGAGAGACAGCAACGAACAATTAGTGATGTTTATTGCAACATGATACACCTATACACGAGCGATAACACCGTCTGATCAGTAGGTTGTAGGACCGCCACGGACGGCGATATAGGCAGCAATACATTCAGTACGGAGGCAATGAGCATACGGATGGTGTCCTGAGGGATGGCTGCCCATTCCCTGTGAAAAATTTAACAGAGTTCATTTAACGCGGCGGTAGCGTAGCACGCACGCAACACCCAATCATATCCCAGACGTGATTGGATGAGAAATCAGGGAAGACTGGTGGTGAGATCAGGGGAGATTGGTCAGAGATCAGGAGAGATTGGTCAGAGATCAGGGGAGACTGGTGGTCAGGGAAGTACCTGGGTACCTTGCAGGGCATGTTGGCTGATGCGTGCCGTGTGTGGTCAGGCGTTATCCTGCTGGTAAATGGCATTGGGCATCCCCTGAAGGAAGGGCAGTGTCACCGGCCGCAAAAACGTTATCTACGTATCATTGGACCGTCATAGTGCCGCCCTCAATACGGACCAGAGGTGACCTGCTATCGTAGGCGATGGCGCCCCAAACCATGATGCCGCGTTGTCGCGTGGTGTGGCGTTCCACAGATGCGGCCGATTGGACCTGCCACTTTGGCGCCAGACTCGTACACGGCGACTGTCATTGCTAAAACAGAAGCGTGACTCGTCTGAGAACACGATACTGTGCCATTCCGCCGTCCACGTGACTATCACGATACCATTGCAAACGGAGGCGTCTGTGCTGTTGGGTCAATATCAGTCTTCTTAACGGGCATCATGAGTGCTGGTCGATACGGGAGCATCAAGGGTTTCCTGCACATGCTGCAAAAGGGCGACGGAAATGGCTTGCGGGACCGCCAGCGCTTGCCGGCGGATGCGTCGGTCAACGCGTGCTGACGTCGCTTTGGCCGTACCTGCACCCCTCAAACGTGCTAGATTCCCTTGTTCCAATCATCTTTGCCATAGCCAGGGCACCGTGGACGCGTGTAGGTGGCTGTCCGCTAAGATTTGATGTATGGACCAACCTGCCCTTCTGAGTCCGATCACCATACCCCTCGTGAAATCGCCTGTCTGCTGGAACTGCCTCGGTTGACGGCGGCTCGACATTCTCTACTACTACACGTTTCCTCTGAGACAAAAAAAATGCAAAATGATTTCCCTGGCAGACAGAGCGGCGCAACTTTCGCCTATTCTGCAGATTCCTTAACATATATCTCACTTAACGTGCGCGGGACAGCTTGCGCATTTCGCATCATAACTCGGTGAGCTGCATCTACCCTGCAATTTGCATATTTTTCTGCCCACTCCTTCTTGGTGTCTCATTTTCACTGTCACGTAGTGTATTTGTTTCATCCATTACGCATTTCTATTTATTGTCACGTGGCAAAAACGGAAGGATTTTTCAATATGATTATGTAACAAAAGTATAGTAGATTTTGCAAACTATATTTACCGCCAACACGATTTATTAAAGTTTTTACAACTTTTTCAAATTTAAATCGATGCTATCTTTTTGTTTAAAATAAAGTATATACTTTCCATCATAAGCACACAAAATGAGCCATCTTTCATGAAAATCGGTTCAGTGGTGTAGGCTTTAGGCCCTTCAACACTGAAGAATAAAAAGCCAGAAAGACAATCGTAAAAAGATCCATTTTAAAGAGTTCTTTCCTCAAGCGTTACCGCGGAATTTTTTTGTTTTGTTTTGTTTATCTCTGCTTTAAGACGGCTTTACAGAGGAGAAAAGTAATTAGTTTTCTTGGTGATTGTGTTACAGACCCCTTTAAAATCGAGGTTTGTCAAATACACTTGCCAATTACGGATTCGGATAGGACGACTTGGCAGGATGGAACGCTTCCACTTTCCTAAAATAACATATCAAGTGAAAAATATGACAAATGTGCTATTTTGGCCCCAAATTGATGTTGAATAAGATGTACAGAATTTCAACCATGGGAAATCTTATCACCCCCTTTCTCAATTATTAGTACCCATCTTTAAAAAGTAGGGGTTGGTAAGAAGATGGAGAACAAAATCTCTGTCAGAAAATTTGAATTTTTATGGATACTTTGAATGTACTTCGATCCTGACAGTTTTTTTTAAATAAAAGTCGAACCTGTTTGAAATGGATCCTGTAGGAAACGGAATACTGTAATAAGCGGAAAATATTTTTAGCCCCGTCCAAAAATATAGGAAATCCATGTTATTTTCACCTGTGTGAAACGGAACCTGCACAACGCGGAAACGGACGACCAATTTAAAGAATTTTGTTAATAAAATCACCTATTGTAACGAAAAGAGAATGGAAAAAAATCACTATTTCAGCCATTTATTTCCATGAGAATAATTTTTCACAAAACTTTCTATTAAATTATATCACGATTTTTTGAAAACCATTTCAGAACTTTCCGTTAAGCAGGGAGACTCTGAAATGCTAGAAATATTAATCAATACACGATTTTTAACTAAAAGTAGCATCATCCATCTAAGACACTGTGTTCAAGAAACCATGTTAGACTATTTTGAAAGTTCATCTCACATTTTTTTTTAAATTCATTTTTTATTTTATCGTAAGCAGTAATATTTTGCCCGAAAGTCAATTCTTCTAGGTTTTCAGGTATGGTAATAAGCTAACAGTTACGGATATGGGGTACACTATATATTTATTTACATTTACTCCTGTGACCACAGTATGCAAAAATGTACGCATTATAAATTATTTACAACTGACATTTAAAATTAACTGACCTAGACTGACATCTTTCATTTAAACCTTTTGGAGGGCTTCGGTCATTTTAGGGTCTTCAGGCGAGGGACCACATAGACCCAATGGATAATGCGACCTTAGCAGAGTCGTCCTACCTAATGGTTGCTGTGTTCTGGGCTCCCATTGCAGCATAATTAGCTATATTTAAAATTTTAAAGAGCTGGAATTGTAAATGAAAAAGACACCCCAGAATGCTAAATCATTTACCGAGCTTCCAACATTTCTCTCGGAGCTCCCCTACTCCTTACGAACATTTTTATAAGGACTGGTTATGTTACTACGTGCCGATCCGGTAGTCGAGCGATCAGGGGCATGCGTTTTCGTCTGATTGCCGAGTTGTGGGTTCGAATCCTGCCAGCGGGCATGGATGTTGTGTTGTCGAGGCAAACTCAGATTTCCGCCCTTGAGGTGCGTCAATAAAAATGTGAAGCTGCAAATTTCTCCCCTTTGCCATGGGACCAGGGGTTTAGTGGACGGGGTGCATAGGCGCTCCTTCACCACGGGGGAATAATTACAACAACAACATGTTACTACTTACTATAATACTGACCAAGTGATTATATTAATATTGAAGAAGTATAATAAAGTCATCATTGAAGGAGGCAAGTACGATATATCCCTGGAAGACAGAAAAATTTTAAAGGTCATTCGGGACCCACAAGTTTAATGAAGCCCATGCTAGAAAATTCATTGCCCTCAATTATTAGATATCGTATATCATTATTTTGAGATATTATTTATATTTTTAAACGGAGGAGTGGGCGTTTTATCTCTATGAAGCAATAAATAAAAATATACAATAACAACAACAACAAAAACACGTTTTTGATTTTTATTGGTGCCTCCTACTCCTAATTTTTTGGTGCCCTAAGCACGTGCTTATTATGTTTATTGGGTAATCCAGCACTGATAGTAGTTTGATCTGCTTTTTAACAGAGTGCCAGATTCGAAATTATTAAGAGCTAAGGTGCTATTTAACATCTGCTTTTTGCCGATCGGTAGCTATGTGAGAAGTAAGGTTGCCCATAGGGAGGGGGATGGCTGGCTTACACTTGAATGGAGGAGAGGGCTGGGTGCCAAGAGGAGCAAATGTCTCCCCCTAAACTTGATTTTTTTGGCGACATTATAGATTTACTTCTAATCTTACGCTGCTGCTTTTTATCCTAACATTAATGACTTCTCTAAATTACCAGATAAAACTGTAAAAACCAAAATTGTTAACTTTAATACCAATAAACCGCCATTAGAAGATAGTAATCACAATAAAGATGACTAGATGGAATTTATAGACATGATAGTCCGATTCGAGAAGAACGGCTATTAGCGTAAATTTTTATTAAAAGCCCTCGAATTAGCTCTACCAGAACTTAGGGAATCTAAAACCATCATTAACAGAATTTCCATTTTCTATAAAAATATTTGCGATCTATACAAAATGCCTATTGAATAAATATATAGTAATGAAGGGACTGCCTGGCTCTGAATCTGTAATCATTTTTACATCGACTCCTCCCCGTAGTTCCACCCCTTTCCCCGCCAGGTTCCAACTCTCGTGTCAAGGCAGTGTTCCACGGAACACACCCTTATTCCAAATTATTCCTTTATTTTTTTAGGAGAAATTTTCTTCTCCTTATTCCAAATTATGCGACACGTTACGATTTAATTGGGACTTGTCCTAATTCTGTCCACCGTGCACCGCTACGATCCAATTGGATCCCTATCATGTTAACTTCATTTTTCTATGGTTTCCCAAATCTTTTCAATTCGATCGGAGATTAAAACAAGCTCTTTGGGTTTGCTAGGCGCTTCAAATTGCATCCCTTGAGATCTTGAGATAAAGGATTTACAAGTCAAATCAAATATGGAGGGGAAAACTCGGAAATGGTGATCGATAGAAGACTGAAACAAGTGATCTGTTTATTTTGAAAGCCGTAAAAATCTGATATAAAACTTTCAATATTAGTTACAAATGTTGCTGACATATGGCGCTGTACGCTGTAGTCACAGTACGGATCCCTGTAAAGAGTGGTCAAGGTATACATTTAGAATATCAAGGTGCACATTTTGAATCGATTTTGATGTGATTACAACGACTGCTTTACCAAAGACAGTCTGACCACTATTTACAGCCTATTTCTCGGACTCCGTACTGCGACTACAGCGTACCGCGCCATCTGTCAGCAATATTTGTAACTAATTTTGAAACTTTTGAATCAGATTTTTACGGCTTTCCCAATAAACATATCACTTGTTTCAGTCTTCTATCGATCACCGTTTCCTAGTTGTTTCATTTCAAAGTTAGGGAGTCCTTTGTGAACAAACACCCTGTGTTTAGCCATTTGTAAAAATTCTCGTTAGATAGTAACAACTGCTATTTGGCGATAGTAGTGTTAATTTAGACGCTATGCTAATAGCAATTCATCATTAGTTTGGTGCTACCGTTATAAAGTTTGCAGGTGTTTTACGCGCGATAGGGGTACCACATACACCCCAGCTTGATTTAAAAGATTACAGTTGAATTTGTCAGTACGGATATGACTGAAAATAGAAAAACAAAACCAGTGGATAGGGCAAGTATAAATTTAAATTCAGAACAGAAATAAACTAACGAGTGAAGAATTTTTGGATTATAAAGAATAAAAGATTGAGAAGAGCAGATTTAGGAGAAAGGAATTTTAAGCGAATAATCGACATTTTAAATAAAATTATACGAATAAGCAGCTTTGCATTCAATACAGAAAATAAAAAAAAATTACATCTGTTAAACATTTAAGCGTAGAGCAAATGTTAAAATCTTTATTAAATTAGGAGACAAAGGCAGTTTTTTTTTATAGGAAACGAATATTAGGTGTTTAAAATCACTACATCCATCCAATCAAAATTTTCTCTTTAACGAATTCAATCTTAATTTTTAAATTCGTTATGAAATTCTTCTTTATATAAAGTTTTATTGGTGGCAAAAATTTTACAATACCATTGTTTTTATCACAATTTTTTTAAGCATCTTCATCTCGGAATTTACTTTAGATAGAGATTATAGATGATGGCTGATATGGGTTCAGTATAATATTCTGCAGTAGGTAGGGGTTCACTAAAAATTTACACCACTTAGAATTTCTACTTCCGGTTAAAAAATTTTCATTGAAGTATCTATTTCTCAGGATTGCCTATGAGCCAACGATCCTATCGTGCTGAAAACACCGGTTCTCGTTAGATCACCGAAGTCAAGCAGCATCGGGCGCGGTTAGTACTTGGGTGGGTGATCACCTGGAAACACAGCGTGCTGTTGGCACATTTCGGACGCGGTAGCCTTGGGTTTGCGCTCTGGATTTGTACGCTGCCACAACTGCCGCCGTGTTCATGCGGAGTACGATCACGTTAAACATGTGGGTTCGAAAGTCCTTCCGAGAGGTTGGTGGTCGGGGAAGGAGGGTACGGTCCCTGTGGATGCCTCTACCACTGGGTTCCGATCTAAATTGGGTGGCACTTCCCGGCCGTCAAAATGGTTACCTTACACCTTTCTGGTAGGTCGGACAGTCTGGGTCTCAATCAATCAATCAATCAGGATTGCCTATAGATAAAGCTTAAACAATTACTGATATGGATTCAGTATGTAGTTCCAAATAGGGACTTACTAAGGATTTTCACTTCTGGTTCTGGAGATGCTACTTCCGATTCAAAAATTTACATTTTCTCTACAACATTAATTTCTCAGTATTGGCTATAAATAATGATTAATATGAATTCAGCCTCAAATTCTGATGGGGCTGGGGTCTCAATAGGGATTTCTACTCCAGGTTTTAGAGAAGTCACGTCCGACTGAAAAAGTTACTTTTCCTTTGCTATTTCTTAGGATTGGCTATAGATAGGGCTTAGATGATACCTGATATGGATTCAGCGTCAAATTTCGCAAGAGGTAGGATAGGGGTTAATAATGCTTTCCAATTTCTGTTCTAGAGATACCGTTTCTGGTGTTTACGAAAATTCGTATGATTATTCGAAATAGGTGTGTTAAAGAGTATAAACATTCTTAATCGTTTCAACAAAAAATAAAGTATACACACTACCATTGGCGGCTCGTGAGGTGAAGCAGGTGACGCAGGATCGCCGCTGCTGCTTCACATCAGTTATAGGCAGAATGGGTTATTATTATTATTATTATTTGTCGAATTTTTCAGACTCGTTTGGCTATTTTTAGATAATATTTGACAATCCTTGTGCCAGTATGTGTTTAGATGATGTTCGCCGTCGAGGAGGAAGTGGAATCCCGCCACTGAGTCTGCTTCATCCATTCTTGAAGTAACGAACCGCCACTGCAACGCCACGTTCAACTTCTTCATAAATTTATTGTTTCATATTTATAAACCAAACACAGACGGGAAACAGACGCTCCAGAATTTACTTTATGTCGCAAAGGAAAAATTAAAAAAAAAAATAAATAAAAACTCTTCCCAAAGATTTAGTAAGCGCCCTTATTACGAGATCTTGAGAAAGTAATAAAAACGGAAACTATAAATTTGTCTACACTGAGTTAAAAATTTGCGAGATTTTTAAACAAGGCTTTTAATATTGTTACGATGTATTCCCGGGAATCGTGGGTGTACGCTCAGGATACAAGAATGAGTTCAAATTTCTAGATAACTAATATTCACTCGCACAGCGTAAACGGGAATAATGTACAATCAAACATAACTTAAATGTTTCCCTAATTTCACAAAATAACCGATATTATTCTCCAAACATCGACGAAAGTCATTTATCAAAACAGCCGATACTATTCTCAAAACTTTGACAAAAATCGCAGTTCAATGTAGCTCGTACTACTACTATCCAACGGAGAGATGACTCCTTTTATAGTCCCCCTGTACAAACTCCTGGAATTATTTCATGTCTCTTAGAATACTCGTTATTTCGGGGTCTTTCTGGAACCTTTGGGTAGTCGCCAACTTGGCGATAAATCCCAAGATCTGGCAACCCTTCACATAGCTTCACATTCTTGCAACACTAGTGTCATTTATGCTCACGTCATTCCTTGTACGGGTGTTTTCTCCGCCTGGTCTTCGAAAGAGACGAAAGAAAAGACGTTAGTGGGGGAATATTACATGTTCGCGTTCGCAACAATATCAATATGAGCAAAATGGATGTGAATTTCCTAAATACGAAAATGTGATTTTATATTTAATCACTAACAGAAAAATATATTTTATACTCTATATATTATCATCATGGGAAAACGGCAGTATGGAGTTTCACAAAATTTTGATGGGTAGTCTAATATAAAATTTAGTGCATTTGCCTTTTTATCCCTCTGATTGTTTTCCCACTTTGAACGTGACCTGCTAATGGTAATATGAGTCTCCAAACAAACAGGACTCAATTTTTATTTCAGTCTCACAACTAACGTGAGCTAATTGGATTTTGATTCTGTCTACAATAAATGCAACTCAAGATTCGATAAAGTGATTCGATCATCGTTTGTGCCTCTATCACTAAACTTATGGAAGGTTTATAAGTAAAAGCTGGTAATACAAGTAAGGGCAGACGTTCAGTGCACAGACCAGTGCATAGACTATAGAAAGTGCATAGTAAGGGCAGACTTTCCGTTATGTGAACACAGACCTAAGCACCTGCTGTTATTCCCATAGGCAACTGTATGTTGTCTTCTCAAGGGCCATAAATGAAAGTTTATTTCTGAGTCTAATAAGAAGACCAAAAATGCAGTTTTCAAAGAAGCTGTTGTCTAATTGTAAAATTGTTATACAAAAATTATTATTGTAAAATTGTGTTTGAACAATTCATTTTTTTTTTTTTACAAAGCTTATAATTTCTTATAGTTTTTTTTTACAAAGCTTATAGGTTTTTATTTTTTTTTACAAAGCTTATAGGTTCCTATAGTTTTCGAGTAATCGTCTAGTCAAGTTGAAAAATATTATCAAAGTGTATTTTTTAACACATTTATATTATCAAAATTGGAAATTTAAGTAGTACTGAAGAAAAAATATAATTCTGTGATTCACAGATGAATTTAGAGTTTACGTTAAAAATTCACAGTTTTACTTATTCGCCATAAATATTTTAAAAGAAAATTAAAGACATAAAATTCGTTTCGTTTAAGTATATTTTTCAACACATTCATATTATCAAAATTGGAAATTTAAGTAGTACTGAAGAAAAAATATAATTCTTTGATTCACCACAGCCGGTCTTCACACAGGCCGTGGCGCCAGAATCATGACGTGACGCTAGAAGGGATACTCTCGCTAACTCGGGAAAACTTGCAAATTGAGAGTTTAAAAATATTTCAAAATAATTACACTTTTACTCATTTCTATGCCTAAATTTTAGCACAGTTAATTTCATAAAGATTATCTAAACTTAGTTGGGGGGAGGGGTATATTTTTTTACTGGAGCTCCCACAAAGCAAGAACTACTCAGTCTAAATGATTACAAAATTATATATAATCTAGATCCTTTTACAGTTACAAACCCAGTGTTAATGAATATTAAGTAGCTTACATTTTTTTTCTACTACTGTAAACAATGCAATTAATATGACATCCAAATTTCTACAACCATATGTATAATAGCAAAAAAATATTGTATGACAATTCTATTTTTACATATAATTTGAAATATTTTCACATTGCTGATGAGAAAAATCACTTCAATTAATTTCTAATAAATATTAGAGTTTTGAATATTGAATACTTTTAATGCAAGGGATACTTTTTGCCTCTCAATGTTAGATGGATATAAAGATTTTAATGTTAACAAGTGAGAAAATTTAAGGAGTTTATCTTTTTCAAAGTTGTATAAATTCCGTAAATCAGAAAAATTTGCCTCTTTAAGGTTTTCATTATTTGGGAAATCAGGGTACTGCAATTTAGTGTCTTTTACATTTAACCAATTATTTCTTATAGATTTTAATAAATGAACAGGATCATACATGAAATACAGAGGTATATCAGGATAACTTGGATTATATACAGCATCATTAAATTTATCGAGTTTCTTAAAAATAGCAAACATGCTTCTATTAATATTGTTGTTATCAGTAATAAGAGACAATACATTAAGGTCAAGTTCTTTTAACTTGCAAATTAACATAGATGCCAAATCATAGAGCTTTTGTTCCCTAAATGTTGAAACTGAGCTATTACGTCTGATTGCTATTACGTCTTTATAATTCGAAAACATAGATGTAATCAAAAACACTTGGGCAGTTTTTGCTTTTTCTTTACTATCAAACAATCACTGGTAACTTTACCACATTTAAACGTATACCTAGGATCAACATAAATCTCATCAATTAAGAGAGACAAATTTTTGGTCTTCGTTTAAACATTGTATCCTACGTTTTAAATAACTATTGCACGGATTTAAAAAATCTGAATTCACATTTAACTTTTTTGAAATTCTACTTAATGTTCTCACATGAGGCAATGTCAACACCTTTGAATTTCTAAATGCCTTATAGTACGAAGAACTAGATAAGTATATTTTAAAGCACAGAATAAGCAGTTCTTATGAAAATCGAAGCTGACTTTCTGGTTTTTCTAGCAGTTTTACTTGTTCAATTCAAAAGTCTAATTTGGCGGTGCAAATTTCTAAGCATACCTGCTTCTGTTTCTCCAACAGCTTCACCGCGGCTTCGATATAATTAAGTTGTGATGGAGTAGAATGCAGAGTTTCACATGCACTTATTAATAAATCCAGATCACGTTTATTTGTAATTAGGTTAATTGTATTCCACATTTTTGCAGCTGCTTCTCACTGCACTGAAGATTTTCAAAAAACACATCGAACGTTTTTTCTTGGCATATGCTGATACTCCCAATAACGCATGGCACAGATGATGCATTAATGCGAACTTCAAAAAAGATACAGCTTGTCATCAATTGAAAAAATCTGATGTGGGCAGCACATGACTTTCCCTGCAGACTTATATTAACGTTCTCTATATTTTAATTAAATTTATTTCACTTTTAATTCAATTTTCGTTCTCATTCGGTAACCGGACTTATTTTCAAAGGTGGCGTAGAGAAAATACGGAAACTAAAATATCTCGAGAACGACTAGTCCTACTTTAATGGGGTTGGTCTTAATATTTTCGTCGTTAAAAATTACGTTTTAATAGAGCATTTAATGAATATATTTGAGTATACCTAGTTCTTTAGTTTAGATTTTGACGATTTTTGCGGGCCATTTTGCAAAAAAGGCAGGTTATTTTTTCCGAATCGTACTAAAATCTAATCAGCACCAGGGTAACCCACAAGTGACTCTTCTACCGAATTTTTTGAAATTAGGTCCAGTAGTTTTTCAGTTAGAGTGGATACAAGCTTTTGCGAGCCATTTCGCAAAAAAAGGAGGATTCTTTTAATCCAAATCGTACCCAAAACTAATCAGCACCAGACTCGGTCACAAGTGACTTACCTACCAAATTTTGTAAAATTCGGTCCATTAGTTTTTTAGTTAGAGTGGATACAAAATCTGCACAGACAGACACACAGACAGACAGACACACACAGACGTCACGCTATAAATGGTTTTTTCGTATTCTAGAGGTCTCGAAACGTGTAGATCCGTCGAAAACTCGAGTTGCGATTTTCGACATGATTCCAATACTTTCCCTATACATTACCATGTATTGCAGGGAAAGTAAAAAGTTGGGTCCATTACGAGCGGATAAATAGCACCGGACCCACTCCGATTCAACCAATAAGGAACCACTACTGACGATGATGCGATTGACGTAGCCGATGACGTTGGGTACACGTTGATTCTGGTTAGCGGATATTTTATTTAGCATTCGCGGCGAATTTAAGTTTCGTGAATATTTTCTTTTTGAGAAATATGGATATTGATCCAAAGCTTAAGGATGGACCAAACACTTCACAAGCCAAAAACTCACAGAAAACGGAAAAGTTTTCTTAAATGTGCAATTGCAAAAAGATATTTTCCAGTAAATCTACCTTTTACAGACATAAAAAAAAATGTTCACCAGTTGCTGAAAAAACAAATTATGTTTGTATAAATTGTAGATTTTCGCAATCATTTGCACACTGTTCATGGCATGGACGAAAAAATCTGATGTGGGCAACACATGACTTTCCTTATATAATGTAATGAATTTACTACTTTTACAGTAAAAAAAATAGGTTTTTCTTATAGTAGATACTAATATTCTTTCCAAGATATTGAATTTTCGACAATTAGTCGTCATTTCCATTGATTTAGCGTCATTTGTATCCATTTGGCGAGATTTTCGTTAATTTGGCAACATTTAAAAAA
Source organism: Amaurobius ferox (assembly GCA_951213105.1). NCBI lineage: Eukaryota > Metazoa > Arthropoda > Arachnida > Araneae > Amaurobiidae > Amaurobius > Amaurobius ferox. The sequence continues at coordinate 26,305,133 of OX578148.1, forward strand.
AGTCGTCAAGTTGGCGACATTCCACCAAACTCGTCGCCAAAATCTCGCCAAGCGTTATGCACTAAGAAATAAGTTATTCTTACAGCAGATAAATGACTATTGGCGTACAAATACAAAAGTATTACTCAAAGTATCTTTTTTCATGAATGGAACGAGCTAGATCCACGAGAATGACGTCACCCAATTTATCGCATGGTATTACATATGAAAAGTGAACATGTTTCTCAATAGGAATTTTTTTTATTTTATATAACTTTTTGATATTTTTTTTTAAATATACAATATCTCGAGAACGGTTCATGTTAGCGTTCTAAAATTTATGTCAATCGTTTTTTAATGAAAAATTACATAAGAAATGTCTATTTGCGTAACTTTATTAGTGGTTTTGATTTTTTGACAATTTTTTCAAAATTTCATTCGAAAATTTAGAGGGGTTCTGAACATTCGATTGCGTATAAAAACAATAGGCTTCCAGTGTTTATAGATTGTGATTTTTGTACCAAATTTGGTTCGAATCGGTCCATTCGTTCGTCAGTTATCGTTTCCACAGACTCACTGACACACACACACACACAGACATCGCTTCAAAAATGTTCGATTCGTGATCAGGGATGCTTGAAACGTGCTCTCCCGTCGAAAACTCGAATTCGAATTCTCGACACCATCACAATACTTTCCTTATACATTATGTATATAAGGAAAGTAATAAAACATGATAATGATGTTCAAAATTATTCAGTTATGTTCGCATTTTCATAACTTCTATTTCAATAAGTTTTATTTATTGGTGAATAAAATAAAATAGTTTCACATAAAAATGCAAAGAATGGATGAAATGCATGAGATTTTAAAATGTTACCTATGTAAGATGAATACAAGATATAACATATTCTCATAGATTAGAACAGTGGTTCTTAACCTTTTTAAGCCGCGACCCAAATTTGAGAAATATGTTCATGTCGCGACCCAAAAAAAAGTCAAAATTTTTTCATTGCTTTATTTTAGATCGTATTTTTAAAAAATCTTCAATCCTACGATGATGATTTTTTTTTAACTTACAAATTTTTTATTTATTTATTTTAATAATAAAGATAAACAAAAGTACTTTTCGATCCAAGGAAAATTTAATTAATAATCAAGTGTTTTTAATAATTTTTATTGACCAAATTAAAATATATTTATAACTTTTTGAAAATAATTGACATTTTAACTTATTCCTAAAAAAAAAGGAAATATCAATACATATGTTAAGTCTTTTAAATTTTAAATGCAAGTCATACAGTTTTAATGAGAACCTTGTGCTTGAATACATTTTGAAAGATCTTCAAACCTCGGTTGAATGCTTGTCAAGGAGCACCTTATATCTATTTCAGGATTTAACTTGTTCCGGTAATTGTTTTTGATTACACACAGAGCCGAAAAACCAGCCTCACACATATATGTTGTTGAAAAGGGCAATAATACTTTTAGGGCTTCTTTAACAATTATTGGCTTTTCGGTTTTTAATTTTAACCAGAAAGCACATAAAGATTCAGTGTTTTTGTAGAAATTGTATCGAAGTGCTTGGTCACTTTGTATTTCTATTAATTGTTCTTGAAATTGATTAATATTAACAAATTCCTCATGCAAATCACTTACATCAAAATTAAATGGCATTCGAACCCAATTATATTTGAAAACATCGTCTGCAGGGAAATATCGATCAAAGTCTGCTATTAGTTTTTCTAAATGATTAATAATAATTTTCTGTATTTCAAAATCTGTGATATCAATATTATTGTCTTCAACAAGTAAATTAAGAGTCGGGAATGAAGCAAGTTTCTTTACTTCAACCTTATTTCTCCATAATTTGAGTTTATTTTTAAAACATGTAATTTTTTCAGTTAATTCAATAATAGTATAATTACGTCCTTGCATAGACGTATTTAGATTATTTATTTCAAATAAAATATCTGACAAATAAGCAACTTGAGTAATCCACTTCAACTCGGAGAATTTAGATGCTAATGGGTGTTTCTTTTTTCTCAAAAATAATTCGACTTCTGTCCGTAATGATAATACTCTTTGAACAACTTTGCCCCGGGACAGCCATCTAACTTCAGAATAATATAATAAATGTTCGTATTCTGCACCAAATTTGAAACACAGTTCGCGGAAAATTCTACAGTTAAGAGCTCTTGATTTGATAAAATTGACTACCGCAACAATTTCATCCAAAACGATACATAATTCGGGTGATAATTTTTTTGAAGCAAGATTTTGTCTATGTAACAAACAATGAATCGATATAATTTGTGGATTCATTTGTTTTGCTCTTGTCGAAAATCCCTTTTGAGATGCTGTCATGGCAGCTGCACCGTCGGTGCAAATACTGAAACACTGATTCCAATTTAATCCTTCTTCTTTAAAAAACGAATCGACCATAAGAAAAATATCTTCACCTCTAGTTGTTGTTGACATTGGTTTGCAAAATAAAATGTCCTCCTGTATATCTGTTAAACCTGCATACCGCACGTAAACCATGAGTTGAGCATCTTTACTTACATCTGTCGTTTCATCCAGTTGAATACTAAATAAACCAGCAATTTTTATAGCAGAAATAAGTTGATTCTTAATATCAAATGACATATCATTAATTCGTAAACGAATTGTATCATTTGATAATGGTATCTTTTGTAATTTCTTTGAACTTTCATCTCCGCACATGATACGTGCCATGTCAATGGCAGCAGGTTTTATAAGTTTTTCAGCAATATTATGGGGTTTCTTTTGTCGTGCAATATGCCAAGCCACATGAAAAGAAGCAAGTGTAGCTTGTTTGGCAGAATTTATAAAACCACTACTACTTGGTGCATCCAAACGCTGTCTTTTTAAATGGGCTTCTTTTCTTTCGAAAAAAGTACGATCTTTTCCCTCAAAAGAAAAATTTTTATGTTTTGCATCAAAATGTCTTTTAAGTTTGTTCGGTTTCATCGATTCATTACTTAATATTTCACTGCACAACACGCATTGCGGCTTGTTCACTCCTCGATCATAAATGCAAGTAAAACCTAATTCTAAAAATGCTTCCTTGTATTCACGTTTTGCCATTATTAGGGTGATTACAATTTTACAATACGCACTGCAGCTTGATCACTCCACTATTAATAATAAGACAAAATTTGTTTCTAAAATGCTTGTATTCACGTTTCACTGTTATTACACGTTTCACGTTTCACTGTTATTCACAACACAATACGCAGAAACGAGTTTTTGACAGAGAGCTTACTGAGTCTGCGCGCACGCAAAGCACTCCTAGAAGAGAAAGCCTCAGGACAGGAATTGGACGTCACTTCCGGAAGGCCATTCGCGAAGAGCGGTAAAACCGAAACATTGTATTAGGGAATAACTCTTCTAGGAGGTGTTGGTATTACTTATTATTTGGTGTATTACTAACTTTTTTGGTTCGACTCAGCGCGACCCAAGAAATATGCTGCGCGACCCAATTTTGGGTCGCGACCCATAGGTTAAGAACCGCTGGATTAGAATATATACCCATGCATTTGTGGAAGATTTTCCGTACTACGTACTACAAGCTACAACAATTTTTGCCAAAATAAAACAATGACACAATAAATTGAAACTATCAATAAGCCCCAAAAATATCAATAATAATAAAGACCGTAACTGATACAATCCAGTCAAAAATGCAATATCAATGAAATTTATTTCATATGTATACATATCTTTATTATTTAAATCGGAAAAGATTTAATAAAACTCTTCTGCTGCATAAACACATTGGATTTAAATCCATTGCTAAGTGACATAACATAATTTTCTTCAAATAAATTGGTGGAAGAAATATAGTCTGCATAATGCTATCTCTACGGAAGGTTTAATTGTTCGTTTTTAATTAATATCTTAATATTTAGACAACCCCTGGTTTTAGAAACTCGAAACATGTACTAAATTTTAAGTGGGGTTATTCCAATGTTACCCATAAAATTTCATTAAATTCGGTTCTGCCATTCTCCCGTGATAACGAGACAGACAGACAGATTTTCAATTTTCTTTATATATATTATGCAATTGCTATGTCAAAAATATAAAATAACATAAATATGCACATAACTGTAAGGTCTTGTGTAAATACAAATTTTAGTACATTCCTCTACGTAAGCTTATAATAATATGTAAGAAAATAACAAAAATACAAAATTGAGTAAAATTTTTGAGTGGAAAACAATTTCTTCCTAGCTATTGACATATTTACATTTCTCAGCTGAAACATATCATTTATGAATGACTGATTCTGGATTAAAATTATCCAAATGTAGACTTTTAATAGATATAATGCAAGTTTACTCATTTTGCTTATTTTCAATCTATTTCTCTAAATCTATATAAATAAAATTGAAAATCTGTCTGTATGTGTGTCTCATCATCATGGGAGAACAACTGAACCGAATTTAAATGAAATTTTGTAGATAGCCTTGAAATATCCTGACTTAAAATTTAGTCCATGTTTTGAGTTTCTAAGACCAGGGGTTGCCCAGATATTAATTAAATCGAACAATTAAACCCTTCATATAGCATTAAGCAGATGATATTTTTTCCGCCAATTTGTTTGAAGAAAATTTTATCATGTCGTTTAGCAACAAATTTAAATCCAATTTGTTTATACGGCAGCTGATTTTTATTAAATCCTTTCCTATTTAAATAATAAAGATATATATATAAAATAAATTTCACCGATATTGCATTTTTGACAGGATTATATCAATTATGGTCTTCAGGTTTAAACATAATTGTTATTGATATTTTCAGTTTATTATGTCATTGTTTTATTTTTGCAAAAATTTTTGAAACTCATATATTGTACGTAGTACCGAGTAATCTTCTACAAATGCATGGGCATATCTTCTACTCAGTGGCTTATCCTGACTCTAAAAAGTGGGGGGGGGGGGGGAGCAATTGTTTAGCATTTGCTTATGCCAGGGTTATTTTAAATGAAAAATACGCATAACAATAAAAAGCCTTGAAAAGTAAGGGGGCCTGCCCCCCCCCCAAGCATACGCTGCTGCTTCTACTCTATGAGAATATAAGTAGTATAAGTATATTAGCATATATTTTGGCATATATTGGAATCAATTACGACCTTTTAGGTTTTAAGATTACGGAATTATTGATATTTTCAATTTATTACGTCATCTGTTTTATTTTGGTAAAGATTTTAGAAACTCATAAGTTGTAGTATGGGTCCTATACAGTTTTAACTCTTTTATTTTGCATATATTTATTCAACTTCATATATTTTGTAAATTTGTTTGCAAACAAGACCAGGACATTTTATTCTTCAGATCTGCTCGTGAAGATAATTATGTATAGCTAGAACAGATATTCTTTAACTTCTTTTTAGGAGCATTAAATTAAATATTTTAATAGAATATTTTGATTAACAATGTCATTTAGTATATTATAGGAATGTGCACATGATTGTGCATTTTAAATTGAACTTGACAACTTGAATGTTGCAAAGAATAATGTTTCATTTTGACAATCTAATTAATGCATGACTAATAAAAGAAGATTGATTTTGTGAGTTGCATAATATAAACAAAGCAAATAATTTTTGAGTTGCATCTATGTAGAACAATTTTGCAAATGGGGAAAATTGGTTAGGTGCTATTGACACATGGCTCTCAAAATGACTAAATTATATCTATATATCACATCTAGCCATCAATTATAGAGTTTAATATTCTATGCTATCCAATAATACGAAGGAGATTTAAATATATTTAAATCTCCTTGAGTAATACCGAGATCGTCATTAAAACAAAATACTCCTTGCACAGGCGTAGTTCATTTTAAGTATCAACTATAACTTAGAATTTAATATTCTAAACTATCTAATAATACTAGTATACAATAGTAAATTTAACAGCTGAGTGATGATGAATTCGTATTATAAACTACCATCTCCGTGCACAGGCGCAGTTCTCTGAAGCTACTATTGGTCGTCGGTATTGACGTCGGGAGACGTCACATCATGACATCGAAGTGGGTCCGGTGCTATTTATCCGCTCGTGTTCCATTTTTCTCCTTGAATTGTATAACAATAAACCTTGATATCTTCTAAAGTTGGCAGGCTGTTGTTTTGCTGCTCTTGTTGAAAAGTCGTGACTTACTTTTAGAAATTGCCGTATAGTTCGACCGGCAAACGGGAACGGAACACGTGCGAGGCATTGATAATTACGCAGATATAAACTATTTAAAAAATGGCTCTAAAGCACCCATGAACGCTAGTTAAATGATAATAAAACACAAGAAAACTTATTATGCACAAAACACGATGTTATAAAACTAATAGAACATTCCGAAAACCTCAAAAACGTTTTGCAATCATCAACCACTCCACGAGGGACGCTGACCGCGCTTGGATTTTTGTTCTCTTCTTTCCGAATGCTCCCCCTCTTACCGTGACGTCACGACAATTTCTCCTCAGTGGCGCCACGGCCTGTGTGTAGACAGGCTGCGGATTCACAGACGAATTTTGAGTTTAAGTTAAAAATTCAGTTTTACTTATTCACCATAAATATTTTAAAAGAAAATTAAAGATATAAAATTCGTTTCATTCAGTCACACTCCTTTGACATCACTCGTCCTAAATCAAGAACGCAGTCCATAATATGGGCGTAACAAGTTAAAAAATCTGATGTGGGCAGCACATGACTTTCGCTGCAATCTCATAATCAGGTACTCTTTATTTTTACAATAATTCATTAAATTCAGTTAAATTGCACTATTTTATTTGATTTTAGATTTAGATTTTATTTGATTTTAGATTTAGAATTTTAATTTTAGATTTAGACGATTTTTGCAATCTCATAATCATAGCAATCTCATAATCAGGTGCTCTTTATTTCTTCAATAATTCATTAAATTCAGTTAAATTGCACAGAATAACACAAATAATTATTTTAAATTACACTGAATTTGTACTTTTAATTCAATTTTCGTTCTCATTTGGTAACTGGATTTATTGTCAAAGGTAATGTAGCGAAAATGCGAAAAAACTAAAATATCTCGAGAACGGATAGTCCTAGTGTAATGGGGTTGATCTTACTCTTTTCATTGTTAAACGTTACATAAAAAATACGTATAAAACAAGCGTTTAATTGATATATTTGAGTATACGTAGTTTTTTATTTTAGATATAGACGATTTTTGCAGACCATTTCATAAAAACGGCAGGTTATTTTTTTTCCGAACCATACCAAAATCTAATCATCACTAGGGTAACCCCCAAGTAACTAATCTACCAATTTTTGTAAAATTTGGTCAATCAGTCTTTCAGTTAGATTGGATACAAGCAATTTTTGCTGACCATTCTCCCCCCCCCCCCCAAAAAAAAAACAGGTTCTTTTATCCCAAATTATACCAAAATCTTATCAGCAGCAGGGTCACCTACGAGGGACTTACCTACCAAATGTTATGAAATTCGATTCATTAGTTTTTGAGTTAGAGTGGATACATACATTGCACAGACAGACACACAGATGTCACGCTAAAAATAGTTTTTCGGATTCTAGAGGTCTCAAAACGTGTAGATCCGTCGAAAACTCGAGTTGCGTTTTTCGGTATGATTCCAATACTTTCCCTATACATTACCATGTATTGCAGGGAAAGTAAAAATCTGGTATGAGCAAGCTTCACATGACTTTCCCTGCAGATTTAAATTCATTTTGTAATTTCTTATATTATTATGCATTAAATTTAGATAAATTGTAGAAAATAATATAGATTCTTTGCTGATATTATATCCAATTTTCCTTTTTACTTTCCTTATATACATAATGTATAAGGAAAGTATTGTGACGGGGTCAAAAATTCGAATTCGAGTTTTCGACGGGAGAGCACGTTTCAAGCATCCCTGATCACGAATCAAACATTTTTGGAGAGATGTCTGTGTGTGTGTCAGTGAGTCTGTGGAGACGATAACTGACGAACGAATGGACCAATTTGAACAAAATTTGGTACAAAAGTCACAATCCGTAAACACTGGAAGCCTATTGTTTTTATACGCAATCGAATGATCATAACCCCCTAAATTTTCGAATGAAATGTTGAAAAAATCGTCAAAAAATCAAAACCGCTCATAAAGTTACGCAAACAGACATTTCTTATGTAATTTTTCATTAGAAAACGATTAGCATAAATTTTAGAACGCTAACATGAACCGTTCTCGAGATATTGCAGATTTTTCAAAAAAATTATGAAAAAGTCATATAAAATGAAAAAAAATATATTTCCCATTGAGAAACATGTTTACTTTTCATATGTAATACCATGCGATAAATTAGGTGACATTATTCTCGTGGATCTAGCTCGTTCCATTCATGAAAAAAGATACTTTATGTAATACTTTTGTATTTGAACGTCAATAGTCATTTATCTTCTGTAAGAATTAGTTATTTCTCCGTTCATAACACTTGGCGAGATTTTGGCGACGAATTTGACGGAATGTCGCCAACTTGGCGATATTTTTAATTGTTGCCAAATTAACAAAAATCTCGCCAAATTGATAAAAATGACGCTAAATCAATGAAAATGACGTCTAATTGAAGAAAATTCATTATCATGGAAAGAATATAAGTATCTACTATAAGAATAACGTTTTTTTTAGTTGTAAAAGTAGTAAATTCATTGCATTATATAAGGAAAGTCATGTGTTGCCCACATCAGATTTTTATTGCAGCTTCTTCTCATTTGGCAATTTAATTCCCTTTAAATTCTTCAATTCCTCAAAATTCCAATAAACTACAATATCTTGATATTGTTCATTCTGCAGTCATGGGGACAGGCATATTCGTTTAGTTGTTAAAATTTACCCGAAGAACAAGTACGAAATATATTTCAGCAATTTTAGTAATTTATTTCAGATTTTAACTATCTTTACGGCCATTTCGCAAAAAAGAGTCGGTTATAATTTTCCTAATCATATGCAAAGCTAATCCGCATTAGGTAAACCATCAGAGGACTAACTACTAAGTTTTAAGAAATTTTATGAAATAGTTTTTTAACTACAGTGAAAATCGTCTTAATTTCTCCAAAATTAAAAATTTAAATATCTAGAGAATGGTTCAGCTTAGAGTAATGAGGTGGATCTAACTCATTTTATCTTCAAAAATTACGCATAAATCAGGAATTTAATTGATACATTTTAGCGTATGTAGTATTTTATTTTAGATTTGATATTTCGGATTTGCGGGCCACTTCGGAAAAAAAGGCAGATTCTTTTTTTTTTTCGAATCGTAGTAAAATTTAACTAGCACAGTATCCCACAAACGATTTATCTACCAATTTTGTTTAATTTAGTCAATCAGTTTTTTAGCTAAAGTGGATACACATAAATTTTGCGGTCCATTTCGCAAAAAAAGCAGGTTTCTTTGTACCAAATTGTACCAAAATCTTATCAGCACCAGGGTCACCTACAAGTGACCCACCCAATTTTATGAAATTCGGAGAATTAGTTTTTCAGTTAGAGTGGATACATACATTGCAGACATAGACACACACACACACACACAGACATTACCATGAAACAGTTTTATTGGGTTCTAGAGGTCTTAAAATGTGTAGGTTTGTCCAAAACTCGAGTTGCGATTTTCAATATAATTCCAAAACTTTCCGTATACATTACCATGTACTCCAGGGAAATTAAAAAATCTGATGTGAGCAGTACATGACTTCTTTTACAATGAAAAAATAATGTACAGTTTTTTTTAACATTAAATTGTACATTTGGCGCCTTTCCGGATGACAACATGTATTACTGTAACGAGGTACCCAATTAACTATTATTTCACCCAAGTTTAACAATTATTACCATTGACTGGTGATATTCCACTACATTATTAGCAAGTTCGCCAAATGTATCGCCAAGTGTTACAGACAAACGGAGAGGGGCGCGAAAGCCCAGTGGCTAGCGCGCGAGATTTGTACTCCGTCGGCTCGAGTTCGATTCCCGCCACTGCCAAAACTACCGCCTTGTTCACGCGGAGTACGATCATGTTAAACGTGTTGGTCCGTAAGTCCTTCCGAGAGGTTAATGGTAGGGGAAGGAGGGTATGGTCCCTGTGGATGCCTCACTGGGTTCCGGTCTAAATTGGGTGGCACTTCCCGGCCGTCCAAACAGGAACCTTAGACCTTTCTGGTAGGTCGGAAGGTCTGGGTCGTAGAAGACAAACGGAGAGAAGAGCATATCTTATATACTAGATTCTAGAACTAGAAGGTATGCCCGTCATACGACGGAATTCTAAATTTGCAATACATTATTTCCTTTATAACTATTCTTTTTATAACTATAGGCGTAAAAAAAAAAACTAATATCCAAAGTATCTCCTCTTGTGAATGGAACGAGCTAGATCCAAGGGTATGATATGTTAATAAATTTATCGCATAATATTACATATGAAAAGTGAACATATTTTACAATAGTTGATAATTTTTCCTTAATTTTATGTAATTTCTTGATAAATTTATTCAAAAAATGTGCAATATTTCGAGAACGGTTCATACTAGCGCTGTAATTTTGTGTCAATCGTTTTATAATGCAAAATTATATAAGAGATGATTATTTAAGTAACTTTATTGAAGGTTTTGATTTTTTGATGATATTTTCAAAATTACATTCGAAAATTTAGGGGTTTTCTGAGTATTCATTGTAATCTCTACCAAATTTCGTTGGAATCGCTCCATTCATTCGTGAGATATCGTCTCCACAGACTCACGGATACACAGACTCATGGACACACACACGTACGCATACTTTCACACACCAACACAGACATCACCTCAAAAACGTTCAATTCGGGTTCAGGGATGCTTGTAACGTACTCTCTCGTCGAAAACTCAAATGCGAATTTTCGACCCCATCACAATACTTTTCTTATACATTATACAATAAATACATAGGGATTCATGATATAACCAGGTGGTCTCTTCTACAGGCGAATCAAGTTCTAATAAATAGGATGGTAATCGCAATATAAACCATATTCCAGCGGAAATATTGGTTCCTCCAGACAGGATTATCGTGTGAACTCCGGCCAATTTCACTGCACCAACTTGCCAATGTAGACATTTTTACGGACATTTAGCCATGGAAATTCACGTCTACCTACTTAGCTAAGAACTCTCGCGGTCCACCGGTAGACCACCAAAACTGTTTGGGGGTGATCACCTGAATTAAGAGAAAATTCGGTAATTAAATAAAAATTATCAAAGTATATTTTTATCAAATTCAAGCTATGTAAGCTGTGAGACCAGAATATGTCCTCACATGAGACATTTTTATTTCAATATTTATGGTGCATAGAACGGCTAACAAAGGTTTTAGTCCAGCTGGCGCCGGTGTTTACAACAACGTGAACTTTTAGGTCAAATACCATAAATTTGGGTGTCCCAGGCCAAAGGGGCTGAGAGGGGCCTTGATAAATGTCAAGTGATGCCATTGGGTTCAGAAGAACCAATGAGCGCCAAGGGGAAGAAGGGTGGAGCTCCCCCCCCCCCAGCCGAGGGAACCACAAGTCACTTTGATACAAAATGTGGCAGAACGAACTTTGATACGAAATGTTGTAGAAGTAACTCGGATACAAAATGTTGCAGAAGCAAGTCTCTTTCGAAATGTGGTTGCGAGAAGTTTCCTACGAAGTGTTGTTGAAAAGAGTTTGACTGAAGGAGCGAAACGAACATGACCTAGCAGTTGCAGATATAAAGTATCAGTCGAAGTGAAAAGTACGAGTAGGAGCCACACACCATAGAGTTATGGCCGTACTTCAGCATTAAGACCGATGCAAGCGAGATGATGCGCCCAAGTCTAAACTGGAAGGTATGTGCTCTGATGTTACCGGTCCTAGACACCTTCGTAAAATTAATACTTCTGGTCGTATCTCCCCTAGCTAAAATAGTTAAATGAAAATTGATAATAAATGAGAAATGATATAAATGATAAATTGTTGTTGATGATAAATTGATGTTGTTTAAGTTTTGAATAGTCTAATCTTTTGATATTAATTAATAATTCTTTTCAGGACTTACACAAAAGGTAAAAATAATTGGAGGGTTATTGCGGCACAACAACGAGCGATGTACGTTCAAATGTTAATTCCACTATATATGAATTTACGGCAATGTTAATGTGATTTAAAATAATGAATTTAATAATTAAAAGTGTAACTTTTACAAATCTTTGTGCCACATTTTGTATCAAAGTGACTTGTGGTTCCCTCGGCGGGGGGGGGGGGGGGGGTAGCTCCATCCTTCTTCCCCTTGGCGCTCATTGGTTCTTCTGAACCCAATGGCATTACTTGACATTTATCAAGGCCCCTCTCAGCCCCTTTGACCTGGGACATCCAAATTTATGGTATTTGACCTAAAAGTTCACGTTGTTGTAAACACCGGCGCCAGCTAGACTAAAACCGTTGTTAGCCGTTCTATGCACCATAAATATTGAAATAAAAATGTCTCATGTGAGGACATATTCTGGCCTCACATAAGCCATCTTAGAGGGAACATAATTAACTTATTTCCGTGAAAATATAAATCCGACATTTTCAACGAAGCTAGGGGAAAGGCTTGGGAGTGCCTTGTTGATTCAGAATCTCCAATACCAAGTTTTCCTCGTGGTTCGGCTGTTGCTTTGTTTTGCTTTCTTACTGGACATGATTTCCTCAATGCCCATTTATTTAGAATTGGATTTCGGAATTCACCTAATTGTACTTTGTGCAATTCTGGACGACTTATGATTAGAGAATATTTAGACACGTGTGCTGCACATAATGATTTTAATTGTATTGTTCCAGGGTTGGATTGGCCTGTGACGGCCTATAGGCCGCTGGGTTTGAGGGCAACTTTGTTTTAAAAGCATTTCAATCAACATAAAATATATTCCAATTAATATAATAATTTAATTACAATCAATGACCGGGAACATCTCGTATTTTCGTTGCAGTCCATGGGCGACTGTTGCAGTCCATGGACGACACTTGCAGTCCATGGACGACAGTTGTAATCCATGGACTCAATAGTGGCCGACACCTTATCATATAGTAACGGAACTGTCCGGGCCATCGAACATTATCAATTTTTACGGCTGGCAGGTTGTTAAATAGTGAGGATTCGGACTAGCCTTCAAGCATTAGACGTTTTCAATGTCTTTGTAGGTAAATTTTTTGGCTGGTCTGACTTCCAGTTTGAACTCGAGTTGTCCGACGTATTGCTGCACTGTGGCCGTCCGGACCGGCCCGCTTTCGTTGAAGCATTCATTTTAAGTTGTTTAGAAACACAACTTTTTAAAATGACATCATTTTCACTGCGTTAAATCTAATGTCTTGTTTACGAAGTTATTTTTAAGTTTTTGGCTATCGGTGGCGAAGCCTGATAAAATAATTTGGAGAGACTTGAAACTTGAAACCACAATTAGCAAACAAAAATGCTTTCACTTTGTCTAAAAAAACTTATTTTCATATGGAGGGCCCTAGACGGACGAGGCCGATAAAGTTCCTAACCCAATGCAAATATATATCATGAAACAAAAGACTTTCTCAATACAACATTGACGGGGAGAGACATTTCAGAATGCGTCTCTTTTGAACAGTCGACTCCCTCAATACAACATTGACGGGGAGAGACATTTCAGACCGTGTGTCTCTTGAACAGTCGACTCTCTCAATACAACATTGATGGGGAGGGACATTTCAGAATGTGTGTCTCTTGACAGTCGACTCTCTCAATACCACATTGACAGGGAGATACATTCCGGAATGTGTCTCTCTTGATTAGTCGACTCTTTCAATACAACATTGACGGGGAGGGACATTTCAGAATGTGTTTCACTTGCATAGTCGGCTCTCTCAATATAACATTGATGGGGAGAGACATTTCGGAATGTGTCTCTCTTGAGCAGTCGACTCTCTCAATACAACATCGGAGGGGAGAGACATTTTGGAATGTGTCTCTCCTGAACAGTCGACTCTCTCAATACCACATTGACGGGGAGAGACATTTTGGAATGTGTCTCTTTTGAACAGTCGACTCTCTCTCTCTCTCTCTCCCCCAAAACTAATAGAGAAGAAAAGAAACAGACTCCAAATTTGGCGATATTTCCCCTAATTTATTTTCCCGGAAAACATATCATACGTTAATTTCGAATTATATATAATTACAAATAAAGTTACTTGATCCTAAATTATTTGGGTAGACACCAATTACCATGTCTCTCCTGACGTTTCGCCACTGTCTACATGTCAAATAATTTCTTAACCCGGTGCGACCTGGTTATTGATCTACCGACGTAACGTATATACATATATAGATAATTTATTATTATTGACTAAGCTATATTCTTTTTTAACTTTCCTTAGAAAATCAGGGGATTTCAAGGATTTTTTATTACGTTGACCCCTCCCTCCACCATCACTTTACTAGGGCCGCTACCTTAAAATCGCTCAGGCTGAAAAAGGCTCCCAGTCCAACCCTGTATTGTTCAAATATATTGGGAAGCTAGAAGGCTAATGGCTTAGTTGTCAAACGCATGGCATTTGTAAATAAATAAATAAATAAACAAACAAATGTTTACTCTATATTACTAATAAAGTAAACAAATATTTACTTTGTTTACTTTATATTAATAATTGAAAAAATCCTATCAAATGTTATGCGATTTGTTCAATTTATTCGTGAGATACAACGTTCCACTGACAAAAAAGAATCAATATGTCGAGAACAGCTTGTATTAACTTCGAAATGGTGAAGGCCACCATTCATTTTGAGTTAAAATTATTACAAAACATTTACAAACTTGGCATTAATGAAGCATATATTATATGTCTGATAAAGCATTTTGTCAGGCGTACAGACATATAATATATGCGGTAATATAGTAATATTTAAATGTCCACAATATAGCTATCAATTGCTCTGAATTAACATTATCGAAAACACGCCGTGTAACACTAAGGTCAATATGCTTCTTCATAGATACACAATGTCATATTATTAGATTACTGGAGATATGTCATATTATTAGAGTGCAGTTATTTAATCTACTTATTTAAATTAGCTGCGACTGTTTTTGGCGCAGTTTTCCAAATTCATTTAAGATAATACTTTCTGATCTACAAATACAAAATTAACTTTTTTCATTATCTTAAGTATACTTTTGAAATATTATTGGTACATACGGATTATACGCAAAATATTTCGCATGAAATTTTTTGCAATTTTATATTCATTGGGATAATTAGAATAATGTAATCTGCTTTGGGTTTAACAATGCTCTGTCCAAATGGCTGACGTCGAAAAATATAACTTATGACCTATCGGGTTATAAATGTCGCTGACAAATCTAGTCGTTTGACCGCTAGACCATTAGACAGCGAGCTCTCCAGTGTTTCTCAATGACTGAATTAAAAGTCACTAGTGCAGGGCACTCGTCTAAATGTTTTCCAGACATAGGCTGTCCCAGGTCACATAAAGTATAATCCGAGGAAGCAGCAAGTCCAATTCGATAGAGATGAGACCTGAGACAGTCATGACTAGTCACAAGTCTGAACCTGACAACTGTTTCTCATCGAGGAGCCTCTGGATTGACTGAATTGTACCTGCTGAGGACGCTCCATGACTTTCCTTTAGATGCCTCCAGAGATTCTGGCTCAATTTCTTTCCTGTGTAGCATTTTAATATACAGTTGTTCTGAATGAAAAGTCATGGGTTCTGAGAGTCTCTGCTCTACCATAGCACTCTTTTTGACCAAAAAGTCAGTTTTTTTATTTCTTGGTATTCCGCAATGTGCAGGCACTCACTATAAAGAGATTCTGCGAATTATAGGTCTTATAAAAGAGCCCTGATCTATTGACTACGGGGACCATTGCATCTTTGGTTGCCGGACAGTGCCTGGAGACCCTATCCGAGAGGATAACAGCTCAGTTGAATGGAGAAGAACGAAGTGCGAGTTGTTGCAATGCCATAAAAATTGCTTCTTCTCAAGGCAGTGTTCCACGGAACATGCCCTTATTCCAAATTATTCCTTTATTTCCTAGGAGAAATTTTCTTCTCCTTATTCCAAATTATGCGACACGTTAGGATTTAATTGGGACATGTCATAATTCTAACGTGCACCGCTACGATCCCATTGGATCCCTATCATGTTAACTTCATTTTTCTATATTTTCCCAAATCTTTTACTTTAGTTCGGAGATTAAAGCAAACCCTTCAGGTTTGCTAGGAACTCGAAGAAGCTGTCCTTGAGGTCTTGGGGCCATAAAAATTGTCTCGATCTCTCAAAATGCGTTGTAGGAGCTCCAACAGGTAAGTAAAAATCAAACAGTTCGGTTATAAATAAAATAAAATGAAATTTAGACTTGGAATGACAGAATAAGTGCTGATATGAAATAGGCCCCAAAGTGTTATTTCAATTTCCGAATTTTAATTTTCAGCAGTTTCCATCAGTTTAGTCCCTGCTTCCCTCTTTCATATTTATTACAAATAAACACTATTTAAATGTACCCCCCCCCCCCCAAAAAAAAAAAAAGAAATAAATAAAACTTCGAATGGTAGAAATGGGAGTTGACATATGTGATTGTGGTCACGTATACTCTATACAATTTATACATGCCCAGGCTATTCACAATAAAATTTTGTAGATCTTTTCTAAATAATACTTATCTTACATAATAAAGGAAATACTTTTGTCTTTCTGTCTGTCAGTGTATTCGTGTGCGCGATTTGTAGCGGAAAATCTAAACTCTGTGCGGCCATGAAATTTAGTACACAGGTACTTCAGAACCCAGGAAGGTGCATTTTTGCGTTATTTTTGTAAAATTCTAATTAGTTTTATAGTTATTTTATGTTTTAATATTTTTACACAAATTGGTTCTTTAGTGACCGAAAATAATATATATCACAGAGTTTCTAGCTTGACGCCATCGGAAAGGTTGAAAAACATGCTTTCCAGCGACATATCAACCTAAATGGTAGGTTAATTTCTTCATAAAATTGTATATAAACACGTCAATATAATATATACTTTAGAAATAAAGACAACCAAAAACTTATCCATAATTAAAAGTCTTTTTATTAAAATCTCCTTTTACGACGCACTAAAATTACACAGTCGAGCATTATTATGCACTTCATCAGTGGTAAAGTGAAAATAAGTGGCGAACATGCGCTTAAATACACGCCATAACTGCCAGACAAAATTTACATAGTAATCATTTTATATTTTTAAATACGAGGCATTTAAAATGTACTTTAATTATAAAATAAAAAAAAAAACAATACAAGGAAAAATGTTTTTAAATTAAATGGTAACCAATAGAAATGTCATCAAAAATAAAATAAAGCATCTATTAAACATTCAGAAAATCATATAAAGGTTTAGTAAGTTGTAAAAAGAGATTTTAATAAAAATTCTTTTAATTATATCCAACTTTTTAGTTGTCTTTATTTTTAAAGCATTAATTTCTTCATGTTTATTCAATTTTTAATATACATTGGAATTTGAATTTTTAAGGTATCTGATATCTTACATAATAAAGGAAGATGTTCATGTGTGTGTGTGCGTGTGTGCGCAGTCTGTAGCGGGAAACTTAAGCGTTGTACGACTATGACATTTGGTACACAGGTACACCAGGATCCGAATAGGTGCACCTCGGCGTTGTGTTTTTCAATATTGAATTAGATTTTAGTTATTTTATAGGCTCGAATTTCCTTTGCGACCGCTAAAAGCACCATAAAATGCGTGGAGAAAATAGCGGCTCGAATTTTATTTGAGGCACGGCGGCTAGATATTTTTTTTTTCTAATGGTCACGCACTAGACTCTAGCACTAGACTCTACGTCGACTTGCGTCGTTTATTGCCCTATATACGGCCGAAATCGTGAACAATTTTGCCGTCCTAGGACGTTGCCCCAGGCGCACCACAGGGGGACGGAACACACTACGCCCACAACACACAATATCCATGTCTTACGTGGGACTCGAACCTACAACGTGGCGGCCGATCGATCGCTGGAAACGCTCGCCTTAACCGTTCGGCCACCACGCCGACTTAAATGAGCCAATAGCACAGGGTGTTCCCAGGTGGTCACCCACCCAAGTACTATCCGCGCCCGATGCTGCTTAATTTCGGTGATCTAACGGGAACCGGTGTTTTCAGCACGGTAGAGTCGTTGGCTGGCGGCTAGATCATAGATTTTTAATATTTGAAGTGCATGATTTTTCGACCCGCTTTCTGAACTAAACACTAATTACACTATATGAATGAGTGAGAAAGTCCAGTGGAGAGCCCATACTCTAGATATTTCTTATAAAAATGAAAATAGATTTAAGCAGAAGTTAAGAACATGTAATTTAGATTCGCCATTTCAAAACATATAAAATTCATAGAATATATCAAATTCACAAACTTACTACGTAAGAAACGTTATTTGACGAATTCTCGTGAGTTGGCTGTTTTCTCGGTGAAATATAAAACACTTTCCATATGCAGTAGCCATTCTTTTCCAAAATGCTGACGTAAATACGGCCAGAGATTTCTCGTAGAAAAGTTCCCCTTTTTAGTATGGAAAAAGTGATTTGATGGGAATTTCTGTATGGGCGTTTTATTTACTTTAAGCCAGGTATAGAATTGCATACATAACATTCTAGCTTTTAACAATTATAGACAATGTCAGGTAAAGTTATTTAAATTAACTGCAGCGTGGCTAAAATCGATTTTCACATTCCCGAATCCTTTTTTAAGCAGTTCATTTATTTATTTATTTTTTTTTATTTTGTAAATTTTACAAGGTAACATTATAAAAATTCTGTACCATTGCATATTACGCTTTATTTTAAAAGGATCGAAAAATTCTTCTGATTGATACCAAGTTTGATAACGTACCCCTTGCGGGGGGATAACTACCCCCGCCAAGGGGCCTGATAACGTCACTAATACAAAAATTGTATCGTGGCTATTTTCACTGCATTAATTTTAACTATTAAGTTTCGTATTAAGTAAAGGGGCATGACATAATCATGCCCTATTCATGCATGATTATGTCATATTTTGTCCCATGCTGCCATGTTAACAAAATACGTATAAAATTTTGACTAAATTTCGAGGTTTTTGCTCGAATTAAAAAAAATTCTATGTATTTCTAGATATTTCGCTAACAAAACAGAATGTAAAGTTTCGAGAAAATCCATTGATATTTGTAGTAGCTAGCATGTACACAAGAAATCGACCACAGGCAGACGGTCATCACTCGAAAAATAGTCAAATCATGTTCAGGAGGTCCTAAAACAAACATACAAATCAACAAAAATGGAAAAGTAAAGCTTTGATTAACTCAAAATTGTACATGAAGGTAGCAAATGTGTTTATGCATTAAAGAAAACAAGAATTATGTACAAAAATGAAAAAAATATTTACTTTTAGTAAGTTATATGAGGACTTCACATTTGGGTCATTAACAAAATGATGTTTAAAGACAAATAAATCCAACAAAACTTACATTAATATGGTATGTGACCACGCCGGACTTTCACACAAACTTTACAACGATTTTCCATGCTTTCAATGAGGTGATCAAACATCGCAGATACGAGCAATGAACATTCCTCTAATAGGGCAGTTTCCAATTCTCTGAGACTGGTTGGAGGAGGTAAACTTGCAGAGACAGTACGCCCGAGGGCATTCCAAAGGTTTTCAATGGGGTTAAGGTCGGGAGAATACGCCGACCATTCCATACGAGAAATGCCCTCACTTTCTAGGTATTCGTCGCTAGATGAGGACGGGCATTATCGTCCATAAGGAGGAAATCAGGACCAACTGCTGCAGCGTAGAGTTTTGCAATGGTGCTAGGACTTCACCCCGATACCTCGCAGCTGTCACGGAACCGTCTTTAAAGATGTGCAGCTCTGTGATATATACTGTGAGGCCAGAATATGTCCTCACAAGAGACATTTTTATTTCAATATTTATGGTGCCTAGAACGGCTAACAAAGCTCGAGTCTGGCTGGCGCCGGTGTTTTCAACAACGTGAACTTTTAGGTCAAATACAATAAATTTGGGTGTTCCAGGACACAGGGGCTGTGAAGTGATGCCATTGGGTTCAGAGGAACCAATGAGCGCCAAGGGGAAGAAGGGCGGAGCTACCCCCCCCCCCCCCCCCCCCGCCGAAAGAACCACAAGTCTAAAAACAGTTATACGAAAGGAGCGAAGTGAACATGACCTAGCATACATGACTTAGGAGTTGCAGTTACAGTACAAGTATTTACACTATCATGACTTAAGAGTAAGAGATGTTCCAAATTAATGGAGGTAGATCAAATGGCGAGTGCATTAGTAATACGAGGAGGAGCTACACACCACAGAGTTATCCGGCCGTCCAACTAGTTACTCTAAGTCCTCTGGACGAGTCGGACGGTCTGGGTCTTCAACACCACAGAGTTATGGCAGTACAAGACTGATGCAAGCCTCAGAACGATGAGCCCAAGACTAAACTGGAAGGTATGTGCTCTGATGTTACCGGTTCTAGACACTATTGCAAATCTAATAATTCGGGTCACATATCTCCCCTTGCTAAAATATTAAATGAAAATTGATAATAATTGAAAGTTGATATTGATGAAAATTAGTGCTTTTGATAAATTGATGTTGTTAATAAATGATATTGTTTAAGTTTTAAATAGTCTAATCTTTTAATATTAATTAATAATTCTTTTCAGGACTTACACACAAGGTAAAAATAATTGGAGGGTTATTGCGGCACAACAACGAGCGATGTACGTTTAAATGATAATTCCACTATATATGAATTTACGGCAATGTTAATGTGATTTAAAATAATGAATTTAATAATTAAAGGTGTAACTTTAAGTATCTTTATTTTCGTGTGCCACATATACCATTGAAATTCCAGCCCACACCATGACGCTGCCACCTCTGAATACTGTCCTACCGCCACGAGAAAGTCCCCAGACAGCAGACGGTTTAGTGGCGGTCGCTATGGAAACAGGTTATTCCACTGCATTTTAGGTGTGACGGAAAGCGCTTCTTTCGATTTGGCGCAGATAGAACCAACGAAAATCGCATTTCGCTTTGTACTGGGCTTAATGCTAAACGCTTGCATTCTGTGATTTTTAAAGCTGTGAAGTAACTTGTATTGTGTTGCACACTTTGTGGATTTTGTCTAGTTGAAAAATGACTACATTTAAAAGTGGAAAGATTTTGCATTCGCAAGCATGTGCAATAGTCCACAATGTTACGGCATTTTTTGAAGAGGAAAAACCGCAAATTTTCTAAAAATACCAATTTCAAATGCAATGAAGAGAACTGCGGAAGCGACAGAGATTTCAGCGTCATCAGTTAAAACGATAAAATGTGAGGGGGAAATCGCTTAATGAAACTGAAATAAGTATTTTATCTATTTGAACAATTTATAATTATTGCTTAAAGAAGCTATTTTAAAAGTAACACCAAATGAATGGAAAAAACACTGTGAACAAACACATTGCAAAAATAGAGAATATTTATTGGAAGAAAGATGGACTGATAGAAGATATTGTGAAGAAATTAATGATAAATCTGTCGGATAGCGAGTCAGACTCTTCTTCAAGTAAAAACATTTCAAGTGATTCGGACATAGTAGATAATAGTTATTCCAATGAATGTGAATGAATATTTTATAATTGATTGAAAAATATGAAAAGAATGAATATTTTAAAGTCATAATTTTGCTTATTTATCATTTATTTTTTGCTGCCTAATAATTGTGTAACTTGCTGATTGAAAACTGTAATAATTTTCATTTAATTCGAAATTTAGTTTTAAACAAAATGATATAAATTCTAGCTTTAAATTGTAAGCTTTTCTCGCCCAAAATCGCCCGAACCTAAAAGAAAATATCTAAAACTACTTTCTAATAGATTGACGGCTTCCCGTAACCGCTGTCGCCTATAATAACAAATTATTTTCCTAGTTTAAATGACGAGAAATTTTTAAGTTAATTTATAATGTAATGTCATTTAATACGGAAATTTTGTTTAACTGTCGGATAAAAAACATCTACTATTTTCTTTTAGTACATCATAATAAATGAAACGGATTCTTCGCTTAACGAAGTGCGCTTGATTTGCCAAATGTTGCAGTCGATTTTAAACCTTTCTCCCTCCTTTCTTCGACTCGTCTACTTGCGGCAACCCTGTTCAGAGACTTTCTCGTGGCGGTAAGACAGTACGTAATGTTCGATGACGTTCTGAGCCTGATTGCGTGTGCCTCGTTCTCTCAAGACCCTTACACGTTAATCATCTCATTCCAGGGCAAATCCGAACTCGTCTGTGAACAGGACGTTGCACCAATCTGAGACAGTCCGATTGACATGTTGATGACATCACTTAATCTTGCTCCACTGGCCTGTACGGTTAGTGGAACACAAAAAGTGATACTCGGGCGTATAGTCCCTTCACATGGAGCCTTCGGCACACAGTACTGGCAGCTATTGTCTTATCAAGTGTCGCTGCAACCATGAATGTGACAGTTGTGGAGGTCGGTCGTCGACTCCACTTGGCTACTATAGCAATATATCGATCATCAGAGGGGGTGGTAACCCTTGGACGACTGGGAACAGGTCTTTGGACAACTGTTTGACATGTTTGAAATTATTTCCATAATCGAGAAATTACCTCGCGCTCATTATCTGTCATTCGTCTATTTTTAGCCATAGAAACACGAATATCATCAAAAATAATCCTACAAAAGTTATAAACACTTCGTATCAGCATTTAAATGCACCTCCTCAAACCCTTAAGAATGCTAGCATCTTCAACGACTGCCTAATTAGCATATATCCGGACAGTTAATCGTGATTGGCTGCAACATACGATATTTGCATACTACTATCTACATCCACAGCAATTTTCAGCCACTCAAATTCAAATACGCTTTCGAAAACTGAAAATTTGCACTTTGTGCTTCAGTGAAGTCAGTGTATATTGGCATCCAAATTCTGGAAATCGAAAATTTTCGTGAAAATAATACTTTCTGAATACTACGTATGGGAAAGTAAAAATATAATTTATCGTTGTTTTGTTATCAGTTGTTGTACCTTTGTTTGAAATTGTCGTTCCCATTTCGTACGAAAATTAAAGCAAATGCACGGTAGGCAAGGTTAACATATTTCATTAAGGTTAATTTTTCATTTAATTGTATAGAACAAGTATTGCTTTTCCGTAAATTTTCAGATTCGAGATTTTGCGGCAGATAAGTACATTATAAGACCTTCTGAACCCATGCACAGGGCGATCAAAAAATCACGCAAATTGAAATTTAAAATCACATAATGTACCTAGAAGTTGAAATAATACATTTTTTCCCAGTTAGATGGCGCTAATGTACTCTCAAAAGTATATCAGAAAAAATATGGTGTATTCAGCACATAACTTTCCTTATATAATGCAACGAATTTACTTCTTTCACAGAAAAAAAATGATATACTCGTATAAGATCCACGGCACAATATTTTTGACATTGAATTGTGCATTGGACGCTTTTCGGAATGACAACATGTAATTAACTTACATTTCGCGCAACTGTAACTTAATTATCGATATTGATAGTATTTGCAATAAGGAATATCGTCTATTAAAATAATTTAGTAATTCATCAATTTGGCATCATTTTCGTTTATTTAGAGCTATTTTTTCTTTTCACATTTTACGATATTTTGCCAATCTGGGGCGAATTATTAGGCGTTAAAATACAAAACTATTTAACAAAGTATCATTTCTCTTGAATGGAACGAACTAGATCCAAGAGCTGTTAACAAATGTAGAGATGTTAACAAATTTTAAAAGGGAACATATTTTTCAATAGTTAATACTTTTTAAATTTTATGTGATTTTTTAATAAATTTATCAGAAAAATGTGCAATTTCTCGAGAACGGTCTATGCAAGCGTTTCAAAGTTTGTGTCATTTGTTTTCTAATGACAAATTATACAAGAAATGATCATTTACGTAACATGTGAGGTCTAAATAAACTTTCGATTATTATTTCCCTCAGTTTGCATTATAAGTTATCTTACTATAACTATGTTATGTGACTTTAACTAACTAAGTTATGTTATTTTAACTAACCATCCTAACTGATTCGGTTAGACTAATCACCGTTCTGTGTTCAAGTGAAAACAGGATAAGTGTCGGATAGTGGGAGATTCGGGATGATTCTAGTAAGATTTCAACATGAGTGAGTTGAAGGGAAGGCTCGAGGATATATTTGGATGAGTGCGGAAGTTGGACTGCAGCCTAGTGGAAAGAAGCCCATTTAGATACAGATATGACTGGAAGAATCTAGAATCCTAGGTTTGGCCACAATACGGGGCGAGGTAAAAATAATGCCATTGGTAAGCATATAAGCTTTGTAAATCGTCTACGAAGTAACAATTACCAACAGACCCGTCAAGAGTAGTATCTTGTACAATTAAAGTTCATTCTGTGCATTTGCAATAACAGTTGTAGTATATGTTTTCCGTTGCTTTGAACAACCAGCTGCTGTACTGTCTGTGAAGTCCCCAATAAAATAGTTTGATGTAAATTAGTGCAGTTCTGTGTTATTGCTCTGGACGAAAAGGTCTGAATATCAAGTATTTAAGTTAAAGTTATGTCACTTTGTTGTACCAGTATTCACCGATTATAATATTTGTACCAAATATTGTTCGAAACGCTCTATTTGTTCCTGACATATTACTCCTGACATACACACACACAAAATTTGAATTCGAGTTTTTGACGGAAGAGCACGTTTCAAGCATCTTTAAACTCGAATCGACTGTTTTTGAGGTGATGTTTGTTTGTATGTGTGTGTGTGTGTGTGTATGTGTGTGTGTGTGTGTGTATGTGTGTGTATGTACGCGTGCGTGCGTATGTATGTGGATGTAATACCAGACGATCAAATAAGGTGTTTCAAACGCAATTTGGTAATTCGGTACAAAAATCACAATAAGTGAATACTGGAGGCCTATTGATTTAAAACTCATTCAAATGTTCGGACCCCCAAAATTTTCAAATGAAATTTTGAAAAAAAATCATCAATAAATTAGAACGTTCAATAACGCTAATACGTTATAATTTCTTATGTAATTTTTCATTTAAAACGATTGACACGAACTTTAGAATGCTAGAAAAAACCGTTGTCAAGATACTGAATCATCTTTCAAATAAATTAAAATCATCTTAAATAATAAAAGGCAATGTCTGTGTGTGTGTGTGTGTGTCTGTGTGTCTGTCTTATACACTATACGTTTCGCGACCGCGCGTCGGAGAGCTACGAAATTTGGCAATCGGAGACCTGGGGGGGAGGGAAGGGGACACGTGAAAACCGATTTTCAAAATTCTAATTATTTTTTTATTCATTTAATGTTTTATGCGATTTCGACCTTTTTTTGCCCTTTTTTCTCCACGATCCAGACGTCGTAGAAAAAAACAACTCACACCATCGGAAAGAGCAGACAATTGCGAGTAAAAATATATCAATTTCAAATCTCCATTTCGATTTCTAATATTTTTTAAAGATTTTAAAACAAAAGTCACTTTTGGCTCAAAAAAACGATTTTTGGTTTTTAAATTCTCGCATAGTAAAAAGTACTCATAATTTCGACTAATAATTTACATTTTTAGAAAGCTGAAATATCTGGCATTCTTACAAGTCTAATCTGGTCCAGAAATAATGAAAATTGCCTTCAGGATCGCAATTTTAAAGACGTCATGATTTTAAATTTCTCGGCGTTCCGCTCGGCGTGCCGCTTCGTTTCTCCCCCGCTGAAGCAGGGAAGGTGGTGGGTGGGGACGTCAAGGTGGAGGTGACGTCACGGTTCTGAATAGAGCTCCTTTGCTCTATATAAATTATTATATTTATATTTTAAATGATGGGACGATCTGGATTTTTTAAATGTATATTTTAACTTTTGGATATTTTAAATGGATATTTTAATTTTATGGATATTTTAAATGATGGCACAATGAAACAATGGAATGAGGATGATGGAATTAAGCATATGGTCATTTTAAATTGCAAATTAGCGCGCGGGAAGTTAGCGGTAGGCCCGGGTTCGATTCCCGCCACTGCCAAAACTGCCGCCGTGTTTACGTGGAATACGATCACGTTAAATATGTGGGTCCGTAAGTCCTTCCGAGAGGTTGGTGGTAGGGGAAGGAGGATACGGCCCCTGTGGATGCCTCCCCCACTGGGTTCCCGTCTAAATTGGGTGAATATGTAGAAAGTTATGGAGATTGTCGCGGAGGGCGCGGCAGCCCAGTGGTTAGCGTGCGGGAATTGCACTCAGTAGGCCCGGGTTCGATTCCCGCCACTGCCAAAACTTACGCCACGTTCACGCAGAGTACGATCACGTTAAACATGTGGGTTCGTGAGTCCTTCCGAGAGGTTGGTGGTAGGGGAAGGAGGGTACGGTCTAAATTGGGTGAATAAAAAGAAAGTTATGGAGATTGTCGTGGAGGGCGAAGTAGCCCAGTGGTTAGCGCGCGGGAATTGCACGCGGTAGGCCCGGGTTCGATTTCCGCCACTGACATGGAGTACGATCACGTTAAACATATGGGTCCGTATGTTTTTCCGAGAGGTTGGTGGTAGGGGAAGGAGGGTACGTTCCCTGTGGATGCCTCCCCCACTGGGTTCCGGTCTAAATTGGGTGGCACATCCTGGCCGTCCAACCAGTTACCAGGCCCGGGTTCGATTCCCAAAATTGCCGCCGTGTTTACGCGGAGTACGAGCACGTTAAACATGTGGGTCCGTGAGTCCTTCCGAGAAGTTGGTGGTAGGGGAAGGAGGGTACGGTCTAAATTGGTTGAATAAAAAGAAAGTTATGGAGATTGTCGCGTAGGGCAAAGTAGCCCAATGGTTAGCGCGCGGAAATTGCACTCGGTAGGCCCGGGTTCGATTCCCAAAATTGCCGCCGTGTTTACGCGGAGTACGATCACGTTAAACATGTGGGTCTGTAAGTCCTTCCGAGAGGTTGGTGGTAGGGGAAGAAGGGTACGGTCCCTGTGGATGCTTCTCCCACTTGGTTCCGGTCTAAATTGGGTGAATAAAAAGAAAGTTATGAAAAATATCGCGGAGGGTGAAGTACCCCAGTGGTTAGTGCGCGGGATTTGCACTTGGTAGGCCCGGGTTTGATTCCCAAAATTGCCGAATAAAAATAAAGTTATGGAGATTGTCGCGGATGGCACGGTAGCCCAGTGGTTAGCGCGCGGGAATTTCACTCGGTAGGCCCGGGTTCGATTCCCGCCATTGCCAAAACTGCAGCCGTGTTCACGCGGAGTACGATGACGTTAAACGTGTGGGACTGCAAGTCCTTCCGAGAGGTTTGTGGTAGGGGAAGGAGGGTACGGTCTCTTTGGATGCCTCCTCCATTGGGTTCCGGTCTAAATTGTGTGGCACTTCCTGGCCTTCCAAGCAGTTACCTTACACCTTTCTGGTAGGTCGCGCCAACGAGTTTGCCACGGTCAGAATTTTCAAGGGTAGCGAACAGGCTGGTCGCCAAAGGCGGCTAGTATAAAATAAAAATAAATATTAGTTATTGTGAAATGTGTTCACTTTTAATATGCAATATTATGCGATGTATTTGTTAACATCATTCTGACGAAAATGTAGCTCATTTCATTCATGTGAAAAGGTACTTTGAATTATAGTTTTGTATTATGTCGCCAAACAATTCGCAAACAGTTATATATATGGAAAAATGCTCTTCTCTCAGCTTGTCTGTAATAATGGAGAAAAACTTGGCAAACTTAGAGATTAATTTAGACACATACCGACAACTTGGCGATATATCTTCTCAGATTGACGAAAATATCGTCAAAATTGCAAAAATGAAGCTAAATTAACTAAAGTGACAACAAACCAATGAATTAATTATTAAACTATTTTAATGGACTATACTGCTTATTGCGGATACTATTAACATTGATAATTGTCAAGCTTGGAATATAAGTTAATTGGGAACTTCGAAATAGTTCTACATGTTGTCATCCGACAAAGCGCCAAATGCATAATTCAACGGTAAAAACATTATATCGTGCATCTTAAGTATAATTTTTTCACAACGAAAGAAGTAAATTCATTGCATTATATACACTGTAAAACATTTGTAAGCATGTTACTGAAAGTTATAAGATATATATATATATATATATATATATATATATATATATATATATATATATACATACATATATATATATATATATATATATATATATATATATATATATATATATATATATATATATATATATATATATATATATATATATATGTATATATAATTTCAAGCGATATCCAGATTGTACTTTAGTGATTATAGGGGTTTTCTGAAAAATCGAACTATCTTTTAATATTCACTTTAGCGTAAAAGTAAAGGAGATTATACGTGAAAGTAGTATAACATCAATAAGTTACCTGTTGTTTCATGGGAAGGTGTATTGCGAAGAATCTGGACTATAGCGTATTTATGTGTTTATGTATTTATATGGTGATAATATTGTCAATAGGTCTTGTATCCAATATTTAAAAATAACCTCTCTGACTTGGATGTCATTAGTCTTGAATATATTGATTTTAAAGTATTAAATAATAACGAGTGAAGTGATTTCATACATTAGTATTTATATGGCGATAATGTTGCCAATAGGTCTTGTATCCAATTTTAAATATAACCACTCTGACTTGGATTTCAAACAGTTTTGAATATATTGATATTAAGGTATTAAATAACCACGAGTGAAGTAATTTTATGCATTAGTATTTTAAATTAATTGTTGTATTTTTTATAGTGTGCTTTTTGGTTTGTTTTAGCGTAGAATAGTAAACTTTTAAAGATTTACATGTTATTGAACGTGTATATATATGTATGTAATTTTTACTTTTTTATAAGAGTCATGAAGAAAATAGTGTAGGGAGTATCGGCTACCGGGAGCGTTTGCCATGGCGGAAAAAAGCTTTAACAGGAGTGATGGGGGTCGCAACTCCCCCAGGCCGTTACTTCCGTCACTCTACTAGAAATTTTACGAGTATATTGTTACTTGTCCTGTTTGGGAATTTATATAGGTATACACATGTAAAATTGCAGCATAGCGCTTTACAAGTTGTATTATAAATTATTTTTTGCTTTTAGTTTTTAATCAATTCACTAAACAATTGTAACACTTTTTTTCATGTTTTATATTATATATATATATATATATATATATATATATATACAAAAATAACGCTTCGGCAGACGATGATTTGCTGAATAACTCAGAAATGAAGCTGGAATTTTCTTGAATGCCCATAACTGTGGCTTTCCTTATCAGTTTGCCTAAATTCTCAACAAAGTAGATAAAAGAATGAGCAAAGGTTGTAGAATGCTTTACAGTGTAAGGGAAACCATGTGCTGCCGTCATAAGATTTTTTATCAATAGAAGATGACCGTTTCTCAGAGTGAAAAAGTTTTTATTTCAGAGCACTATTCCGTTATTTATTTTTACAGTAGTTGTGCCAAAGAAAAACAAATTGGGAAGGGAGGGGCTTGGCAACTAAATATTTTCTTCTCCATTTGAATTATAATATATTCCGATGGGTTCTTGAAAGGGTGAGGGTTTATCACCCTCTGGCGATGCCACTGTATTCTTATGAGAATGTAATTGAAGAACATTAGAATTTTTTTTGACGAATTTGAGAAAAGAAAGCTCTAATGTGTGTTGTTGTTTTCCTACAATGTCGAAATTTGTTTCTCTATAGAAAAGATTCACAACCTGTTTCACTAGGTGGAACCCTTTAAATATTTCGCAAAATCTCACGGAATCTCAAGAATATTTATTGACTATTTCTTTTTAGGAATAACTAATACAATAATGACATATATTTTTACTTTACACCTGACTCACTAGTTACAAACAAACATCGCGTACGCATATATTAATATGCTTGTTTCTCGTAAAATTGTTAACAAAAAACCGAGCTATATTTTATTGTTTTTTGATTAATTCACATTTTTATGTAATATTCATAGTATAGATGATTAAGAAAAATATATTTTAACTGGTTTGGCATTTTTTTTTTCAAAAATTTTATATGGCAACCTTGTGAGTAATTACTGGGAGTTCTGGTAATGATCCTTACTGCCAATGGAATCCCTTGCCCCTAATTACTGTGAGTTCTGGTAATGATCCTTACTGCCAATGGAATCCCTTGCCCCTAATTACTGGGAGTTCTGGTAATGATCCTTACTGCCAATGGAATCCCTTGCCCCTAATTACTGGGAGTTCTGGTAATGATCCTTACTGCCAATGGAATCCCTTCCCCTAATTACTGGGAGTTCTGGTAATGATCCGTACTGCCAATTGAATCCCTTGGCCTTAATAAGCCACTTCAACAAAAGTTCTATTTCTAAATTAATCTCACGCTGCTACAATTTTAATTATTAAGATAATATCTAACAAAGTTATACTTTCCACAGGCTTTATTGTTTTGTTAATAGATCATGTTAAAATCTTTATTATTTGAAGTTTTTTACTCAATTTAAAAAATGTGGGCAAGTTGTGCTTTTCAAATTCTCACGGAGTCCCTGGCATAAGCTTACGGATCCCTAGGGTTCTGCGGATCCCTGCTTGGGAAGTACTGATCTATAGTGAAAATTATGTGATGTACCCAACACATTTTTTTTGCTTGTTAATGTTTCGAATCTCGGACTTCGAATAAATCTCAAATAATCAGTTCTGTAAGCAAAGCAATATTTTGAATTTCTTCTGAAGTGGAACACATACGTTCTTGCACAAATTACCCAAGTATAATTATAAAAAAACAAAAACAACAACAACAAAAAAAAAAGAACACTGCACCTACTTCAAAAACACTATAGCCGCTCTCATTGCATTATCTTGGAAAGATAATGAAAATCATAATTAAAAATAAATTGATACTAATGATATTAGAAGAAAATAAAAACAGAAGATGTCACGAGATTTCAGCTCGAGAGAGACTGCAGAGATTAAGGGATTTGCAGAAAATCCCTTTATTCCTTAAAACAAATCGAGAAGGATAATTTTTCTCGTTCTTATACGCTGTGTTTTCAAAGTCCTCGACATATTTATTAATGTTCATTTTGTTTTCATCTGAATGATGCTTAAATTCTCTGACTTTTTTTTCGAAAAATAAACATTGAGAAAACTGAGAAATATTCTTTGTACGAGATCCGTGGCTTATTTTTATTGTCTGCAATCTTTGCACGCCAAATAACCCTGGACGCTAGCGAACCATGCAATTTCCCTGATTAATATTATTAATTTTTATATGACCCCCTACCAAAACCTATTTACGATAATACCTCTAATAAAGCGCAATAATTTATGTTCCCCTAGACCCCGTAACAGAACGTACTTGTCCCAACTACTGTGAAACTCATTATATTTAGATTTAATAATATAACATAAATAATTCTCAGAAAATCGATCATTAAAGACATCACACTTAATTTTCTCAGATATTGAAATTTTGTCAATTTAGCGACATTTCTCAAAAGTCACCAAGTTGACTATATCTATCAAAATTTATCGCCAAATTTTCGCCAAATTTCTCCATAAGTGGGACATATAGACATGCAAACAGACAAAGAAAAGGGCTTTTCTTATATAGTTTTACGGCCATGTTGCAATTATTAAATATATAATTATAATAAGATCACATGATTATTCAAATATTTGTGAAAATCTCATATTGGAAATCAAACTACGGATTTCTGACTAGCCAGTCGAAGCTCGATCTTTTGTGGTGCTGTGACAAAAAAATTTCTTTCTGTTATTGAAGTTTCACTATATTTTTCTTCAGATTTCAACTTAAAGTAAAACTTCAGATCTGCACTGATGCGTGGATCTTAGCCACACGTCCAGGACGCAAGTATTATTAATTCTCCCCTTAAAATCAACTTCGACATTGGCCGTGTCGAATATGAACACACGAAAATCAATTCTAAAATAATATAAGTGGACAATGAAGACAGCGAGTATAATATAAAACAATAAAAAATTTATTTACAAGTGATTAAAATACTGTAATGAGAAAATATTCCATTGACATTCTAGCTTAAACATGATTACTTCTCAATACCATCTCCGCAAAGTTATTCTAATTAATACAAGCTTAGTGGTATTTACACCTATTTTCATTGAAATAACATTTGTTCCATTCCACAAGAACGTCTCTCAAAATTAAACATATTTAAAAACGCATCATTAAATTCCAGTAAGATTAAAGTTAATTCGTATGCAAACATATACTGCCTTAAAATATAGTTAAAATAATTTACATAAGAAACAATTATCTCAAATATAAAAATTAATCAAATGTCGAGGGAGAGCGTGAAAATCCTGCCATCAAAATGTATGTAAAATGACATGAATGGCCTACCTCGGTGCTTCGTTGTATGGCGCGTCATCGGGTTGGAAGGGGTCGGGTGTCCGTCATCTCCACCGTGGTTTTAGAACACTTCTCTCCTCGAATTCAAAATATCAAGTGTTGTGACTTCTCTCAAATTCTGACTCTCTCTCGAACATTTAAAAATTGTTGCCCTCCTACAAAACTACGCCTGTGGTTGTAATTGGCCTGACACTGTAGCCCCTGTATAATTTCATTGGACGGCATAGGGCAACATATTTGTTATTGGGTGCTGTTATTTCGGAGGGTTGGTTAACACTCAAGAATTAATACGTACCAGCTGGCCCAAAATTCTCACGCAAGCGGTCAAGAGGTCACCTCTTTCCAAGGCGCCCCACTGTGAGCCCCTCTGTAATTGAGATGTCTTCGTTAAGTCGAAGAAGTGTTATTCTGACTTCCTTTGCAGGTGTACTTCTGGGGAAACATATATTTATTGTAAAAGTAATACAGGGACCATCTTTATAGGTTGCGCTCCATGTAAAACTTATGATGTTACATATTTACCATGTAACATGCACCATCTCATTATATCAACTTTTTGTTTATACAGAATTAAATGTTCGACTCATAATATTGACAGGGTGCATAAAGTTATGTATACGATTTCCATTCATTCGTCCACCTGCACCGATTGTGCTTTTAAACTATCCGATCATACGCAGATTACGCCCATCTTCAAAGCAATATTATTATTATTTGTTGTTGTTGTTGTTACTAATGACCTCCTGTTTCGGAGGCGCCGATTCAGGACCAATGACGCTGGAAAGAACGAAGAAAATACACAAGACGAGATAACAAAGTTTATTACAATAAAGCATCACTGACGAAGGTCGGAGGGGGTGCAGCTTCACATTTAGACGAGGACCCAGAAGGCGGAAGACTGACTTTATCCGCAAGAAACATCCATGCCTTTCTCGGGATTCGAACCCGAGCCCACTAGACAGCAGCCGAAGACGCTATCCACTTCACCGCCTGGGCGGCATATTATTATTTACTGACCTCTAACAAAATACCATTTTTAAAAATCTTCTAGATCCCTACCCTCTAACAAAACACACTTGGCTATATTTTGAACCAAGACTACTGAAATAATTAATCCTACACAGCGACAGGGATTATTATAGAAATTAAAGTTTATAGAGATACTGAATTATCGTAGTGAATCAATAGTTGTGAATTTTTGACGTCGGGGTTCCAACCAGAAGTTCATGGGTTCGAGTCCATTCAAGGATGGTTGTTCTTTTTCTCGGATTTTAGTCTATTTCCCTTGAATTATTTTCCAAAGTATTTACTGTTTCGATCTGTACTAAGTTCTTATCAGCAACCGATTAGAATATATCTACAAAAGTAAAAAGAAAATCGATCGCAAAAAAAACACAAAAGTAAAAAGAAAATCAATCGCAAAAATGTGCAAAAGTAAGAGAAAATCAATCATAAAAATACACAAAAGTAAAAAGAAAATCCATCATACAAATACGCAAAAGGAGAAAGAAAATCAATCATAAAAACACACAAAAGAAAATCCATCACAAAAATACACAAAAGTAAAAAGAAAATCAATCATAAAAACACACAAAAGTAAAAAGAAAATCCATCACAAAAATACACAAAAGTAATAAGAAAATCAATCCGCTGATGCTGATACTAGTAGCAGTATCCAAGCAGCTGATGCTAGTGTGCCTGAAAAGTGTTAATTCAACTAAATTTTTTTCTCCCGATTTGCAATATTTTTTCTGACCAGAGATGGATTGCCTGCGAGCCAAATGCCGGCGTGTTCAATGCGACCTGCGGGATAAATAATTTAAATGTGCTGTTTGTTCCGTTATGAAAATTACGTAAGAAAACTGCTGAATTTAACAACGTTTTCATGATTTTTAGAATATTGAGTTCAAACTTGATATTTTTATAATGCCATTTAATGTGCTTTACGAAAATGGGAGAAATTCCTCAATGTTCGAACTGATTGAACTGCAATGTAACTTTGAAATGCTTTTTTAAGCACAACAAAATTGGATCTTTATAAAGCTATTCCAAAATCAACATTTTTAAACTTGATAAATCATGCCTAAAATTATATAGTAACGGTTGCATCATCATGTTAATGAGAACAAGTGTTTTCAACCATGAAATATAGAAAAAATTGATCGTAGAAACCAATTTACAGATGAGCATCTGTCTTTTCAATAGAAATAACTTCCTCACATCTTAACTCAGATTATGAAAAATGCTGGAAACTCAATTACAGTTTCAAACATTTCATTCCCTATCATTTAAAACTTTCTGAATGAATACAGTTTAGTAGGTATTACTTTACTTATATGCATAGGGAAGTATTGTGACGGAGTTGGAATTCGAATTCGATCACGTTTCAAACATCCCTGAATACGAATCAGACGTTTTTAAGGTGACGTCTGTGTGCATGTATGTGTGTGTGCTTGTGTATGGAGACGATATCTCACGAACGAATGAAGTGATTCGAACGAAATTTGGTACAAAAATTACAATCAGTGAATATTGGAAGCCTATTGTTTTTAAACGCAATCAAATGTTCAAAACACAACCAATTTTTGAAAAAAAAATCATCAAAACATCAAAACTTTCAATAAAGTTATGTAAATACATAATTACTTCTTATGTAATTTTGTGTCTGAAAACGATTAACACCAACTGTAAAATGCTAGCATAAATCGTTCTCGAGATACTGCTCATTTTTTATTATTGTTTTGTGTCCTGAATATTTAAACATTTTATAAATGAATTTTGGGAAAAGAGAAAAAAACTGAATAAAAGTCTTAGCCTACCAAAAAATTTTGTTCATTTCATTTGGTCGTTCTGTAATAAGTTCGCCCATCCTTGGTCTATGTTGTAAGGAAATTATAATTTCAAAGTAAAAAGTACAACAAAGCTTAATGAAGTAATTAATTTAAACACTTTAGAATTAATTACACGGAATTTCTAATCAATTTCCCTAAGCTGGATAAAGGACATTCTTATAAAGTAAGTAAATTAATACAAACGACATTAAAAGGAGAATAAAAATAAAACTTTCTCAAAATTTTAGCTCCAGCGGAGACCAAAGAGATTAAAGGGATTTTCTGTTAATCCCTCCCCTAGAAAACAAATCGAGAGGGATAACTTTCTGTCGTTTTATATGTCGAGTTCGCAACTTAGTAAAGAACATAACTTCTACTTCCTTATGTTGCGAATAGAACATATATTTTTTCATGTTTCTTTTTTGAAAACTACATAGAGCAATTTTCATGATACAGATATATAAGGTAGAATTATTAATATATTTATTATGTATTATTGTATAAATTTTATGGTAGATTAAGTATGGTATAATTTATGTTTATAAAGAAAAAATATTATTTATTGGACGTCAAGTGATATATTATATGGCCCAAGAGTTCTTCACACACATACTAAGGTCACTTAATCATATTTTTTACTGGCTCGCTTTTATAAGACGCTAGAAAATATACCCAGTGCTGCTCAGGATTTAAGATGCAAATGTATGGTGAAAACTACACCAGAACACACAGTGAATTCTTAAAAACCAATGTATTTTATATCGCTTTTCATACTAACCAGTCACTAATATTCCACAATTCCAGCTTCAGGAAAATCCACGACTGGTA
Organism: Amaurobius ferox; assembly: GCA_951213105.1. Taxonomy (NCBI): domain Eukaryota; kingdom Metazoa; phylum Arthropoda; class Arachnida; order Araneae; family Amaurobiidae; genus Amaurobius; species Amaurobius ferox. Next base: position 26,341,291 of record OX578148.1, read on the forward strand.
TTGTGGGACGTCACGAACCGACTGTATATAATTTTCTATTGACCTTTGGAAGGAAACTTGTTTCCCGCTCTTGCTCGTGAATGAAATGAGTAAGGAAACAACGCTCTACCTCGTTCAGGGTGTTGAAGTACAAGACGATGTATTGCATCATCTTGTACTTCAAAGATGATGTATCACATCAGAAACTATTGGTTTCTGATGTGCTATTGTTTAAAGAGTGGCGTTGCAAGCCGGCTTTAAAGTAATGCCAAATTGAGCCAGCAAAAGAAAACCGTCGTGTCTATATATAAAGAGCGTATTCCCGAGTTCTACGTTGCGTATGACACCAGATACTGAAAACGAAGCTGGATATTGGACTCATTTTAAATTTATTTACAAAAATGAATATTACAATGCAACCATTTTTGTTGTGGCTAAGCAGACAGTGATTGAGTATTGTATTTTATTAAAGTAGAATAAAGTAAAATAGGATAAGTGATTTTTTTTTAAACAGACGTTACCGGTGTTTTTAGTACGCGGTTATATAGTTTCTGGCAGATAAATTCCAAGTTTAATTAGTGAAATTAAAAATTATTATTTGTGAAATTGAAGTGCAACTATGTTTTGTTTTCTCGATGTGCAGGGTTTTGAAAACAACGTGATGCTGCGATTACGCATGCGCGGTAAGTTATTTTTATTTTGTCCTAAGCGGGTGTATCGTAAAAGAGTTGTTTGCTTTTCGATAATTCGCCGTATGTTCCAGTGTAACTTCAATCAGTGGTTTGTATGATTAATTCTGGACAACGCCGAGTACATTTTCTGATAAGTTCGAAATTTTCAAGAAACTGCAGTGTATACAATGGAATGAACTATAAACAGAAACATCAAACTTCATTACAAATAATTACTGTTTGCTACTTCTTTTTCGATGCTGACTTTCGCCATTTTACGTCTTCGCTACAAATAAATTGAATTTCTTCTCTGTTGTCGATCACGCTTAGCTCTTTCCCCGGTTAATGCAGAAATAGTAGCTCCATTTCCCAAATTCTTTACTCGGGGAGGAAAAAGTGCCGACTTTTAAAATGGAAACGAAAAATAAATGTCCACCGTTGCCAAATCCACTCGTAAAATATTTCTTAGACGTTTAGTGCAGAACAAAAAGTAAGAGAAGACATAAAATTTTGACTCAATGTTGGGATATTTATCTATTTTAGAAAGAGAAGAGAAAACGTTAAAACTTTCATTGCAAGATTGTAGAAAATGTCTTAAAACTTTTATGTATATAATTAATAAAAATTTCTGGAATATAATCAAACTTCATAATATTTCTATTATCTCTACAATACATGATATTGCGTAGAGAAAACATTGCAATCCTGTCAAAATTCGAAATTCGAGTTTACGAGAGATCTACACGTTTCAAGCAATCTAAAATACGAAAAATATATTTTTAGCTTGACGTCTGTTTGTGTCAGTATGTGCAATGCATATATCCACTGTTTTTAACGTAACGTCTGTGTTGTGCCAGTCTGTATATCCACTTCTTTAAACGTAACGTCTGTTTTGTGTCAGTCTGTGCAATGTATGTATCCTATCCACTGTTTTTAACGCAACGTCTGTGTTGTGTCAGTCTGTGCAATGTGTGTATCCCCTGTTAACGTAACGTAACGTCTGCGTTGTGTCAGTCTGTGCATCCACTGTTTTTAACATAACGCCTGTGTTGTGTCAATCTGTGCATCTACTGCTTTTAACGTAACGCTTGTATTGTGTCAGTCTGTGCAATGTATGTAACCACTGTTTTTAACGTAACGCCTGTGTTGTGTCAGTCTGTGCATCTACTGCTTTTAGCGTAACGCCTGTATTGTGTCAGTCTGTGCAATGTATGTATCCACTGTTTTTAACGTAACGTCTGTGTTGTGTCAGTCTATGCATTTACTGCTTTTAACGTAACGTCTGTATTGTGTCAGTCTGTGCAATGTATGTATCCACTGTTTTTAATGTAACGCCTGTGTTGTGTCAGTCTGTGCATCTACTGCTTTTAACGTAACGACTGTATTGTGTCAGTCTGTGTAATGTATGTATTCACTGTTTTTAACGTAACGTCTGTGTTGTGTCAGCCTATGCATTTACTGCTTTTAACGTAACGTCTGTATTGTGTCTGTCTGTGCAATGTATGTATCCACTGTTTTTAACGTAACGCCCGTGTTGTGTCAGTCTATGCATTTACTGCTTTTAACGTAACGTCTGTATTGTGTCAGTCTGTGCAATGTATGTATCCACTGTTTTTAACGTAACGCCTGTGTTGTGTCAGTCTGTCAATCTACTGCTTTTAACGTAACGCCTGTATTGTGTCAGTCTGTGCAATGTATGTATTCACTGTTTTTAACCTAACGTCTGTGTTGTGTCAGTCTCTGCATTTACTGCTTTTAACGTAACGTCTGTATTGTGCCAGTCTGTGCAATGTGTGTATCCACTGTTTTTAACATAACGCCTGTGTTATGTCATTCTGTGCATCTACTGCTTATAACGTAACGCCTGTATTGTGTCAGTCTGTTCAATGCATGTATTCACTGTTTTTAACGTAACGTCTGTGTTGTGTCAGTCTATGCATTTACTGCTTTTAACGTATCGTCTGTATTGTGTCAGTCTGTGCAATGTATGTATCCACTGTTTTTAACATAACGCCTGTGTTGTGTCAGTCTGTGCATCTACTGCTTTTAACGTAACGCCTGTATTGTGTCAGTCTGTGCAATGTATGTATCCACTGTTTATAACGTAACGCCAGTGTTGTGTCAGTCTATGCATTTACTGCTTTTAACGTAACGTCTGTATTGTATCAGTCTGTGCAGTGTATGTATCCACTGTTTTAACGTAACGCCAGTGTTGTGTCAGTCTGTGCATCTACTGCTTTTAACGTAACGCCTGTATTGTGTCAGTCTGTGCAATGTATGTATTCACTGTTTTTAACGTAACGTCTGTGTTGTGTCAGTCTATGCATTTACAGCTTTTAACGTAACGTCTGTATTGTGCCAGTCTGTGCAATGTATGTATCCACTGTTTTTAACATAACGCCTGTGTTGTGTCAGTCTGTGCATCTACTGCTTTTAACGTAACGCCTGTATTATGTCAGTCTGTGCAATGTATGTATTCACTGTTTTTAACGTTACGTCTGTGTTGTGTCAGTCTATGCATTTACTGCTTTTAACGTAACGTCTGTATTGTGTCGTTCTGTGCAATGTATGTATCCACTGCTTTTAACGTAGCGTCTGTGCAATTTATCCACTGTTTTTAACGCAACGTCTGTGTTGTGTCAGTCTGTGCAATGTGTGTATCCACTGTTTTTAACGTAAGGTCTGTGTGTGCGTCTGCTTAATGTATGTATCCACTCTAGTTCCGAAACTATTCACCGAAATTTCACAAAATTTGGCAGGTAAATCACTTTTAGATTACCCCGATGTTGATTAGATTTTGGTATGGTTCAAGAAAACAAAACCTGCTGTTTTTCGAGAAATGGCCTGTGAAAATCGTCAAAATCTGGAAAAAATAAGACTAAATATGCTTAAATGTATTAATTATATGTGTGTTTTATGCGTAAATGTTAACGTTAAAAAGAACTTCATTACTCTAAGATAAATCGTTCTCAAAATATTTAGTTTCTTGATATTTATGCAGTAACGCCGCCATTTAAAAATCCATTTAAAATGAAAAGAGAAATTGAATTAAAATTGCAAACTAGGTCAGCTTTGAAATGAGTATCCATATTGTTATGAACGTGTAAAATGCTATTACTGGAGCAACCATTAAAAACCAGACGGAGAAAACACCTGTACAGGCAACCTTTTCTATGACGTGAATGTAGGGTTGCAAGATGCTGGAGTTCGGAAGAGGATTGTCAGATTTGGCGATTTATGGTCAATTTGGCGATTTTTCGAATGAAACATTTTGAAATAAGGAATATTGTACGGCATGTGAGAGAATTCTCGAAGTTTTTATGAAGAGTCCATGAAATGAGTTATTACTCAATTGAAGAGCATTTGACGTGATATGAGTTACGCCGAACTGTAATATTCGTCAATAATTAGAGAATAGTATCAGCTATTCTGTGAAATGAAATACGTTAATGCTTCGAGAATACTATCTGTTGTTTTGTGAAATTAGTGGAGCATTTAAGTTCTATTTTACTGTATATTGTTTCTGGTTAAGCTGTGCTTGTGAATAAACATGTTAGTTATCCAGAAATTTTGACTTATTCTTGTATCTTGAGCGCTTACATACGATTCTAGAGGATACTTTGTAACAATATAATTTATGCAATTAAGCTCATTGCATTATGAAAGAAGAGAGAATTAATTTGAGTCTGCACTGAAAGTGATGGGTAGCCCCCATCAATTTTTCTTTCCCTGGCATACATATTAACGTAAAGAAAAAGTATTGTGACGAGGTCAAAAACCCAAACCTTGGATTGTAATGGATCTACACGTTTGGAGCATCCCTGAATACGAGTAAATCATTTTTCAATTATACAGAGTGATTTAAAAAAGATGGGCCAAACTTTACGAGGTGGCAGTACACATCAAACCAAGTATTTTTCGTCATAGTTTACCGGGTTTAAAATGAAACGTAAAGACGTTACAGGGCGCTTACTCGTTGAGAAGCGGCCACTCCGCAAATTTAAAAGAGTCATTCTGGTTGTTATTTTCTGGTTAAAGAAGAAAACCAAGTATGCAAATTTCATCTGGGGAAGAAGAAGAACCTTTATGCAAAGTTTCGTAACACCGAATGTAGCTTGTAACAGTTATTCGCAGCTTCAACTTTTGAGACGATGGAGGAATTTACAAATAGGTAAAAAGTCGATATGTATTTCATCTATGGATCTTCTTTTTGCGGGGATATCTCAATAGTCTCGTCCATGACACTACCCTTGAATCTTAAGAGGAACTCGTCGCCAGAATTTCGGCCGCTGCTGTCGAAGTGCGCGTCATGCCTGGTCTGTTCGAGAGAGTTCGCCAACCCCTCCATCGCCGCTGTGAGACATGCATTCAGGTTAACGGTCGCTCTTTTGAGCCATTATTGTAATTATTGTTTATTAAATGCCATTTTATAACTTCTAAGTCATTCTTGTGTTTTCGCCTCACCTCATCGGTTTCACCATTAAACGCTCACTGGCGCCTCTACGTTTCATTCCCGACCCTATAAACTATGACAAAAAATGCTTGGTTTGGTGTATATTACCATCTCGTAAAATTTGATCCATCTGAATTGACCCATTTGAATCATCCTGTATATGTGCATTTGTCTGTCTATGAACAAAATCTTTCATGTTCATAATTATTTTGTCTATGAGCAGATAATTAATCTGTCTTTCGATGAAAATGTTAATGAAATAAATTCTATGTGATTATTTTAATCGGCGAACAACAGATGCCTATTGACTTTCTGGGTAAACGACCAAAAGAAGACCCATAATTTTCTTTTCGAAATCAGAAAAAATGTGTATAAAAATGTTGCCAAAATAGATATTTAATATGAGATTTTTATGTTTTTTATGTAAAAGGGAATGTCATTAGTTATAAAGATGGCTATTTTATGTTTTACATATTATCTAAAACGGAACAATTCCTCAAATAATAAACTCCCCATTATCAAATGAGTGAAGGCTTTGTAAATAATTTTATCCCTAAATGACTAGAAATCATTGTTTAAAATTTATCACGAGTCGATTTCGAGATATTAAAATTTTATATTTTTCAAATGAATATGAATGGATAAAATTTTCAATGAATGAATAAAATTTGATACTTTTTCTCAAATCAATAAATCTCAGTAGCCTATTTTTTTTTCTCTGGAGCTCAAAATAAACAAACATCTCAACATTTTCGAACATTTGCTATTAAAATTCGAAAGGAAACTCTATAAAAACAAATTGTTAAGATTTGTTGCAAAAATAGTTTTTTACACATAATATTTAAATTTTGAAGCACATAATATAATTTATCGAAAGATAAGCAAAACCACGATTGGGAATTTGCCCGTTTTTGATCTAAAATGGACAAAATTCTAAAACTTGTAAATAATTTCCCGATTATTAAATGACTGACTTCTTTGTAATTACTTTTAATCGAAATTACATTGACTTTATTGTTTAGTAATTATCATGAAATGTTTGTTATCGAGATATTAGAAACTTTACTTTTCACAGGGAGCACTATATCTCTAGAAATAATTAAGCGAATTACATGAAATTCGGTATGATTTTTTTAACCGGTTACAGCTATAAGCCTATTGGTTTTTCGAGAGATGTAGTAATAAGAATGTTGTAAGTTGTGTTATTTTCCCACAAAGTTGAAATTTGTTGATCTGTAGAAAAAGTTATGTGCTAAACACATCAAACTTTTTGCAATTTCTATCGCGTTAGTAAACATTTAAGTCGAGGAGTCGTAGTGTTATGATAAAGATGTAGAAGAGTGATCAGAAGGACGATATATGAAGAAGAAAGATAAAAAGGAAGATATATGGCGAATAGATATCATAAATGAGATATATGGAGAAGAGAGATCAAAAGAAATAAAATATGAAGAAGAGAAATCAGAAAAAAAGACTGATCAGAATTAAAAAATATGGAGAAGAGAGAGCAAGAAGAGAGATGTAAAGAGATCAGAAAGAAAGAGAGATGGAAAAAGATCAGAAAGAAAATAGATGAAAAGAGATCAAGAAGATAGGTAAGACAGAAGAGAGATCCACTAGAGAGATCATAAAGAAAAGAGATGTATAAGAGAGATAAAATAAAATATATGGAGAAGAGGTGATAGAAAGAAGTGGGATGAAGAGAGATCAGAAATAAGAGTAATGGAGAAGACAGGTGGAAAAGTATAAGAAGGAAATGAGATGGAGAAGAGAGATAGAAAAGAGAGATGGAGGAGAAAGATAGAGCAGAGAGGACCGGAGAGAAAGGCGATCAAAAAGAAAAAAGATGGAGAGGGATCAGAAAGAAAAAATATAGAGAAGAGAGATCAGAGAAAAGAGAGATGAAGAAGAGAGATAAAAAAGAGATGGAGAAAAGAGATGTAAAAGAAACCATATAGAGAAGAGAGAACAGAAAGATCAGATAGGTAAGAGAGATCCAGAAGAAGAGAGATGTAGAAAGAGATAAAAACGAGATGAAGAAGAGAAATCAGAAAGACGGATATGGAGAAGAGAGGTAAGAAACAAGAGGGATGGAAGAAAGCAATTAGAAATAAAAGAGATTGAGAAGTGAGATCAGAAAGAGGAGAGATGGAGAAATGAGATCAGGAAGAGGAGAGATGGAGATAATCTGAATGTGGTGAACATAATCCGGAAATTCCAGAAATTCAAGCGTGCATTTGAAAACGATTATTTATAAGTAAAGAAGTAAATACACGGGAATATTAGTACTTTCCCCATAATTCATAGTATTTACTATGCGCTATACTATAAATATGCTACTGTTTTATAATATACACTGTTATCAATAAGTATAAAACACTTTATGCAAAGATAAGGAAACCATGAGAAACGTATTTGAACACAAATATGATAATAGTGCAGGACAATAATGAGGCAATATTTATTATACTAAAAACGTTGCTCATATTTTCCTTACACTATTTATAGAATATACAACTGAATATTAAGTATTCTAAAAGTGTTTTTCCATAGAGATTGCAATTAAAAATAATTGACATAAAAAAGGGTTGATAAAATTTCGAAAGTTGTTTACCAAGAAAAACTTGGGATGCTTCAAAACACGAAAACAGGTTGTGAAACTTGAAAAATTCTTAGAAGCGCAACAATATGTCACATGAAACTGAACTTCTTCCAGGAAGCTTTTTCTGATTTTTTTCTCTGAACGGTTTTCGGTTTCCAGGCACGCCATTGTCCTTTGCATAGGCTTCTTTTATACTTTATCGCAGTCTAACAATAGTACGAAACTTTAATCCTAGTTGTCAGTGGTTTCGAAACGATATAGATTTGAAATATTTGTATGTTTCACAAGTTTTAAATTTTCTGAGTAAATATGTGAATGATGGTTTTGCTGAAATTGTTAAACATGTGTAGTTGACAAGAAATTTATGAGGAAGCTTTTTTTATATGATGATAAGCCGTGTGCATACTTTATTTTCGATAGAACTGTTAAACATTTTTATACTCTTTCGTACGCTTAATTCGGGCAATCATATAAATTTTCGGAAAATCCGAAAGGGGCATCACTAGGACCGGAAGTGGAAATCTTTAGTGAACCCCCCACCCCCCTCCGAAATTCTATGCTGCGGGTATATCAGTCCTCATCTAAGATATATCTATAGTCAAACGGGAGGAAAATACTAAAAGGGAAAGTACATTTTTTAATTGGAAGTGGCATTTGTAGAACCGGAAGTAAACATTCTGTTTGAGCCCCTCACTAGAATTTGATGCTGAATCCATATCAGCTATTATCTAAGCTCTATCTATGAAGAAAGAAAATAAATGTTTCAAAGAAAATTTTTGAACCGGAAGTTGAAATCATTAGTGAACCCCTAAGGAACTTGATGCTGAATTCATGCTCTAAACTCTATCTATAACCAATTCTAGGAAATAGATGAAGAAAATTAAAAATTTGTTAGCCGGAAGTGGGGAAACTGCAAATGGAAATCCTTAGTGAACTCCTCTATATCCTCTGAAATTTGATGCTGAATCCATATCAGTCATCATACTAGCTTTATTTATAGCTGATCCAGAACAAAATATGCTTCTAGAGAAATGTAAAGTTTTTAATTGGAATTTTGACGTTTGATAAATTTTGCGTCCCTTGAGTTTCTCTGTCTCGTACTGCGAAGACTATAGCGTACAAAAATATGAAACTTGGTATATTTTTGAAGAATATTAGGCTAACACGCTGAAATGAACTGTTTTTCGATTTAAACTTTAGTTTAGACAATATTTAACGTCAAAATCAAAAGAAGATATTTGGATCAGCGAGTTCTCGTTCTGGTTAGACTCGCAATAGCAACACAACGAATTTCTGCTGGCATGTATCTACATATTTGAATTTTTGCCTGACGGAGCCCTTTAAGATTTTGATTTAGTTTATGAGTTACTTTATTTTTATGTAAGTCTGAAGAGAAATTTTTTTCTTTAACTAGGAGGGGGGGGGGGGGTTCTGCCCCTTTCGGAAGGCTTCTTCTCCTACTCGCTGAGCTCGCAGAGCTCGTTTCATATCTATCGTTCCTAAAAATTCTACTTTTAAAAGTCTCTTTTCTATCCCTGCCTATTTTCCGCAGGAGGGAAAAGCAGGGATTTTTCTTAGCCCAAGGAATCCCAAAACTGAATTCCTTGATGAGATCTCTTCACGAGCTATTTCATGCCAAACTAAAGTTTAAATCGAAAAGCGGTTTATTTCAGCGTATTACCTTATTATTTCTCTATAAATGTACCAAACCTCATATTTTTGTATGCTATAGTTTTTACTGTACGAGACAGAGAAATCGCTAGACGTGCCGATACGAAAAAAAATTTAACTTCAGAAGTGCATAAACAGTAAAATATCTCAAAAACTACATCGATATTGAAGAAAAAGAGCTCCATCCTACAAAAATTCACTCATGTAGGTACCTCCATTCAAAAATTCGTGGTCTTGCTATTGTTAGTCTATCCAGGACGCGAACTCGCAGCTCAAATATTTTGTCTTTCACATTAAATATTTCTTAAACTACAATATATATCGAAAAACGGTTAATTTTAGCGTATATCCCAAAGCTTTTTCTACAAGTGTACCAAATTTCATACTTTTATATGCAATAGTTTTTGCGGTACGAAGCAAAGAATCTCGAGAAACGTGAAATTTGTCAAACAGCGGCAGCTACTTTTTACTTTCCCTGCAATACATGGTAATGTATAGGGAAAGTATTGGAATCATACCGAAAATCACAACTGGAGTTTTCGACGGATCTACACGTTTCGAGACCTCTAGAATACGAAAAAACCATTTTTAGCGTGACGTCTGTGTGTGTGTCTGTCTGTCTGTCTGTGTGTCTGTCTGTCTGTCTGTCTGTGTGTCTGTCTGTCTGTCTGTGTGTCTGTCTGTGCAGATTTTGTATCCACTCTAATTAAAAAACTAATGGTCCGAATTTCACAAAATTTTGTAGGTAAGTCACTTGTGGGCGGGGCTAATGCTGATTAGTTTTGGGTACGATTCGGAATAAAAGAACCCGCCTTTTTTGCGAAATGGCCCGCAAAATCTTGTATCCACTCTAACTGAAAAACTAATGGACCGAATTTCACAAAATTTGGTGGATAAGTCGCTTGTAGGCTAACCTGGTGCTGATTAGATTTTGGTACGATTCGGAATAAAATAACCTGCCTTTTTTTGCAAAATGGCCCGCAAAAATCGTCCAAATCTAAACTAAAGAACTAGTTATACTCAAATATAAACATTAAATGCTGATTTAATACGTAATTTTTAACGACGAAAAGAATAAGACCAACCCCATTACACTAGGTCTAGCCGTTCTCGAGATATTTTAGTTTTTCGTACTTTCCCTACGCCACCTTTGAAAATAAGCCCGGTTACCGCATGAGAACGAAAATTGAATTTAAAGTGAAATAAATTTAGTTAAAATAAAGAGAACGTTAATATAAGTCTGCAGGGAAAGTCATGTGCTGCTCACATCAGATTTTTTACTTTCCCTGCAATACATGGTAATGTATAGGGAAAGTATTGGAATCATGCCGAAAATCGCAACTCGAGTTTTCGACGGATCTACACGTTTCGAGACCTCTAGAATGCGAAAAAACTATTTTTAGCGTGACGTCTGTGTGTGTGTCTGTGTGTCTGTCTGTCTGTGTGTCTGTCTGTCTGTCTGTCTGTGCAGATTTTGTATCCACTCTAACTAAAAAACTAATTGACCGAATTTCATAAAATTTGGTAGGTAAGTCACCTGTGCACGAATCTGGTGCTGATTAGTTTTGGGTATGACTCGGGTTAAAAGAACACGCCTTTTTTTGCGAAATGGCCCGCAAAAGCTTGTATCCACTCTAACTGAAAAACTAATGGACCGAATTTCACAAAATTTGGTAGATAAGTCGTTTGTAGGCCACCCTGGTGCTGATTAGATTTTGGTATAATTCGAAAAAAAAATAACCTGCCTTTTTTTGCAAAATGTCCCGCAAAAATCATCAAAATCTAAACTGAAGAACTACGTATGCTCAAATATAGCCATTAAATGCTTGTTTAATACGTAATTTTTAGCGAAGAAAAGAATAAGACCAACCCCACTACACTAGGACTAGCCGTTCTCGAGATATTTTAGTTTTTCGTATTTTTCCTACACGATTTTTGAAAATAAGTCCAGTTTTCAAATGAGAACGGAAATTGAATTAAATATGAATTAAATTTAATTTAAATAAATAGAACGTGAATATAAGTCTGCAGGGAAAGTCATGTGCTGCCCACATCAGATTTTTTTAAATAGAGATACGGATAAAGTTTAATAGGTCGAGCTAATTGGGGACAAGACGAGTAGGGGGCGACTACCCCCGACTCGAAAAAATGCAGGGGTTGATAGTAAAAAAATAAAGGGAAAACGAGTTCAGGAAAATGGCCTTTTACTTTGATGAAAATCAAAATTTCCACTGCACTTAAACTCTTGGAGGAATTTTGATATTTGTAAATAAATGGTAAGATTTAAAAAATAATACCTATATTTATACTTAAGAAAAACTTGAGCAGCGTATAAAAGCACAAATAACACAATAATGCAGCATACAGGTGTTTCGAGGATATTTTGGGTCCCCTTCGTCAGTGCGAGAGAACCAGCAAACCCGAAGTTCAAAAGGGGAAAGGACGCGAAAGGAAAAAACAGGTGGGATTATATACCCTTATGTGTTACTTGTCGTTTCGGATTGGCTGGAGGCTGGACGGTTGTTCATGCTGCTTTCTGATTGGCTCTTTGTTACTTTCCCTGCAATACATGATAATGTATAGGGAAAGTATTGGAATCATGTCGAAAATCGCAACTCGAGTTTTCGACGGATCTACGCGTTTCGAGACCTTTAGAATACGAGAAAACTATTTTTAGCGTGATGTCTGTGTGTGTGTGTGTATGTCTGTGCAGATTTTATATCCACTCTAACTAAAAAACTAATGGACCGAATTTCATAAAATTTGATAGGTAAGTCACTTGTGGACGAATCTGGTGCTGATTAGTTTTGGGTATGACTCGGGATAAAAGAACCTGCCTTTCTTTGCGAAATGGCCCGCAAAAACTTGTATCCACTCTAATTGAAAAACTAATTTACCGAATTTCACAAAATTCGGTAAATAAGCCGCTTGTGGGTCACCCTGGTGCTGATTAGATTTTGGTATGATTCTGAAAAAATAACCTGCCTGTTTTTCCAAAATGGCCCGCAAAAATCGCCAAAATTTAAAATAAAAAACTAGGTATGCTCAAATATATCTATTAAATGCTTGTTTAATAAGTAATGTTTAACGAAGAAAAGAATAAGACTAACCCTATTATACTAGGACTAGCCGTTCTCGAGATATTTTAGGTTTTTCATGTGTTCTCTAAGCCACCATTGAAAATAAGTCCAGTTATCAAATAAGAACGAAAATTGAATTAAAAGTGAATTAAATTTAATTAAAATAAAGATAACGTGGATATAAGTCTGCAGGGAAAGCAATTTGCTGCCCACATCAGATTTTTAATTTAGGTCTTGTGTATACAATCCCACCTGCTTCTTCCTTTCCCGTCCATTCCTTGTTTGGACTTCGGATTTGTTGGTTCCCTTGCACCGACAAAGGGGATCCTGTGTATCCCCGAAACATTTGTATTCTGCATTAATGTGTTATTTTTGCTTTTATACGTTGCGAAAGTTTTTCTATATTGCAAAATATACAAATTTATGGGGAACACAGAATAAAAGTATTGATTGAAATTGAAGTCATCCCAAGAAATCTTTTGAGACTTCTAAATTCTTCTGAGGGATTTTTGTTCTCTGATAAGAACTGCCCTTCATACTGGCGATTATTTTGACTTTCAGTGTTTTGCAGTCAGAGAAAACTATAAAACTAGCTGCTATTTTTAGTGATCCGTAGATTTGAAATGACATAGTTCGAAAGAATTTTCGTGTCACACATGCTCTAAACTTTTTCAGAGAATATGAAAGATTGCTTTCTATAAATATAGTTATAATACCAGCATTTGAGTCTGTCAAAGACAGGAAAACTAATACTTTAAAAAAAAATTAAATTGCAACGTTTTACTTTCCTACAATACACCGTAATGTCCAAAAAACCGTAATGTCCTCGAGTTTTCGACAGATCTGCACGTTTCGAGCACTCTAAAGCACGAAAAAAAGTATTGTTATGAACGTGTAAAATGCTCTAACTGGAGTCTCTTTTGAAAACCAGACAGAGAAATATCCGTACAGGCAACTTTTCTTATCGCTTGAATCCAGGGTTGACACGTGAAGTTTGTAGGGGGTTACCAGATTTGGCAATGTATCGTATATTTGGCGTCATTTAGCAACTTTTCGAATGTTCAAGAAACATCCCAATATAACGAATATTCTACGAGATATGAGATATTTCTAGAAGTTTATATAGAGATTCTATGTGTGTCTATCTGTCTGTGCAATGTATGTATCTAAATTATCTTATAAACTAATTGACCAAATTTCATAAAATTTGGTAGGTAAGTCATTTGTCAGTGATTTTGGTGTTGATAAGTTTTCGGTACGATTAGGGAAAAAAACTCACCTTTTTTGCAAAATTGCCAGCAAAAAAATCACCAAAATCTAAAATAGAAGACTACACAAGCTCAAATGTCTGTATTAAATGCTTGTTTTACACGTAATTTCACGTGGAGTACGATCACGTTAAACATGTGGGTCCGTAAGTCCTTCCGAGAGGTTGGTGGTAGGGGAAGTAGGGTACGGTCCCTGTGGATGCCTCCCCCACTGGGTTCCGGTCTAAATTGGGTGGCTTTTACCGGTCGTCCAAACAGTTACCTTACACTCTCTGGAAGGATGGTCTGGGTCTCAACAACAACAATGTAATTTTTTACGATGAAAAGAAGGCAAACCTCATTACTCTAAAACTAACCGTTTTTGAGTTATTTCAGTTTATTGTTTTTTAACACTTTACAACAAAGTTGAAAAGTGTTTATGACTTTGTTCATTCTGTCTGTCTGTCTGTCTGTCTGTCTGTCTGTCTGTCTGTCCGTTAGCACGATAACTGCCGTAAAAATGAGTTTATCAAAATGAAATTTTAGTATGTTGTTCAGACGGTCTGTAGGACCTATGGGAATATAAATAAATAATATCACCCAATTAGTTTTTTATTGAACCCGGGTTGAAAAAATGAAATACATTGAACCCTATGGGACCTAATTTTTCAAACATTTTTTAAGTAAATTTAAAATTCACGAATTGCTTCGAAATTTTTAGGAAATATTCACATTATCCCATAGAATATATAAAAAAAAATTCAGTAAAATATGTTAAGTAGTTTTTTAATTAAAAAAATTATTTAATATAGGGAAAAAAACAAATTCAATTAAATTCTGACTTTGGGATATTTTCCAGAAAGAAAAGAGAGAGATATTATATAATAAATATCTCTCCATTTGTTTAAAGGTTTTGCATATGGGAGTGGCTTCATATTTTAAGATAAATTTGGTAGATAACAATTTTTCATTTTTTTTAAATTTTATATAACTCTTCATGATAAATTTAATTGATGGCATTTTAAATGCACTTTCCTACGTCCTAGAGAGTTAAAATTTGGTACACAGCTTAAATTTGTTGAACATTTTATTCGACAAAAATTTGATGGATCTTTAAATATAGATTATACATTTTTTTCGAAATGGCCTGAAAATAATCCCCGTTCACTTCTATAAATCATTGGTGTAATATTGTTAAAAATTCTGATGTGGACAGCACATGTCTTTCTCTTCAGACTCATATTCGTTCTCTTTATTTATTCAATGATAATTTGAGTTTATCTGCACAACATAAGTATTTTAAATGACATTGAATTTACACGTTAAACTTAAATTTGGTTCTCATTTGATAGCTGGACTTATTGTCAAAGGTGGCGTAGCGAAAACGCGAAAAAACTAGAATATCTCAAGAACGGCTAGTCCTAGAGTAATGGGGTTAGTCTTATTCTTTTTGTTGTCAAAAATCACATATAAAATAGGAATTTAATTGATATAATTGAGCACACGTAGTCTTTTATTTTTATATATAACGATTTTTGCTGGCCATTTCGCAAAAATAGCCCGTTCCTTTTTCCCGAATCGTAGTAGAATAACCTACAAATGATTTATATACAAAATTTTGTTAAATTTGGTATATAAATCACTTGTAGGTTATTGAAATATTATACTCTAAATTTTGTTAAATTTGGTTCATTAGTTTTTAGCTAGAGTGGATAAAGGCAATTTCTGCGGCCATTTCGCAAAGAAGGCAGATTCTTTTATTACGAATCGTACTATAATCTAATGAACATCAGGATTTCCCACAAAAAACATACCTACCAAATTGTATGAAATTCGGTCCATTAGTTTTTCAATTAGAGTGGATGTAATATCCGCACAGACACACAGAAACATACACAGATACACCCTTACACACACAGACGTCTTCCTAAAAGTAGTTTTTTCGTGTTCTAGAAGTCCCAAAACGTGTAGATACTTTGAAAATTCGAGTTCCGATCCTCGGCACGATTCCAATATTTTGAGTACATACACATACACATATATATTATCTGTGTATTATCTGTGTATCTAAATTCCGTGCCTATGCAATTACAATAGTTGTGATTTTAAATGATCCCTAAACTTTTATTATTTCTTCAAGGAAGCCTAATTTTAACATATGCAGAATGCAAATATCTCAAGCGATTGTAAGATGAATTACATAAGAATTGCTGAATTTTTTTCACACAAAATTATTTAGCTCTGGAGTCTGGAATACAAGTTATATGAATGAAATATTCATTGATTTTGCATAAAGAATCAGATGATTTATATTTCGATACAGTTTTAAATATTTAAGTATAATAAATTACTGTAGTTCTGTGATAATGTAAAAGATATTACCACTGAATGAATCACATTTTAGAAATTTTTAAATGAAATTACATTTTAGTTGGAAAGTGTTTCATAATCAATGCTTATGCATGATTGATCTTTCTTGTTTTTTGTAATGTCGTTTGAGACAAACACACAAACATGCACATAGATACAGACAGATTTTCAATATCATTTATAGAGATGAAGTTTGCGAAACATTTTAAGATATTTTATGAGAAAAACCATGTGTCGTTTTAAAAAAACAAACCAGATTGCGAAATACTATATGTATTTATCGGATAGGAAGAAACAAAATTATTGATCAAAGCTGAAAACCTCCCAAAAAGCTTTTGTCGAGACAGAAGCTTTTTGTATGCTCTGCTGGATGGTTTTGTTTTGATGTAAGTACTGTTCTTCATACTTCCGATATTTCTTAACTTTATCGCAGTTGAGAAAAGATATGAGAGTAGCTATTATATCAAGTTGTCAGCAGTTTTGAAAAGTCACAGCTCTAAAAAATCTGGATGCAACATAGGTTTTAAACTGTTTTTTTCTTTTTTTTGGAAAGAGTTAAAGTTTTTTGAAGTCGTTAAAGAAAGATTTTATTTTCCGTACAATATATAATATGTACAATATATAATATGTACTGTGCATATTATACAAAGAATGTATTATGATGTGAGAGAATATCTCGACCTTCGGTTTTCATGGATTTATGAATTTTGAGTATTTCTAAATAAAAATAAACCATTTTTTAAATTATGTAAGTGTTGTTGTTGAGACCCAGATCATCCGACCTACGAGAAAGGTGTAAGGTATCTGTTTGGACGGCCGGGAAGTGCCATCCAATTTAGACCGGAACCCAGTGGGGGAAGCATCCACAGGGACCTTACCCTCCTTCCCCTACCACGAACCTCTCGGAAGGGCTTACGGACCCACATGTTTAACGTGATCGTACTCCGCGTGAGCACGGCGGCAGTTTTGGCAGTGGCGGGAATCGAACCCGGGCCTACCGAGTGCAACTCCCGTGCGCTAACCACTGGGCTACGGCGCCTTAAATTATGTCAGTGGGTGTGTGAAGTTTGGACATGATTAGAGTTGGGTTTTCTACGATAGAAAACCAAAATGTATAATACTCAGAATACGTAGAATGAGTAGAATATGTAGAGTATATATAATGCATATTAAGCCTATAATATATTACTTCTTTATGGTACAAAAATGTAATATAATTTCAAAATATATTTCCTTACTTTTTATTATTCAACAAGGTTTACCTTCTCCCGTATTATTATTTTTTAGCAATATATGAAAATATTGTTTTACATTTTCATATATGTTGAATTCACAAATATCTAAAAATAATAGAAAAGTAAATCATATATTATTTTGTTATGGTATAAAGATAATGTTATTTATAAAAATATTTGCTTACTTTTTTAGTAATTGGCACTGTTTAAAGGGGTCGTATAAAAATTTAAAAGTGTAACTTTTTGAAAATTAATGGTAGGACTATTTCATTAACGTAGTCTTATTTCCTACCTTACTTTCAAAATTTTTGCAATTTATAGTGCACACTTATCTCCAACAGGTAAAGAATTAAAGCGTGTTTCAATCTTTTTGGGACACCCTGTATAGTTCATTAAAGATGTTAATTATAAATTCACCGATTTGGCGTCATTTTTGTAATTTTAGTGTTATTTTTGCCAGTTTGGCAACACATATAAAAGTCGCCATGTTGGAGATATTTTGCTAAATCAGTCACCAAGGTCGAAGAATTTATCGCCAAGTGCTACATATTTTATGATACTTACTATTGTTTATTTTCATGTAATTTTTACGTATATTTGTTTGAAAAGCAATATCTCGAGAACGGTTAGAGCGAGCGTTCTAAGAATTGTGTCATTAATTTTAGAATAAAAAACTTCGTAAAAAATGATTATATATTTAACATTAATAAATGTCCTGATTTTTATATTGTTTTCTTCTAAAATTCAGTCAAAAATTTAGGAGTGTTCCGAATCTACTATCTCGTTTAAAACCAACAGAATTCCAGTATTCAAAGAATGTAATAATCGTACAAAAATTTTTTCAAAACGTTCCATTCGTTCTTGAGATATCGTATCCATAGACTCACGGACACACACACACACACACACATATATACACGCATACATCACTTCAGAGATGCCTGAAACGTGCTCTTTCGTCTAAAGCTCGAACTCGAATTTAAGACACTGTCACAATACTTTCTCTGTATATTATACTATGCATGCAAGGAAAGTGAAAATAGCGAACTGCATCGAGAAAAAGTATTGATTGAAATATCGGGAACAAAAAATATCGATTGAAAATGAAATCTTTCCAAAAAGCTTCTGTTGAGATATCTGAGTTCTGCTGAACGATTTTAGTTTTCCCGCGTAAGTACTGTTGTTTGTACCGGCGACATTTTAAAAACTAAAGTTTCTTAACAGTTTTGCGAAAATACAGAACTAGCTATTATTCCAAGTTTTGAAAGGAGAGTTTTGAAACCTTTCAGTTCTGAGAAAACTGGATGTCACATAAGCTTCAGACCTTCTGAGATAATACGTAATTTCCTTTTCTTTGAATTTCAAAAAGGGCATTTCAGTCACAACGTTGGCCTTTTTATGGCACTAAAATCAATCCATTTAGCGACAAATGCGTTCGACCACTTTTGAAGGAACTGGAGTAGAATTATTTCAAAACGTTTTTACACACACTTAATTCTAATTAGCCCCAGACAGTCCGACCTACGCGAATGTGTAAGGTATCTATTTGGCGGCCGGAGAGTGCCACCCAATTTAGACCGGAATCCAGTAGGGGCGCAGCCACAAGGACAGTACCCTCCTTCTCCTACCACCAACCACTCAGAAGGACTTACAGACTCACATATTTAACGTGCCCGTACTCCACGTAAACAAGGGGACAGTTTCGGCACAGCCGGAAATCGAACTCAGGTCGACCAAGTGCAATCCTCGAGTGCTAACCACTGAGCTGTCCCACACAATTTATTGACGATCTGGCAGAGATTTTTCTGTGCACGGCAAATAAAGTTTAGAGCGTTTACGAACAAGTGAGGATAGCTATTTGTTCAGTAAATCGCAGGAACTTTTCAGCGTTTGTACTTTCGTTGGTTATATTCTGAAACTAGCTATTTTACCCTCTCTTCATGCATTCTCGATGGTTTCGTTGTCACTAAATGGGACATGTTACACACTTAACGAAAGTTTTGAATATCTGAAATCGTTTCAAATTTAAGCATAAATATCCAAGGATCCAAGGCTTTTTCTTTTCGGGGCACCTGTGAGAAAACTCACGTATCCCCACATCGGAAATATAAGTTCTTAGAATAGTTTTGTAATTGAAATTTGATGTGAAGCATTCCTTTTCGGGGCGGATGCTTGAAAAGATTGACAGTGATTGGCTTAGACTGTGATCAAAAATACCTTGGAAGATGGACCACCAATGTTGAGAGGTAGACAAACTAAATTTGAAAAGGAGAGTAAACAGAGAGAAAACAGGTTCTCTGAAAGAAGATGGGATCCAAGTGAATGTCGCGGGACTCATCGTAGTGAGTTTCAATTCAGTGGTCACGAGGTCAAAGGATGAGACGATAAATGTAAACAACATTATCGTCTCAAGGTCAAAAACTTACATAGAAGTTGGCAGTGCAGGCAAGTTAGGCAGCCGAACTCTTTTAGTTCTGGGTTCGTAAGTTTTTCTTGGGTCAGAGATGATGTGCCTGGGTTTGCGTTTTCTGCTAGCTGGTTTAAGATTGTAGTTGAGATCAGTATCTGCCATACAAGGTTTTTCAAAGTTTTTAATGTAGAAATTTTGGGTGATTAATCTTCAATGCCAGAGACTTTAAGATCATGATGTATGACCTCGTTTTGGATAAACCAAGGAGAATTGGTTATCATACGTAAGATTTTATTTTGGATAACTTGCAGTTTCCTAATATGTGATTTTGCAGCAGCTCCCCAAATGGGACATGCGTACAAAATCATAGGTGCAATAATTTGTTTGTAAAGGAGAAGCTTGTTCTCCAGGGAAAGGGGAGACCTCCTACAGAGCATGGGGTGAAGGGAAGTGATAATTTTGTTGGCAAATTGGGTTTTTAAAAATATATGAGTGCTAAATGTCATGTGAGCGTCAAGTGTGACGCCCAAGTATTTTACAGCGTGATTGAAAGGGATATTTTCATTAAAGATTTTGATTTGAAAGTTATGAGAGATTGCTCTGTAGTGAGGTTTAAAAATAACTACGTTAGACTTGGAAGCGTTAATTTTGATTTTCCATTGCACGAGCCAGCGTTCAAGGCTGTGTGTGATGTAGCTTTGTAGTGTGTTGACCGTGTTGAGAGGAGAGCCAGCGCGGGCTATGATTGCGGTGTCATCTGCAAAAATGCAGAGTTTGACCTGTGGAATATGTGGTATATCATTGATGTATAGGTTAAAAAGCAGGGGGCTGAGGTTTCCTCCCTGTGGGACTCCTGCATTGATCGGTCGGGGTGAAGAGAGGGAAGTTCCAACTCGCACGCGGAAAGAACGATTATTGAGATACGAGTTGATGATAGTAAGTAACTGGGTTGATAAGCATGAATATGGAATGGTACACATTTTTGAGAGGCTAAAGGGTGTAACATATTTGTAAATAATATAATATCTTTAATATATCTATATAAATAAAATTGAAAAAAAAATCTGCTGTTTCCGTCTGTCTGCCTATCTGTATGTATGTTGTCTCATCATCACGGGAGAACGGCTGGACCGAATTTTATGAAATTTTGTGGGTAGCCCTGGAATAGACCCACTTAAAATTTAGGCCATGCTTCAAGTTTCTAGGCCAAGTTTCTAGGACCAGGGATTATCTAGATATCAATTTAGAACGCACAGTTAAACTTGATATAGCATTATGCAAACGATATCTTCTGGCAAATTTATTTGAAGAAAATTATATCATGTCGCTTAGCAATGTATTTAAATCCAATGTGTTTATGCAACAGACGATTTTTATTAAATCTTTTCCGATTTAAATAATAAAGAGATGTGTATAAAATAAATTTTATCGAAATTGCATTTTTGATTATATTATATCAATTATGGCCTTCAGGTTTAAAGATTGCGGGGATTATTGATATTTTCAATTTATTAGGCTGTGAGGATTCTATTACTTATTATCATTTTATTCTAATTCTACTTTTCCCTGATTTAAATTTATGTCTTAAACTACTCAACTTTCATGCTGAAGAATTGCATACTTCTGATTGGCCAGACCTATAAAATAGTAGACTTTAGAATTACGGATATGTCATTCTGCTGAGTTCGCGCTTGTGTGTGTCTTGGATCATCCGTAGAAGGAAGAATTATGTGTATAGCATAGATATTTTAAGTGATCATTTTGTATGTTGGTTACGCAGGGTGTCTCATAAACACCTCGGCTTTTGTTTCTTAAATATTGATCTTAGACATATATAATAAATTACAAAGTTGCGTAAAGAAAGGTACAGAATTTTATGAAATCGATAAAAATTTTCAGGCGATTAAATTTGAAGAAATACAAAATGTAAATTTTTATACGGCCCCGTACAAAAACATTTCCAATAAGTAAAATGTGACCCATACACTAATAAGATGATGTACAAAATTTCAGCAATTTATCATAAAAATCCCAGAGATATGTTTAAATAAAGTTGGTGAGGGATTAATCACAAATTAAAATGTAAATGTTTACAGCAAGAGTGCAAATGACGCAACTCGGAAATGTATCATAGGCAAATAATATCTGCCTCTTATCTTTAATGGATATTTGGCATGGATGGAAAACATTTTGAATAAGCTTTGTAATCCTTCTATAAAGTTATTATTTCTACACAGTGTAGATACTTTTGTACCAATAAATAGCAAAATTATTTTTTATTTATATAATCATTGTTTTTTTTCGTAATTTGTGTATGACCCCTGAAAAGCAATCTGCCGACATGATTTTTCCCCTCTGAGAGCTCATGTCGATGCATCGAAAAGTGGCTGAAGTCAGCATTTTTATCTTTTCATACCTTTGGGACTTTTTATGATAAAATGCTGAAATTTTGTACATCACCTTATTAGTGTATGGGGCACAGATGTTTTTGTATGGAGGCTGTATAAAAATTTAAATTTTGTATTTTTTAAAATTTAATTTCCTTGAAAATTTCAATCGATTTCATAAAATTTTGTACCTTTTTTACGCAACTTTGTAATTTATTATATATGTCTAAGATCAATATTTAAGGAATAAAAGCCGAGGTCAATGTTTTTGGGACACCCTGTATATTCGGTTCATGAGAGATTCAGTTTAGTTATGAGTGAGGTTCGAATTGCATTGTAGAAGTATCCAGGGTAGAACTTGTACTGCAAGTATTGTAAATAATTTGTATATAGAATTGTATTTATAATATGCGTTTTGGGTTCCAGTGAAGTTAGCTGTTTTCCAGCGAAGTTAGGTGTAAATAAAGTTGTTTATTTGTCAAATGTCCTGATTCCTTCTTCGAACTCTAGTCCTTAGGTCAATTGAAATTTTTTATTAGATTGAAGTCAAATTAGGAGTCAACACAAAAGTCATGATCTTGGGTTAAAGTAGAAAGGTTCTTTATAGCGTCATCTTTTTTATTTCGGCAAAAATTGTTGAAACTCATACATAGTAGTACGGGTAATCTACTAATACACGGATATATCTTCTAATCTCCGAGGATATAAGTAGTACGGGTATATCTTCCCATACAATTTTAGTGATTTTACTTTGGCATATATTGATTCAATTTCATATTTTTTGTAAATTTGTTTACAAACGGGACCAGGACATTTTTTTTCTACAGACCTGCCTGTGAAGATAATTTTGTATAGAGAGAAAATAGATAAATGTTATCGGAATTGCACTATTGACTAGATTATATCAAACATAGATAATTGATAGGTTCAATTTCTTAAGTCATCTGCTTTATTTTGGAAAATATTTTTCAAACTTATATTGTGTTTAGCCAATTGTTGTAGCAGAATAAAGATGGTACGTGTATATCTTCGAATAGAATTTTAGCACTTTCATTTTGGCATATGTTGATACAATTTCATAGCGTTTTCATTTTGGAATATATTGAATCAATTTTATATTTTTTGTAAATTTATTTACAAACTTGTCGAGGATGTTTTATTCTTTAAATCTGCCATTCTTTAAATTACATATTTTAATAGAATGTTTTGAATAACGATGTCATTTAGAATACTACAGGAATGTGCACATGATTGTGAATTTAAGTTTCTTTATATTATATATTCCGTACGATGAACTGCTAGTCTTTAATAATTATACAACGAAAGAATCTAAAAAGACCCACTCTTAAAATATTAATCATATAGAAGAAGAGAAGTTGTTGTTATTGTTGTCGTGTCCCTAACATTACATTTAAGGAAGATTGAGTGCACTGCTTCTGTTTAGTCTAATGACCCGGGGCACCTGAAGGTAGAAGTCTGACTTCTGCCCCAAATAAGACATTACAACATCCATGCCCGCAGGCGGGACTCGAACCCGCAATCTGGCAGCCGAGCCATCACGAGGAAACGAGAAGAAGAGAAGTAAACATGATAATTAACGTATCATCACAGGACATAGATACAATTAGAGATGGAACAATTACAACAAAGCATTACAAGATAATATTTTAAAGAATAAAGATGGACAATAAAAAAAAGGTAAGGATGACGATCAAAGCAGGTAAATAATTAGCTATCAATATGAGAAGAAATTTCAACTGAATTATAAGTGAATAACCATTCTTAAATACTTCTGGTAAAAAGGAACAAAGAGTAGAAATGTTTTTAAAAGATTGAGGTAGAAAATTGTAAAATCCAGGAACTAAAAAGAGATAAAATTTCTGAAACTATTTATGAAATTTCTTTTGGAGGAAGTTTATTAATACCCGCCTCAACAGAAAGTTACATTCACCCAAGATCTTATTTCTAATATAAAACATATTACATATTGATGCATTTTGGTCTAGCTTTTTTTATTAAATCTTGCGATATTTTCCAAATAATGCCTATTACTTTCCTTATATACATAATGTATAAGGAAAGTATTGTGACGGGGTCGAAAATTCGAATTCGAGTTTTCGACGGGAGAGCACGTTTCAAGCATCCCTGATCACGAATCAAACATTTTTGAAGTGATGTCTGTGTGTGTGTGTGTGTGTGTGTGAAAGTATGTGTGTGTGTGTGTGTGTGTGTGTGAAAGTATGTGTGTGTGTGTGTGTGTGTGTGTGTGTCAGTGAGTCTGTGGAGACGATAACTGACGAACGAATGGACCGATTCGAACCAAATTTGGTACAAAAATCACAATCCGTAAACACTGGAAGCCTATTGTTTTTATACGTAATCGAATGTTCAGAACCCTCCTAAATTTTCGAATGAAATTTTGAAAAAATCGTCAAAAAATCAAAACCGCTAATAAAGTTACGCAAATTGACATTTCTTATGTAATTTTTCATTAGAAAACGATTGGCATAAATTTTAGAACGCTAACATGAACCGTTCTTGAGATATTGCACATTTTTCAAAAAAATTATGAAAAAGTCACATAAAAAAAAAATTCCTATTGAGAAACATGTTCACTTTTCATATGTAATACCATGCGATAAATTGAGTGACATCATTCTCGTGGATCTAGCTCGTTCCATTTATGAAAAAATATACTTTGAATAATACTTTTGTATTTGAACGCCAATAGTCATTTATCTGCTGTAAGAATAACTTTTTTCTTAGTGCATAACGCTTGGCGAGATTTTGGCGGAATGTCGCCAACTTGGCGACTTTTTTGAAATGTTGCCAAATTAACCAAAATCTCGCCAAATGGATAAAAATGACGCTAAATCAATGAAAATGTCGACTAATTGTCGAAAATTCAATATCTTGGAAAGAATATTAGTATCTACTATAAGAAAAACCTATTTTTTTACTGTGAAAGTAGTAAATTCATTACATTATATAAGGAAAGTCATGTGTTGCCCACATCAGATTTTTTTCTTTAACTAAACATGTTTTATTTGCTGCATTTCCCCCTTTTTTTTGCATTATAGGGGGGGGGGTCCAATAATATTCAAAACGAGTTTAAATTGCTTTATGCTTTCATGCGCAGATGGAGATGAATTTCATTTCGTAGGTCAAAAGATTATGTTAAGGATTGTTGTTGTTGTTTCAAATGACCTCCTGTAACCGATATCAAGGCCGACACAGGACCAGTGACGCAGGAAAGGACGAATGAGACAAAACAAGTGAACAAAGTTTATTACGGACAAGCATCACTGACGAAGGTCTGAGGTGGTGCAGCTTCACATTTGTTAGATGAGGACCCAGAAGGCAGAAGACTGACTTGCCTCGATAAACATCCATGCCTTACTCGGGATTCGAACCCGAGCCCACCGGACAGCTGCCGACGACGCTATCCACTTCACCGCCTGGGCGGCATATCAAGGATTGATAGCGGCTGCTTAAAATTAACCTGGAGTGTGGCTAAACTCGACTTTCTCATACAAGAATTCATTTTATTTTCAAGTTTACAAAGAAAAAAAAATTAAAAAATTGGTATCGGATGTCCAAATGAAAACTATAGCGTGTTACTCTTCAATTTAAAGGGCTTGAAAAAATATTTCGATTGATACCATCTTCGACAATGTACACCCCGGAGAGGGGGGGGGGAGTAACTTCCCCCCCCAAGGGAATAATGACGTCACGAG
Source organism: Amaurobius ferox (assembly GCA_951213105.1). Lineage (NCBI taxonomy): Eukaryota > Metazoa > Arthropoda > Arachnida > Araneae > Amaurobiidae > Amaurobius > Amaurobius ferox. Next base: position 26,367,133 of record OX578148.1, read on the forward strand.
CAAAAAATTTGTATCGCGACTATTTATCACTACAATGATTGATACTAGTAAGTCTCATGATCATTCAGTTATAAATAGACTCTTTCATGCATGTATATGCAAAATTTTGTCCTATGCTGCCAGGTCAAAAAAGAAAAAAAATGAATAAATTTCGAAGTTTCCGCTCGAATTAAAAAAATTCTATCTAGTTTTAGATTTTTTGATAACACGATTTTATTGATAAAGTTTTGTGAAAATCCATTAATATTTGGGGTTGCTATAGTGTACATTAAAAATCGACTACAGACAGATAGACGGATATTACTTTAAAAATAGTCAATAGTCAAAACGTGTTCAGCAGGTCTTAAAACATATATTGGTATCAAACTCGAAAAATTTTTGTCAAAACAATACTTTCTCAATACTGCGTATGAGAAAGTACAAATCTGATGCGGCTAGAGCATAACTTTTTCTACCAGAATCAATGGTTTTACTTTTTTCACGAAAAAATAATGATGTACAAGATCCACGAAAGGCGTCGGTTTGTACATTAACGTTTTAGGCGTCGAATTGTACATTAACGTTTGTCTCTTTTCTTTATACAACATCTAAAACTGTTTTAAAGCATCAAATTAGTTTATATATACACTGGCTATGTTAAGCAGGTAATGCAAATTTTTATTTTTCGAAAGCGTATTTGAATTTGAGTGGCTGAAAATCGCTGTGGATGTAGATGGCAGTATGCAAATATCGTATGTTATATCCAGTCACGATTGACTCTCCGGATATATGCTAATTAGGCAGTCGTTGAAGACGCCAGCATTCCGAAGGGTTTAAGGAGGTGCATTTAAATGCTGATGCGAAGTCTTTATAACTTTTGTTGGATTATTACTTTCCTTATATACATAATGTATCAGGAAAGTATTGTGACGGGGTCGAAAATTCGAATTCGAGTTTTCGACGGGAGAGCACGGTTCAAGCATCCCTGATCACGAATCAAACATTTTTGAAGTGATGTCTGCGTGTGTGTGTGTGTGTGTGTGTATGTGTGAAAGTATGTGTGTGTGAGTGTGTGAAAGTATGTGTGTGTGTGTGAAAGTATGTGTGTGTGTGTGTGTGCGTCAGTGAGCCTGTGGAGATGATAACTGACGAACGAATGGACCGATTTAAACCAAATTTGGTACAAAAATCACAATCCGTAAACACTGGAAGCCTATTGTTTTTATACGCAATCGAATGTTCAGAACCCCCCCTAAATTTTCGAATGAAATTTTGAAAAAATCGTCAAAAAATCAAAACCACTAATAAAGTTACGCAAATAGATATTTCTTATGTAATTTTTCATTGGAAAACGATTGACGTAAATTTCAGAACGCTAACATGAACCGTTCTCGAGATATTGCATATTTTTCATAAAAATTATCAAAAAGTCATATGAAATAAAAAAAAAATATTTCCTATTGAGAAACATGTTCACTTTTCATATGTAATACCATGTGATAAATTGGATGACATCATTCTCGTGGATCTAGCTCGTTCCATTCACGAAAAAGGTAATTTGAGTAATACTTTTGTATTTGAACGCCAATAGTCATTTATCTGCTGTAAGAATAACTTATTTCTTCGTCCATAACGCTTGGCGAGATTTTGGCGACGAATTTGGTGAAATGTCGCCAACTTGGCGACTTTTTGAAATGTTGCCAAATTAACGAAAATCTCGCCAAATTGATAAAAATGCGGCTAAATCAATGAAAATGACGACTAATTGAAGAAAATTCAATATCTTGTCAAGAATATAAGTATCTACTATAAGAATAACACTTTTTTTAACTGTAAAAGTAGTAAATTCTTTGCATTATATAAGGAAAGTCATGTGTTGCCCACATCAGATTTTTTTTGATAATATTCGTGTTTCCATGGCTGAAAGAAGACGAATGACAGATAGTGGTCGCTGGAGTGCTGTCGGACGCATAGAAGCTAGAAGTCAATTAAAGATGTCGGTATTTTCCTTTGCGTTGATCATTTCGTAATTTTTCGATTATGGAAACAATTCCAAGCAAGTCAAACAGTTGTCCGGAGACCTGTGCCCGGTCGTCCAAGGGTTACCACCCTCTCTGATGATCGGTATATTACTATAGCGAAATCAACGAGCGACCTCCACAACTGTTACATCCATGGTTGCAGTGGCACTTGTCAAGACAATATCAGCCAGTACTGTACTCCGAAGACTCCACGTGACGGGAATGTACACCCGAGTACCACGGTTTTGTGTTCCACTAATCATCCAAGCCAGAGTGGCAAGATTAAAGTGGTGTCGTCAACATGTCAATTGGACTGTCTCAGATTGGTGCAACGTTCTGTTCACGGGCGAGTCCAGATTTGTCCTGGAATCAGATGATAAGCGTGTAAGGATCTGGAGAGAACGAGGAACACGCAATCAGGCCAAGAGCATCATCGAACAACACGCATTCAAATTTGGCAGCGTCATGGTGTGGGCTGGAATTTCAATGGTATATCACACAGAGCTGTACATCTTTAAAGACGGTTCTGTGACGGCTGCACGGTATCGGGGTGAAGTTCTAGCACCATTGCAAGAATCTACGCTGCTGCAGTTGGTTCCGATTTCCTCCTTATGGACGATAATGCCTGTCCCCATCTAGCTAACATCGTTGACGAATACCTGGAAAGTGTGGGCATTTCTCGTATGGAGTGATCGGCGTATTCCCCTGACCTTAAGCCCATTGAAAATCTTTGGAATGCCCTCGGGCGTGCTGTCTCTGCACGTTTACCTCCTCCAGCCAGTCTCAGAGAATTGGAAACTGCCCTATTAGAGGAATGTCCATTGCTCGTTTCTACGACGGTTGATCACCTCATTGAAAGCATTAAAAATCGTTGTAGAATTTGTGTGAAAGTCCGGGGTGGTCACATACCCCATTAATGTAAGTTTTGTTTGGTTTGTTTGCCTTTAAACATCATTTTGTTAATGACCCAAATGTGACGTCATCATATACTTTACGAAAAGTAAATATTTTTTTCATCTTTGCACATAATTCTTGTTTTCTTTAATGCATAAACACATTTGCTATCTTCATGTACAATTTTGATTTAATCAAAGTTTTACTTTTCCATTTTTGTTGATTTTACCGTCCGTGCTTAATTTTTAGAAGCCAGTGTATATATCGGAAATTTAACTTGATAATTTAAAAAATTTCTAGCATCTGCTAACAGGCATTATACTCTTTATATTAAACGATCTTGATAATTCTAAATTAATATATTATTATAAAGGGTGTCCCCAAATTCACGCAAGATTTGAATTTTGCGCCATTTGTGTGATAAAGTGTTGACAACGAAAAAAAGAAAGACAGCGTGACAGCTGACAGTAAAGCGTTACTAAAAATGGAGCGCTGCACGAAAGAACAACGCTTTTTCATTGTTGAGCAATATTTAAAAAATAATGAAGGTTTGGCAGCTACAGTTCGCAATAATCCAGTTTTTTGTGCCTAAATTGCAAGATATGGATGTGGACGACATGTGGTTTCAACAAGACGATGCCACATGCCATACAGCCCGAGAAAAAAATTCAATTACTGCATGAGTCATTTCCTGGTCATGTAATTTTCCGTTTTTGTGATCAGAATTGGCCGCCCAGATCATGCGATTCAACGCCGTTGGACTTTTTTCTTTGGGGTTGTTTGAAGGTTTATGCCAACAAGCTCTCGACCATCCACGTCTTGAAGAAGGAAATCGAGCGCTGTATCAACGAAAGTCAGCCACATTTATGCAAAACGGTCATGGAAAATTTCAACAAAAGTCTGCGCATGTGACAGCAAAGCCGTGGAGGCCATTTGCCCGATATGCTATTCCATACATAACCCTATACTGCATACTTTATGAATCAATAAAAAATTTACAATTTTTAATTATTAACCTATGTTTTCTATCAAAATTACTTCTTGCGTGAATTTTGGGACACCCTTTATAAAATCCATTATTTGAATTCCGATCAATAGGTTCCTAAAATTCAAAATTCAAATTCTACATATGTTTATTGTATGTGAATAACGTATTTAATTTTTCGTTATTTAATTTGAAAAGATAAATCTCCTTACCATGTAAACCATCTAATTAATCCCCGTACTTAATTTGTCCAACGTGCACATAAATAAATAAAGCTTTACCACAATGTTATTGGCATTGAATGAAGTTTTCGAAAATTGAAAGTTAGCGCTTTTGACGACTTTATTGGCCAAAACAGATTCACTTATTTATACTTACGTGTAAAATCAATATAAACATACAGTTGACATTTAGTTCATATCCGGCTAATTAACACTAAACGTACCATGACCAGTCAAATGACCGGTTATAAACTTTTGATTAGAAAATTCGCATATAATGTTATCGCTTTTTCTCACTTGACTTTATGACTTTTTCTATTAAATGTCTATAATCAATATTTCAATATTTATTTTTCTTCTTCTTGTGTTTATATGATAAAGATACATAATGTACCGTTATCTGCCACGACATGTCATTTGACAGGGCGAAAAATCTATTACCTCTTTACAACATAGTTGAAAATTGTTTATGATTTTATTCATTCTGTTTGTCTGTCTGTTCGTTCGCACGATAAATGCTTATGTCTATTATATATATTAAAATTCGATTTTCTCTTATTTCTTCATTTAATTATAAATTTTGGTTATTTTTAAAGCAGTTTACATAGATAGAATTGTTTATATAGATAGAGTTGATTTTAGATATGTTTATACAGCTTAATTAAAATAAATTTTGACATATATATTTTAGAGAAGGAACGAAAAGTTTTAATTGTTTACTGCATATACATGTTATAGTAAATGAAATAAAACATAAGTTTTGCTATAATCATATATATGGAAAAAACTGTAAGAAAGTAATGTATTTCCTAGTCACTTTCTGAATTCATATGAAGTCATATATTGTATATTATATGTATGTCCCCCTCTAAAAATTGTAATAGAGATCTTATACTTCTTCTTTGCATATGAATCCAATCGAGGGTTGCTTCCACGGTTCTTTAATGTAAAGTTGGACAATCAGCCAATCAAGCAATCAAAATGTTGTGAGCTTGACATCGACGAGAATAGCATTTTTTTTCACAGTGACATAAGATTTATGTCACACTGTGACTTTCGGACGTCATAGGACGTCGCAGTAAGTCTCGGCAATGTCATATTGAGGTCACAGCGAAGTCATTTTGGTCATTTTCATGGTCGTTTGCGACGTCGCATATTAACTTGCTTGTGACGTCACATTGTAGTTGTGACGTCATATTTGTGACGTCACATTGTAGTTGCCATTGTAATGTCGCCACATTGTTACGTGTTAATTAAATTGTGGAAACGTCACAGAATATAGTCACAATGAAGTTACAAAGTTACTAATACGTAACGTCGCATGGAAGTCACAAATATGATGTCACATTGTGACCCAGATTTCACGTGACTACAACGTCACTGTCACACATGTGACGATCTTTGCTGTGAGGATCGTGATGCCACTGACCAGGAAGTCAGTGCCAAAACACAGGAAGTTTTCGCATTATTATAATAAAAAATTGTTAATTTTGAAGTGGCAATATCCAGACGCAGAAATTTTAAATTGTGCTGTGCCCACCTTTCCCAGTGATTTCCAAAGAGATCCAGTGACGTCTTTTAATGACAGTTGCGATTAACAAGTTCGGTCTCTCCTGAGAACTCGATAATAAAATGCGCGAGTTTGCTATTTCCTTGACATCATATGCGCATAATCAGGTATCAGAAATGAAGTCAGCCATGCCGGGGATGTGCACCTCCAGATTATTGTGGCAAAAAACTGCCCTAAATAAAAATAAACAACATGAAAATCCTGACAATTATGTTCAAATATAGAAAATAAGCATTATTTAGAAAATATCTTGATTTAATTGTTAATGACCAGGACATGCATCAATTGCGAATATGATCAGACTCACATTTGACCACGCCCATTTTTAGTATTCGGAGATTTCTTGAGGCATTTAATAAGTAATAATAATTTTTATAGGTAATAAGTTTTAAAGAGGGAGTGAATTTTTGAGTAAATGTTTTTATTCCAAATTTTTATTTCTCCAGGTGCTGAAAATTAGCAAGAAATATACTAAAACTGAAATGAATTTTAGCGTAACATATCGATACCAATTCTGCTATTTAAAGTTTGAATTTCATTTTATTTTATTTATAGCCCGGTAGATCATAGGTTAATTATTTTGACAGCAGCGATCTGGACAGCTCATAGAATAATGTAACCGGTGTGGGCTTAACTATCTCCTCCACATTATGCAATTACGAAAAGTTTTAAGTGAAATAAATATATTTGAATACTGTCCATATGTATCGATAATATTACAATAGTATATTTTATATATAAAATGATTTCGTTTAATCAGTGGGGAATGGACAAACCAAAAGCAATCCGGAAAGCTGTGCCTAACACGGTTGCAGTTTATCCAAGCAAGGTAGAACACAATACTTTCCAGAGGAAATCGTATAGCTGTTGCCTGTACTGCTACACGGCTGTTTAGTTGTATCCCGATCTGCTGGATGAATTCGAACTGTGAAATAAATTTGTAGCCCGTGAAAATTGCACGTTTGTAAATAAAACATTTTAAACAAATTAAATTAATTGAATATTTACATTTTCTGAATGAATTTCTAACATAAGTGAACAACATTTAAGCGTAGCTTTTAATAAGGGGGTATTGAGGTATATTCAATTGCAATTAATTTTTATAAAATATGTGTACAATGTATTCATACTTTGACGTTCTATTAACACTTTACATGTTTATTATATTATTGGTTCAGAAAATGTGATGTATATACACGTTCCACATATTTTCATCAGTTTCCTGCGCATTTCTGCAAATACTGTTGCGTAGTAAGTTCAATTTAAAATAATTGAGTATTAGGATTTCAATAAAGTGCGTAAAATTTCAAGTTGCATGAAAAGGTGGCAAAAATTATAAAGTATTACTAGTTAGTTTATATTTTGTTTTTATAGCGTTACTTCATTCCTAATCTTCACCCTGAAAAAAATGTCGAAACTTTTAAGACACACCAAGTTCTTAGAATAAATAAATAACATAGGTGAAGAATTTTCGGAAATTGATGAAGGTGATTTTTCTGAAAGTGAGGATATATTATTTTAAAATGATAATGATCTATTAGACACTGAGAGTGAGCCTACAGATACCGACGATGAAGAGGAGAATATTTTGAATATAATACGTAGACAACGAAAAAGTATGAGATTGCTCTCAAGTTTTGAAGACGAGAATGAAAAGATGATCAGCATATTTCGAATGATGACATTGTTTGTAAAGAAATACAAATAGGTGCTACATCTGGGAGAGTACAACTTCATAACATTTCGAGGGAAGAATCAGGTCTAACGGGATATTCTAAATGTAATATTATATAAAAGTGAAAGTGAAAACTGCGTTTTCGTTGATAATTGACCACCGTATTATGGATCATATAAGAAGATGCACAATAGAAGAAGCAAATCGAGTTTTAGGAACCGAATAGGGTCTATTATCTTAAAGTTACTTTGTTTAATATTTCCTTACTAAAATCAATATTACTTGTATTCAATAAAAACAAGAAAGATCAATCATGCTTAAATCATTGATTATGAAACACTTTCCAACTTCAATGCAATTTTATTTAAAAAGTCTAAAATGCAATGCATTCCTCGGTAATATTTTAAAACTTATCACAATACTACATTAATTTATTATATTTGAAAACTTAAACCTTCATTGAAAAAAATTAACTTCATTCAAATGACGGCATTGAAATATAAATTGCCTGGTTTAAATATCTCTAAAATGCGATACATTCCACGGTAATATTTTTAAAACTATCATAATACTACGATAATTTATTATATTTGAAAACTTCATCGAAAACAACTGAAATTCATTCAAATGACGTCATAGAAAAAATAACACGCCTGGATCTCTCTATAAAAACAGCATTTCATTAACTTTTTCCCATTCAATTCATTTATCACAATACTATAATAATTTATTTTATTTAAATATTAAGACCATGGAACTACAAGTAATTAAACTCTATGCTTAAAACTTCATCGAAAAAAATCGTCCTTCTCTTTATATAATCAATTAATATTTCATTCATATCAGCCATGCAGACTCCATGGGCTAAATTATTTTGTGTTAAAGAAATACAGCAATTCTAATACACCTCATTCTACATATTTTGCTGTTTACATTTTACATAAGTGAAAAATAGGCTTCGTTGTAGAAATAATCAAATTTGGATAATCATTTAAACTCAAATATATTGTATTTGCGTTGTTTCAGTATGTAGATGCACAGAATTTAAGCAAAAATAAAGTAGTTTTAGGACGGATACAACACTCAATATGAATTAAAAAGAACTTCAAAAGAAAAAGAAATCGCGATTTTGAAACAAGATGGATGCCATATATCAATTTGAAGTGGGTCATGTGATCTTTTCATATCATGGTCACGTGACCGTTTCATATAAGAGGTGTAATTATTATTTTAATTTTTATGTAAAAAACTACTGAATATATTTCGCTGAATTTTTTTTTATATATTTTATGGAACAATTTGAAAATTTCCTAAAATTTTCGAAGCAATTTGGGAATTTTAAATCCGCTTAAAAAATGTTTGAAGAATTAGGTCTTATAGGGCTCAATGTATTTCATTTTTTCAACCCGGGTTCAATCCAAAACTAATTGGGTGATATTATTCATTTATATTCCCATAGGTCCTACAGACCGTCTGAACAACATACTAAAATTTCATTTTGATTAAGTCATTTTTACGGCAGTTATCGTGCTAACGGACAGACAGACAGACAGAATGAACAAAGTCATAAACATTTGTCAACTTTGTTGTAAAGTGTTAAAAAGTCATAAACACTTTTCAACTTTGTTGTAAAGTGTTAAAAAAATACAGTTTTTTTCTAAATACCGGCCATTTAACCGGTTACGATACTAATAGGTATATATTGAGTGTCAGCAGGCTTAGTGTTAAATGACAATAGCCAACTGCTTGGCGTCAAAATACAAAACAATAACAAAAGTTTCTTCTCTCGCGAATGGAGCTTGTTAGATTTACGATAGGAGGGAAGGAGCTAGTAGATTTTATATAGAACGATGTTAGTAGATAGCAAGTTCTGTACATATATCACAAATAGTTGCAATACATAATCTCTAAAAATTATTTTACAGATATTTGTATATATATGAGGCCAACCAGAGAAGCGAAAGGGAAAGGAAGAGCTTGCAAGCAAATGAGGGATTTCTTATACTCCCATATTTACTACGAATAATTATTTCTGTGATGAATGGAACCAGATATTGATTTAGTGATTATAAAGATTTACGAGCCTGGGGAAAACAAAATAAAAAAATCTGATGTGGGCAGCACATGACTTTCTCTGCAGATTTAAATTCATATTTTTTTTTTATTTCTTTAATAATTCATTAGATTGAGTTTAATTGCACCAAATAACACTAAATTTGCATTTTTTATTCAATTTTTGTTTTTATTTGGTAATTGGACATTTTCCCGATAGAGGCGTAACTAAAATGCAAGAAATCTCAAATATATTGAGGACGGTTAGTCCTAAAGTATAATGCAGTGTGTTATATTCTTTTCCACGTCAAAATTTGTGTATAAAACAAGAATTTAATCGATACATTTCAGCATACATATTTTTTTTTTAGATTTGGGCGATTTTTTTGGGCCACTTCGTAAAAAAGGTAGGTTGTTATTTTTCGAAACGTACTAAAATCGAATTAGCACCAGAGTGTCCGACAAGTAACTTATCTACAAAATATTGTGAAATTTGGTCAATTAGTATTTTAGCTAGAGCGTATAAATGAAATTTTTATAGGTCATTTCGGAAAAAAAGGCGAGTTCTGTTTTTACGAATCGTATCAAAAAATAATCAACACCAGGGTCTCATCCAAGTGACTTGCCTACCAAATTTTATGAAATTCGGTCCATTAGTTTTTGAGTTAGTGTGAATACATACATTGCACAGACACACAAACAGACACACAGACAAGACACACAGACAGACGCGCAGACAAACACACACACAGACGTCAGGCTAAAAATAGCTTTTTCGTATTCTAGAGGTCTCGAAACGTGTAGATCCGTCGAAAACTGGAGTTGCGATTTTCGACATGATTCCAATACTTTCCCTATACATTACCATGCATTGTAGGGAAAGTAATATATGTTACGATCATGTAAAATTCCTTCACTGGAGGTTCTTTTGAGAACCAGAAGGGAAAAACACCTTTACAGACAGCCGTTTCCACTGCGTCAACAGTGTTGCTATATTTGAACACTTGGTGCAAGGTTGCCAGATTTGCTGATTTATAGTTAACGGCGACTTTTGGAATGCATTCGAACCTGCTCGAAATAACGAATATTCTGGGAGATACGAGTTCTGGCACTTTGTATGGAGAGTATATAAAAGGAGACATCGCTAAATTGGAGAGCAGTTGACGTGATACGAGCTACGCCAATTGTGAGATACGCCAATGTTTTGAGAATAGTATCTGCTGTTTTATGAAAGTAGCTGAGTATGTAATTGCTGTTTTTCTGCATTTGGAAGTTATTTGGTGACCTTGTGAGATAGTTATAGATTTATTCGCGGTATATTCTTCCTGCTTATGCTTATTCGTACTGATACATTTCTGAATAACTAACATAAACGTGTTAGTTATTCAGAAATTTGGACTTATTCTTGTGTCCTGACAGTACCCCCCTCCCCACAATTTCAGATAAGTCGTAACAATTTTAGAGTTTTATCTTTCTTGTGCACCTTTTCTTTAGTTGAATAATTTTATGCTTTATGAAAAAAATGATTTTTATTGTCAGTTTAATCTAATGTGAGACATTGACTTCATTTTTTAAACTACCTTAAAATATTTATTTAAAAACTTTTTATACATCTTGGCAGTATTCAATGGGTGTATATTGGTGAATAATAGAAAATGGTGAAAATAAATTAAAGTGACATAATAATTTCTTGATGAAAATGGAAGTCAAGTCATTTTTTTTTTTTTCAAAATTTCATTTTGTCAGTATGCAAAGTGTATCAAATTTGCCTCCCCGATTTTCATTTCATTTTTTTTTTCTATTAACAATTTCATTTCATTTAAATGACTCTTTCTATTTTAATATGGATGTTTTCTATTACAAGAAATATAAATAAAGAGATAGATCGAGTGCTTTTTAAAAATAGAATTCATAAGCATTTTGATTCTATAGAAACTCGATTTTATATGAAATATGAAAGATGTCATGAACGTCTGGGTCAGTCGCTGAACATATCGACGGATACGCCCTAAAAACGCTCTTTATTACCCAATTCTCCCTCTGCGTTGGGGTTAATATGTCCTAAATAAGTTTTTCTATAAGCTCTGGATAAGCATCATTGATACGCCTTAAATAAGCTTTTATGGTACGTTTCTCACTACATGTAATTCAAACAAGATATTTGATCCCGAATTGTTTAAAAGGAGACTGAAGCTTACACTCTCTTGTTTTAAATACCACAACTTTTTTATAACTAATTTTGACAAAATAACAAAATGTCGGGGATCCTGAGACAGGGCCACAAAACCAGAATGTTTAGTCAAACCAGGAAACATGGAACCCAAACTATACTTAATAACAAACTGTACTTGGAACCCTTACTATATAACAAAGTATACCTAATAAAGACTTATACTTAATAACAAACCCATTGGGATCCCGAGACAGTGCGACAGAACTAGAATGTTTGGTCAAACCAGGACGCATGGAACCTTACTATATAACAAACTATACTTAACAACAAACTTTACTTGGGACCCTTACTATAACAAAGTATACGTAAAAGTATACATAACAAAGTATACGTAACAAGGTATACGTAGTAAAGTAACAAAGTATACGTAACAAAGTATACGTAAAGACTTAATAGAAAACCGACTGGGACCCCCGAGACAATGCCATAGAACTAGAATGTTTGGTCAAACCAGGAAGCATGGAACCCTTACTATATAACAAACTATACTTAATAACAAACCGTATTTAGGACCCTTACTATATAGCAAACTATACTTATTAATAAACTGTACTTGGGGCCCTTACTATATGACAAACTATGCTTAATAACAAACTGTACTTGGAACCCTTACTATAAAACAAACTGTACTTGGAACCCTTACTATAAAACAAACTGTACTTGGAACCCTTACTATATAACAAACTATACTTAATAACAAATTATACTTAATAACAAATCGACTGGAATCCCTAGATAGTGCCACAGGACCTGAATGTTTGGTCAAACCAGGCAGTAAAGAACCCTTACTATACATAGAAGTATTAAAATACTGAAAAATTAATTGGAGTGTGGCTTACCCCTACTTTCTCATACCAGAATTCGTTTTTTTCAAATTTTACAAGAAATAATTTGAAAAATCGGCATTGTGGGTTCAAATGATTACAACCATAGCATGTTGCACTTTACTTTAAAGGGCTTGACATCTCCTTCCGATTCATACCATACTTGACAATGTACCCCCGGGGGGGATAACTTGTTCCCAGGGGGCGTCTAATGACGTGACGAACAAAAGTAATTATATCGCGGCTATTGTTTTATAAATGAATAATTGAAACTAATAAGTATCGTGAACATTGAACCATAAATAAACACTTTAATGCATATATATGTCAAATTTTGTCCAATGTTGCCATGCTAAAAAAATATAAAATTTCGAATAAATTTCGAAGTTTTCGCCTGAATTTAAAAATATTCTACCTAATACTAGATTTTTTTATAACAAAACCGGATATGAAGTTTCGTGAAAATCCATTAATATTTGTGGTCGCTATAGTGTACACACAAAAATCGGCCACAGACTTATATACAGACAGACGGACATCACTTCAAAAATAATCAAAACATGTTCAGGAGGTCTTTAAACATATATTGTCATCAAAATCTCTAAATCGGAAGTTTTTGTGAAAACAATACATTCTCAATACTACGTATGAGGAAATAAAAATGCATTGTCAATCTAAGAAAATATACATTGGCATTTTATAGAACTTTTATGGCTGTCTTTACCACCATAAGTTGTCGCAAGTGTAAATCAAAAACAAAAATAAAAACTTTGAAATATCTGTTTTTGGTACGTATCAGTGTAATATTCCATGCTATTTACAATAGCCTCCAGAGCGCCATTCAATGTTTGTGTATCAAAATTCTCTGCATATAAAAGCGTCACTGTAATTCAAGATGTAAGCTTTATCGTAACCCATTTGCATATTTCACAGACATCAGTTGGGACCTTTTACTATTAAAATGAAAAGTTGTGATTTTTAGGGCAATATTTACAATTTTGTTTACAGTTTTATATTAAAACACACGATTTTTTTACACGAATAGCATTTTTACCACTTTCCAACATAGTTGCAAAGTGTTTATGACTTTGATTTTGCCTATTTGTCTGTCTGTCCGTTTGTACGATAACTGCCTTAAAAATAACTTTATCAAAATGAAATTTCAGTATGTTATTGAGCCAGTTTGCGGGACATAGGGGAATGAAAATGAATAATATCACCCAATTAGTTTAGGATTGAACCCGGGTTGAAAAAATGAAATACATTGAACCCTAAGAGACATAATTTTTCAAGCATTATTTAAACGGAATTAAAATTTACAAATTGCTTCGAAAATTATAAGAAATATTCAAATTATCATGTAAAATGCGAATTTGAATATTTCACCTACCTAACATAATTCAATAAAATATGTTAGGTAGTTTTTTAAATAAAAATTGAAATAATTATTACACCCATATCATATGGGGGGCGCGGTAGCCCATTGGTTAGCGCGCTGGAGTTGCACTCGGTAGGCCCGGGTTCGATTCCAGCCACTGCCAAAACTGCCGCCGTGTTCATGCGGAGTACGATCACGTAAAACATGTGGGTCCGAAAGTCCTTCCGAGAGGTTGGTGGTAGGGGAAGGAGGGTACGGTCCCTGTGGATGTCTCCCCCACTGGGTTCCGGTCTAAATTGGGTGGCACTTCCCGACCGTCCAAACAGTTACCTTACACCTTTCTGGTAGGTCGGACGGTCTGGGTTTCAACAACAACAACCCATATCATATGAAGAGATCATGTGACTCATATCAAAATAAGATATGGCATCCATTTTATTTCCCCTGTGTTAAAATCGTGGTGTTTAAAGACCATTTAAATTTGTACTTAGTGTTGCATCCGTCATTAAACAGCTTCATTTTTACATATTATCTGTGCATCTAAATTCTGTACCAACGCAATTACAATATTTTTTATTTTAAATGAACACTAAACTTTGATTGAGGTTGTAAAACCAAGATTATTTCTACAGCATGCAGAATGTACACAAATTAAGCAATTGTATAAGAATTGCTGAATTTTTATCACGTAAAATTATTTAGCTCTGGAGTCTAGAATTGAAATGATATGGATGAAATATTCATTGATTTTACATAGAGAAGCAGACGATTTATAGCATTTATAGCTTTTTTAGCCATTTTCAGCTTTTTTCAGCCATTTATTTAGCATTTATACCCTTTGTGCGAAGGATAATAAAATTATGAGTGCTGAATGTATCGCATTTTAGAGATGTTTAAATAAAATTGCATTTCATTTGGAAAGTGCTTTATGCATGATTGATATTTCTTATTATTTTATTTCATCGATACATTTAATTTCCTTCGCTGAAGGGTATTGTTTTAATGTCGAAAACATTTTTAGGCAAAATTGAAATTTAAAAAGTTGCTGTAAATTGTTCCTGCTTCCGCTTATTGGTGCTTTTAAGTAAGAGCATTAGTTATCCAGAAATTGGGATTCATTTTTGTATCTCGAGAAAAATACAGCCACCATTCTGAAGTGTATGTCGTAACAATAATATATGTAAATGTGTGTGAAGTATTAGAATGTACTGATTACATTTTGAAAAGAATTCGCTGTTCCAAACATCAAGAGAAAAAGAACAAGAATAAATGTATCAATAAGTACCATACACTTTGTGCGAAGAATAAGAAAAAATTGAGCAATGTATAAAAGCATAAATATCACAATAATGCAGCATACAGCTGTTTTGAGGATATGCTGGACCTCCTTCGTCAGTGCAAGATAATCTACAAACTTGAAGTTCAAAAGAGAAATAGGTGCGAAAGGAAAATGCAGGAGGGAGCATATACCCAAGATCCAAAACTTTGGAATAAAATACTTTAACATACTACCACAATTAACTGCACCATTTTAACTTTAAAATAACATTATTTATTACGAACATTCTCTTAATTATTAAATTAATTACAACAATGTATCACATATTATTTTGTGGAAGAGATTGGACATGTGAGACCAGGTACGTTAATCTATGAAATGGGATATGAAATAATACAATTATTGATGTGTACACATACCTCCAATTTCGTCTTTATGCATTGACACACAGCCACCTGTCTTTCACATTGGGACTCGCACAACCGGCTATTGCATATGGCCTCTTCGGATCTGCGTGTTACACCGAATCCTTTCTCGATCTCATCTGTCGTTGAAGTGTTACCTGTTTATCTCTTGTTGAAATGTGTATTTCAAGACATTTTGTTGAAGTCTATCTGGAATCTTACGTTCATGTGTATCTGGAATCTGTAGAACCCTTTGGTTGCAGCCTCCTGTGGCGATAAAATAGAAACTGGGAACTTAAAGTTTAACTTTAAAATTAACATTAATTATTATTAAGCATTAATGACATGGCCGTTGATACTCATAAAGTGGAATTAACATTAAACGTACATTGCTCGTTGTTGTGCCGCAATAAACCCTCCAATTATTTTTACCTTTTGTGTAAGTCCTGAAAAGAATTATTAATTAATATAATGCTAAATTTATCACACCATTTAAACTTAAACAATACCATTTATTAACAACATCAATTTATCAATAACATCAATTTTCATTAATTATTTTAGCGAGGGGACATATGCGACCAGAATTATTAGATTTACGATAGTGTCTAGGACCTGTGATAATCTGAGCACATACCTTCCAGTTTAGTCTTGGGCTTATCATCTCTCAAAGACTTGCATCAGTCTCAGTGCTGAAGTACGGCCATAACGCTGTGGTGTGTGGCTCCTACTCGTACTTTTAATGCACTCGCACATAGATCTCTTTCCATTACTTTGGAACCTTTACGGGACACTCTACAAATCTGTTAGGTTTTTCATTTTTCTCTACTCGTGCTCTAGTCAAAATTGGATCATCTTCTCGTCATGTCTGATCTCCATCCCTGCTTCTCGTTGTCTACATCTGATTTCGTCTACAACTTGAACTCTTTTCTTTCGTCTGCTGTGGTTCTCTCGGCGGGGGGGGGGGGGGGGGTAGCTCCACCCTTCTTCCCCTTGGCGGTCATTGGTTCTTCTCAACCCAATGGCATCACTTCACATTAAGCAAGGCCCCTCTGGCACCCCTAAATTTATAGTATTTTTGACCTTAAAGTTCACGTTGTCATAAACCCCGGCGACAGCCAGACTACAGTTTTGTTTGCCGTTCTAGGCACCATAAATACTCAAATAAAAGTGTCTCATGTGAGAACAATTTCTGGTCTCACACCTCCTTTTGCCTGAAATCTGATAAGCCTCTTCGGCTACCATTGGTCGACCTCAGGGCAATGTGACAAGACATCTTCCATATTGATTAAAATTTTTAACCAATCTCGCAGTTTCACTTTAGCCTCCTCTTTATATGGCCTATTGATCTCTCGGGGCAGGGGCGTTGTAAAACTGGCGTCATTCAGACTGATGCTATTGTGTGACATTACAGACATCATGGATAATGGAATAAAACTGTATCCGTTAAATCTGGTCTCACACGAAGAAATCGAGGTTAAATCTATTTGCGAACCATTCGATGGAGGCAATGTTAAAAAGTCTTTTTCGCAAGTAGCACCTTCGAAATTTTATATAGATTTTAATTTGACCGCAAAGTGTTTTCGACTCGAAACCAATACTTCCCAACTACTTTAACAAGGGAAGAAAAACCATTTGAGATATAATAAACTGCGGGTACTTTCAATTTGTAATATCTTCTATTCAAAAATTAAGTAACATCCTGAGGATAATTCCAGATAATCTCGTATTATCATTTCAACAATGCTTTAGTTTATCGGCAATTGAATAGTTATTACTTTCCTTATATACATAATGTATAAGGAAAGTATTGTGACGGGGTCGAAAATTCGAAATCGTGTTTTCGAAGGGAGAGCACGATTCAAGCATCCCTGATCACGAATCAAACATTTTTGAAGTGATGTCTGTGTGTGTGTGTGTCAGTGAGTCTGTGGAGACGATAACTGACGAACAAGTGGACCGATTCGAACCAAATTTGGTACAAAAATCACAATCCGTAAACACTGGAAGCCTCTTGTTTTTATACGTAATCGAATGTTCAGAACCCCCTAAATTTTCGAATAAAATTTTGAAAAAATCGTCAAAAAATCAAAACCACTAATAAAGTTACGCAAATAGACATTTCTTATGTTATTTTTCATTAGAAAACGATTGACATAAATTTTAGAATGCTAACATGAACCGTTTTCGAGATATTGCACATTTTTCAAAAAAAATATTAAAAAGTCATATAAAATAAAAAAAAAATATTTCATATAATAATAAACATGTTCACTTTTCATATGTAATACCATGCGATAAATTGGATGACACCATTCTCGTGGATCTAGCTCGTTCCATTCATGAAAAAAGATACTTTGAGTAATACTTTTGTATTTGAACGCCAATAGTCATTTACCTGCTGTAAGAACAACTTATTTCTACGTCCAAAAAGCTTGGCGAGATTTTGGCGACGAATTTGGCGGAATGTCGCCAACTCGGCGACTTTTTGAAATATTGCCAAATTAACGAAAATCTCGCCAAATGGATAAAAATGGCACTAAATCAATGAAAATGACGACTAACTGTCGAAAATTCAATATCTTGGAAAGAATATTAGTATCTATTATAAGAAAAACCTATTTTTTTACTGTAAAAATAGTAAATTCATTACATTATATAAGGAAAGTCATGTGTTGCCCACATCAGATTTTTTTTGTTTGAGTTGATTTGCAAAAAATTCAAATGTGAGCAGCATTTGGCTTTTTATGCAGTTTGAAATTACTCATTTCTTTTTGTACAATACTTTTAATGCTATAGTACTAAATAACACATGAAATTGATACTTATATATTGATACTTATTTATAATACCGTCCTATTTACATTTTTTAATTCGATTCCATGTATTGGGTGACTTGGTAAATTGTAAAATGATCCTGATACATCTAAATTAAAAGCAAACTAAAATATTCCGATAACAGTTTATCCCAGCGTAATGGAAGTGGTTATATATTTATTTTAGCATCAAACATTATGCATGACTCAAGCATGTACATCAAACAAATTAATCGTATTTATTTTTGAATTCAGTGTTTGTTGATTTTATGACTCATGTCGAATACATGACAGTTCCATTTTACCAATTGCTGCAAAATCTAATAAGCTTAGGGTAATCTCCAAGAAATTTAACTATCAAATGTTACAAATTTTGACAAAATATATTTCGGGCTAGAATGGATTTGATGCATATGTTACCGGCAAAGTGTGAAAAGCAGGCACTGTATAGAATGCCTTGGCATTCTATAGAATGCGTGGCATTTTTAGGCAAAGTATGAAATGTCTGTTTTATTTTAATATTTTACATACTTTCCCTAGGCATTGTATAGAATACCTAGGTATTATATAGAATGAAAAATACTATTACTGTAAAGTGTGAAAAAGGTTTTTATTGAAAAGATCACAATTCACTTTATGTTCCAAGGATTTACTAAGAGTTGGAGACTTTCCTGACCACGGAATAGCTAGCTCTCAGGTCAGCCGATTCCCTTCAGTCCACGGGTCGCGACCAAGGGTTCGTTAGGTGCACTTGCAAGACCAAGTGCCGAAATGTAAAGTGCTTTTGTATGAAAAAGGTAGTTAAATGCAATTAAAAATTCTATTCCAGCGTACAGATGTAGTATTATCCCTTTTTCATTCTTGCAGATTTTTGGTGAGATTCTGGTAATCCCTGCTATGATTTGGAGAACATTCCATTCTGGCAATTCTTTCAGCGTCTTTTGTCGCCCTTTTGTCGTCTTTAGTCGCTCTTTTGTCACTAAGGTAAAAATCGCAACATTCCATTTTGTCAACGTTTTCGTGTCTTTTGTCGCCCTTTTGTCGTCTTTTGTCGCCCTTTGTCGCTCATTTGTCGTCTTTTGTCGCTCTTTTGTCACCCTTTTGTCGTGAAGGTGAAAATCAGAAAATTTTCTGATTTTCATGTTGTGCTCTATGAGCACATGTTGCACAAATAGCTATTGCTAAGTTACTGACCTCCGACAGCCTGCGGGCCGGATTCTGTGATGTTTTTCAGCGGCCGTAGGCCCATGTTTGAATTGCTATCGATCAATTGTTGTACAAACAGCGAAAAAAGAACTACATAAAATCAACGAAAACGCGGAAATCGTTGCCAGAATGGAATGTTGCGATTTTTACCTTGGCGACAAAAGACGTTTAAGGAATTGTCAGAATGGAATGTTCTCCAGATCATAGCAGGGATTGCCAGAATCTCACCTAAAAAACCTCAAAATGAAAAAGGGATTATATTGCATCTGTTCCCATTCCAGGCTACCTTGTAGCAATAAGTAGTTCAGCACTGCTCTTTTTCTCTCTCTATAGAAAAATTTCTTATCTTACATTTTGCACTTCTTACATTTTCACATGCATATTTTCAATAAAATCTTTTTCACACTTTGCCAGAATAGTATTTGTCATTCTATATAATGCCTAGGGATTCTATACAATGCCTAGGGAAAGTATGTCAGATATTAAAATAAAACAAACATTTCATTCTTTGCCTAAAAACGCCACGCATTCTATAGAATATTTAGGCATTCTATACAATGCCTGCTTTCACACTTTGCCGGTAACACATACATTGCATAGATAAGCACACGGATTCGCAGATGTAAATACCGACAAACATAGACACACATACACAGTTACACACATACACATGTTATACGACGTATGCTCTCAGATCGTGCGTGTAATCCCAGAATATAAAAATGAGTCCGAATATCTGTATAACTAACGCTTTTATTTAAAGCGCCAATAGGCACAAACAGGAATAATATACAGTTAATAACACTATAGCTATCTTACAAGGTCACAAAACAATTGTCAGGTACTATAAAACAGCAATTAAATGCGCAACTAACTCAAAACAGCTTAATCTGTTCTCCAAACATTGACGTATCTCACAATCCTATTTGACTCGTATTACATCAACTCTGTTAAAATAAACGTTGGCTCCTTTATATACTCTCCATAGAAATCTTTAGAAAGCTGGAGTAAAATTGGAATTTCTAGAGATAAAGAGAAAAATTCACTGATTTCTGAAACTCGCCAAAGGTAATCAAGTTGACGACATTTCGCCCGATCTGGTGCCAACGTCAGAAAATGCCGCCAAGATAAGGCAACCTTGCCATCACATAATCATGA
This sequence comes from Amaurobius ferox, assembly GCA_951213105.1. Classification (NCBI taxonomy): domain Eukaryota; kingdom Metazoa; phylum Arthropoda; class Arachnida; order Araneae; family Amaurobiidae; genus Amaurobius; species Amaurobius ferox. The sequence goes on from OX578148.1 coordinate 26,387,828, forward strand.
TGGTTGCCTGTAAACATGTTTTTTCCTTGCTGAGAGAAAGTATGTCAAAAACCATTTTACGCATTCATAACATTACTTTACATATATTTTATTCAAGTTCAGGGGTGCCTAATGAAACGTGTAGATCTATTCATACTCAAATAATAATTTTTAGCCCCATTCATACACAAATAATAATTTTTGACCCCATTCGGATTCTTTTCCTGTACATATACTATGTATTGTTGTTAGAGCAGAATGAGTAGATCAATTTTATTTCGATTGGATATAACCAATATGTAATCCGACACTTGGATTTATAAAATGCTCCGGCGGAGATTCAACTGAATAATTCATAACAATGTTTACTTCCAGTAGAAGCATTTTACAAACGCACTTACATCGCTTTCTGAGGTACTATAAAAAGGTTTTCTAAATGGAGGGGTGGAAAGGAAGAAATGTCTAACTGTTAGGCGTCCCATTTTTCGCATCGACATCACGTTGCATAAATATTTATAAGTACATCTTATAGTTGTGGAAACTAAAATAATTCTTATAGTTGTGTATATGTCTTTTAGATTGAAATCTTTAAATTTATGTCTTTAAGCTTATCAGATAGTAGAATAAAAACTATTTTGTGAGTTAAATTTTATGAGTTTAAATATTTCGTTTGAGAAATAAAAGAAAAATGGTTCAGGTAATATATTACTTATTATTAATGTTGAAAAATTGATAAATGAGAATTATTTTCTATATTGTTATAATAAAATACCTAGGGAAGGAATTGCATCCAAATGAAGCTAAAAATAACAATCGGCAAAAACCATAGATTGAAATTGGACCTCTTGGATTATGATTAAACGTTCTATAAGCCACACTACTCTATTTCTGTAAGGATTTCCTTTAAATTCCTTTATATTATCCCTTTTTGAAAAAATCTGATGTGGGCAACACATGACTTTCCTTATATAATGCAATGAATTTACTACTTTTACAGTAAAAAAATAGGTTTTTCTTATAGTAGACATTTATATTCTTTCCAAGATATTGAATTTTGGTCAATTAGCCGTCATTTTCATTGATTTAGTGTCGGTTTTATCCATTTGGCGAGATTTTCGTTAATTTTGCAACATTTTAAAAAGTCTCCAAGTTGGCGACATTCCGCCAAATTCGGCGCCCAAATCTCGCCAAGCGTTATGGATGGAGAAATATGTTATTCTTATAGCAGAAAAATAACTATTGGCGTTCAAATACAAAAGTATTACTCAAAGTATCTTTTCTCATGAATGTAATGAGCTAGATCCACGAGAATAATGTCACCGAATCGCTCTATGTGTCATTCGAATCGCTCTATGTATTCGTGAGATATCGTCTCCTCATACTCACTGACACACACACACACACACACACACACACATACTTTCACACACACACACGCATACTTTCACACAAACACACACAGACACCCCTTCAAAAATGTTTGAGTCGTGATCAGGGATGTTTGAAACGTGCTCTCCCGTCGAAAACTCGAATTCGAATTTTCGACCCCGTTACAATACTTTCCTTATATATTATGTATATAAGGAAAGTAATAAAGTCAGTGGTTGATTTCAACATCCAACGACAGCTACCACATCAAATATCAACTCGGGGACTAATTGGAGAAAATTAGATTCAATATGAGCTGAAAAAAAAAATAAAAACAATCAACCAATCAATGGAAATAAGCAACAACGACAAAAAAGAACAAAAAAAAATAAAAACAATCAAAAAACCAATCAACAATCAATCCCTGGGATTGATCCTGGGACTATTGGTTGTCAATCAAGAATGGGTCAATCAAGATTGGTTGTCAATCAAGATTGGTTGTCATCATTCAAATCTGTGGATTTTTTGAACTAAAATATTTCTAATTGAATACGGGAGAAATTTAATGCTGGGCTTTCTGCCAGTTAAAATTGTTGCGGAGCTGAATGCTTGAAATCTAAACAAGAGCTTGATAAATAGCTAAAATTCTGCTTGAAATAAGCTGTTTTTATTATTAATTTTCCTAGGGCATTTGTATATACAGCAGTTGTTGTAAAATGCACAAAATTCTGATGCTGAACCTAATGAAGATTTAAATCTATCTGTATAAATATATATTATCTTATTTTGCATGAATGATTTTTCTTTAAATTAAAAATTTCTTGCTTGAATTCACGGGTGTTGTTGTTGTTGAAACCCAGACCGTCCGACCTACCAGAAAGGTGTAAGGTAACTGTTTAGACGGTCGGGAAGTGCCACCCAATTTAGACCGGAACCCAGTGGGGGAGGCATCCACAGGGACCGTACCCTCCTTCCCCTACCACCAACCTCTCGGAAGGACTTTCGGACCCACATGTTTAACGTGATCGTACTCCGCATGAACACGGGAATTCACGGGTGTGTGAACCATCAGATAAGTCTTTATTTCTCAAAATTTGATGATATGAACATTTTGTCTGCTTTGAATACATTTGTGTTCATTCATAGAACTTGGGATTGCATTGCCTGTTTCTTTAGCGTTAGCTCTATGGAAGAAAATCCCATTAGTTGACCGGGAGCTAGTGTCGATATTGTTCTATACGCTCGAACTAGCGCAGCAAAGCGAACAACTGAGCAGAAATCAATTTTCTTCTAGCGCTTACATTTAAATCTCTAACCCATCTTCCTGCTGCATAACAAATAATGCATTCGGTCAAAACTTTATAACAAGTCTTCAGAATATCTCCAGAAACTCACCCTCGTGACGATACTAATCTTTTTATGATTCTTTGTTGTTGATGAATTCTGTTTTAAAATTTTTTTGCCTGTTTTATCCAATTTAGTTTCTTATCCATTAGAACTCTAGGATTACTTAATATGTTTTGCACGTGGAACTGTTTTATCATGAATTTTAAATATTGGTTCTAGCCGAAGATTCTTAAATTTTCTGATCACTATTGCTGTTGTTTCTGAGGAGGATATGCTTAATTTTAGCGACTGAAATGCATCTGAGAAACTTGAAACTGCTGAGTTTGCATTTCTTTTCTATCTTCTGTCGTGCTTTTCTTGCTGATATCATAAATAAATTGACTGCATATGCAAATATTTGAGAATTTTATCCTTATGGGCTTTCCAGAATGACATTGACAACTATGAACCAAAAAAGAGGGCTAAACATGAGCCTTGTTGACAACCTCTATAAATTGGAATTTGCTTTTTATTCACTCCCGTGTTTAGTACGACATAACAATTTAGTAAGACATGTCTATTTCTTAAATAATTCGAGATCAACGTAAGTATATTCCTGGGGCATGCTATTTGATTTAATTCTAAAAGGAGAACTTTCCACATTGTGAGTTGTCAAACGCACTTTGAATGTCAAATAAAATCAGGGCTGGTGTGTAACACTCTCATATTATCTTTTACGGATCAAATTAACTACTTTGTGTATAAGTATTTCAGCTGAGAAATCTTGCCTGAAACCAAACCGAAGAAATTTTTTAGTTAAAAAAAAAGCCGGCCTTGAACAAGTTTTTCTAAAATTTCACTCAAGGTAGATATAAGACATACTGATCTGTATGAATTTGCTTGACTATTCTTCTGGTTTCAGAAAAAAAATAACCTCTCTAACTTTCCATTGCTTTGGAAAAAGTGAATATTTTAAACATAAATTAACAACTTTTAATAGTATACTATTAATAATTTCAAATAATTGCATGTGAATCCTTAAGTATATATTGTCAGGTCTTGAGGCTTTATTGATCCTCAAGAAGTGGATAACATCTCTCAATTCGGCGATTGTAAAATATGGTTCATTAATATTTGAGTTCAATTGATTCTTGACAAAAATGAGTATCTTCTTAGTACAAAAAATAGTTTTTGCTAGATACATAAGAACATCTTCCTTTGTCAAACTGTTGCATTGTGGTAATATGTTGCTTGCAACCTAGTCAGTGGAAAAAGCTGTCCAAACGCTACTTTAAAAGCTGTACCAAATTTGCTATTATTTTCGAAAAACCCACGTCAGAATTTCTTCTTGGCTTGTGTCATAAGGTAAAATTGTCCTTATCAAAATTACCTCTATAGGACTTACCTATGATGCCGTCGCTAGGGGTGGAGCATGTAAGCTCCAGGTTCTCAAGCTGGAGAGACGAACACATAAAATATAAATAAATACACTTGACTTAATTGATCAATTTATTTTAATATTTTAAGTTATAGATATCCATTGTATCTTGATTAATGATACTATTACTAATTCTATTATTATAAGACATATAACACTGACAATATTTCATTAATACATATTTACACACATAATTAAATTGACATATATTTTTAAAACAGTTTCTTTTAAGCTATCGACACTCAAAATAGTTCTTTTAGTTCAATATCTAAGAACTCGTTAATATAATCTACTCTTACGAACTGATTGTTCATTATTTGCATAATCGATAAAAGTGTGCCTTCCGTGCTAATTAGTGACAAATTGAAACCTAATTTACCTCTACTCTTTTGTGTTAAGTACTTATTCGTGCAATCTCAGTGATGTACGAAACTGTTGCACATCTCATAACTGCAACAAACTTCCATTTTATCGCTCACATTCGATATACTTTTTTCACAAAACCAAGAAGCATGATGTTAGCTCGTTCGAAAATTTGAAGTCGACTGAACTTTTTGGAATACGGCTTTGGGGCGCTTTTTCTTTCCCCCATTGTTTCCTACCACATCTACCATTCGTTGTTGATGCAGAAGGGGATGACCACTGTTTATGTATGCATGTGTAGTCATTGGTTCCCTCTGCAGCAATTAGATAGTTCATTAACTTTCCTGGCATTTGTAATTGGGGTGGAAACATGTAATACAAATATTGTGTTACAGCTTGTAAAACAGAGCGTTTATATTTCACCATTTCTTTTTTTTAGGAAATATTTTGTAGGGAGCCTTCTTTGTTTTAGATAAAGCGTTTTCATCTTATTTCTCTATACTCTATGCCATGTTCCACCACTTAAACTTCGGTGTGGATGAAACGGATTTCTTAGAGCATCTCCGATCACAAGTTTCTTTCAATATTTCATGAAATATATCGATATAATTCTGAAATGTGCCGGCATCTTTAACTTCAGCCATTTTGCTAACCAGGAAGGGTGTTTTCTATTACATTATTGATTTAAATGTATTATGAGTTGAATATTTTGTCTTGTACCTTCTTTTTTTTTTAATCTTTTCGAAATTTTCAGAAATCTCAAAAGCTATAAAATTGTGGTCACTTGCTGATATTGAATCTGCTACAGTCCATGAGTAGATATCGTTGGATGAGTTTGAGGAGCAAAAAGAGACGTCAGGCCAACCTTTAGAGTAAAAGTTTCGAAAATTGGGTGGGTGTTTTCGTCATTAATAAAAATAAAATTATGTTGTGTCATAAACTCTTGTAGTAGATGTCCACGTGTATCGTCATAATCATGACCCCATGTGATTACATGAGCATTTAGGTCTGCAGAAAGAACCATGTTTGTTTTGTTATAGAAGGTATATCTTCCCAGCTGCAGAGTACTGTGTATCACTTCAATCCTGTTGAAGCCCTAATGTTTATAAAAACTACATTGTATGTTTGTACTGCACCTACATACGTGAACTTTTGGGGACATACTATTAATGCTGCTGTCTGCTTAATGGAAAAATGATATGTTCATGATTGAGGCTAACCACATTATTGACTTTCATACTTGTATAGATCTTGAATAAGAGCTAAGATATTTCTTGTATATAAACCGCTGCCGTTGCGATTACAACCTTTGAGTGTTTTAAGTTTATATGCAAAATTTTAAGCGGGGATGTTTGTGTTGAACAGTTCCCAATTGAAACAGCTTGAAATGAACTAATTGTTTCTATTCCAGTTTGTGGGAATGTAATTGCTGCTGGTTTTCCATTGCTGTTTGAATACTGCACAATCTTTATTACTATCTGCTCTGCGATTCGCCTGTAGCCTTGCAGTATGGTAATTCACACACTTCAACAAGCCAACGGCCCTACCGTGCTGATAACGCCGGTTCTCGTTAGATCACCGACGTCAAGCAGCATAGGGCGTGGTTAGTACTTGGGTGGGTGACCACCTGGGAACTCCGCGTGCTGTTGGCACGTTTCGGGCGCGGTTGCCCGGTGGATTGTGCACTGGATTTGCACACTGCCACAACTGCCGCCGTGTTCATGCGGAGTACGATCACGTTAAACATATGGGTCCGTAAGTCCTTCCGAGAGGTTGGTGGTAGGGGAAGGAGTGTACGGTCCCTGTGGATGCCTCCCCCACTGGGTTCCGATCTAAATTGGGTGGCACTTTCCGGCCGTCCAAACAGTTACCTTACACCTTTCTGGTAGGTCGGACGGTCTGGGTCTCAACAACAACAACACACTTCAGCAAGGAATCTCTGCACCGTCTGTTGTTATGCTCCCTCGAGCAGACTGCACAGACTGGATTATTTGTAGCACACTTATTTTCCGTATGTCCAAATTTTTGACACTAAAAGCTCCTAATTACTCTAATATAAGGTGCTATATTACAGCTGCTTACACTGACAAAGATGTTTTATTTTTCCTAGAGGTGAGAGTTTGTATGCTTATCAGTTTCTACTACCCAATTAACAAGCCCTTCTGCACTTTTTAAGGGTGTTACAAGTCGCAAATTATCCGGTTGGAATCAGGGCTGGATAAATATTCTTCGGGGCCCTATGTACAGAGCACTTCCTCCACTGACCGAAAAATATCATTTTTTCTCCATAAGACCCATATTAGCAAATAAACTTCCCCATTTGATCATCGAATTTCCTTTTTTAAAGATTTGGCAACACCTTTGCCAGTAGATATCTTTACCAAACTGCTTCTATGCAACGGCCCCAAAACTGTCTCTTAAAATTACATTTAAATCATAATTAAATTTCGGCATGCCGTATAATGATAACACTTTGAAGAGGGTACTAAAATTGTTTGGCCTTATGTTCCCGAAATCAAAGAGACGGCTGTGGGTCCTTGTGTGTGTCCACAGATGAAAGTGAGTGTCACGATATTCAGTACCATCTTCCTAAAAGAAAACAAAAATATGTTATAGGTCATACGTATGTTCTAAAATAAAAGTAAATTTTTACTTTCCTTATATACATAATGTATAAGGAAAGTATTGTGACGGGGTCGAAAATTTGAAATCGAGTTTTCGACGGGAGAGCAGCATCCCTGATCACGAATCAAACATTTTTGAAGTGATGTCTGTGTGTTTGTTTGTCAGTGAGTCTGTGGAGACGATAACTGACGAACGAATGGACCGATTCGAACCAAATTTGGTATAAAAATCACAATCCGTAAACTCTGGAAGCCTATTGTTTTTATACGTAATCGAATGTTCAGAACACCCCCTAAATTTTCGAATAAAATTTTGGAAAAATCGTTAAAAAATCAAAACCACTAATAAAGTTACGCAAATAGACATTTCTTATGTAATTTTTCATTAGAAAACGATTGACATAAATTTTAAAACGCTAACATGAACCGTTCTCGAGATATTGCGCATTTTTCAAAAAAATTATTAAAAAGTCATATAAAATGAAAAAAAAAATTTCCTATTGAGAAACATGTTCACTTTTCATTTGTAATACCATGCGATAAATTGGGTGACATCATTCTCGTAGATCTAGCTCGTTCCATTCATGAAAAAAGATACTTTGAGTAATACTTTTGTATTTGAACGCCAATAGTCATTTTTCTGCTGTAAGAACAACTTATTTCTTTGTCCATAACGCTTGGCACAATTTTGGCGACGAATTTGGCGGAACTTTGCCAACTTGGCGATTTTTTGAAATGTTGCCAAATTAACGAAAATCTCGCCAAATGGATAAAAATGACGCTAAATCAATGAAAATGACGACTGATTGCCGAAAATGCAATTTCTTGGAAAGAATATTAGTATCAACTATAAGAAAAACCTATTTTATTACTGTAAGAGTTGTAAATTCATTACATTATATAAGGAAAGTCATGTGTTGCCCACATCAGATTTTTAAAATTCTATTGCATAATCAGTTACTTTATCTTTGTGCATAGCATATTTATTTTTTAAATTCAAACATTGATATTTTATCTAATTTTTACTGCATTGTCTTCTGAATCGCAACGACATTTAACAATTGTTTTACATGAATGACCTGGTAAAAAAATCAACCATATATTAAAAAAAAAACGTACCCTTGTAAACAAATAAAAGAAATTGCGATCTAAGTTGTTGTGATAAACTCGATGCAAGGTCTCCTCTGAATAGAATAAAAAAAATGCGTTAGATACTTAAATAAAATCAAGAAATAATTATACAATTCAGAAAAAAAAAACACTGCACCATATTTACATCGATTGCATTCTCGTGTCCATCATTAAAAATTAAATTGGCCGAATGAAGATCTATACATTTTTTTAAAGAATTTCGTATAGTAGATTTTTCATCAAGATAAGATGAGAACCTAAAAAAATAAAAAATAACTAAATACACAGATAAGAAGTAAATTTTCAAATTTGGTAATTAAAATAATTCATCTTGTGGAGGCATAAGAATATTCTTCTACTTTCATGAAATTTTAATAGAACATTATTAACCGTTTAATTGCTACCTTTTGTGCAAAACATAAAATAAGCCTCATCATAGATAATAATAATCATATTTCATACTCAGGGCCGCCGAGAGCGGACCAGGGCCCCGGGACAATAATAATTCCGGGCCCGATGAAAAAACAAACAACCAAACACGTGCCTACTGATAGAAATAGTTTTTTATTTTTTTTCTAATATAATGAGAAAATTGAATTAGAGCGATGCAATATTTGGTAAATAGAAAATAATAGTTGTTTAACAAGAAAGGACGATAGCAGAATTTATTGAGTCTCGGATTTAAGTTAATTCACAAAGGCGCTTTGCGAGCCTTACGACTTGCAAATGTATCTATCTATTATTTGGGAAAAATCACAATGTCTGGCTAGTTCAGCCTCAATTGATAATAAGCCCAAAGACGAAAGTCGGCTTTGACCCATAGATGACCGTAACACACTTTTTATCTTTGATAGTCAACTAAAAGATCGTTCTGCTTGAGCCACAGTCACGGGAATTAATAATAGCTATACTATCGCATATTTATAAGTTTAGGAACAGATTGTATATAAATAATTTGGCGAAATCCGCCATTTTTTTGCCGCCAACGCATACGATGTTTGAAAAGGCCTGACGGACGCCATCTTGGGCTTTATGCGTTACAAATATAAACATATATAATTAAAAATGCATATAAAAAGCTAATACATAAATAAGTATAAAATAATGTTAAAGTATTAAGGAAAGTTGATACTTAGAAAAACGATTGTACTGTAACGAAATTTTAAAAGAATGATACTTAGCAAAAACATTACTCTTTTACAAAATTTTAATAAACAATACTTAGAAAAAAGTTTGTACTTTAAAGAAATTTAAAAGAAACGATATTTATACTTCTCACGTAGCAATAGCTGTTTGTGCGACAACTTACGTGGGCATAACATGAAAATAATAAAATTGGATACAGTCAAGAAAAATTAAACTTTAAATTACCCTCTAAAACAAATCAGAACCCATTATTAAATCAAAAACAAAACACAGTACCTGGTTTAATGAAATCCAAAACTTTTCATAGAAAAATACGTATAAGTATCCAAATTGCACAAATAACTGTTTCCACATTGCGGTCATCAGAGAACGATCATTATTTATATGTAAATTTTCTGCTTCTACATTATTTTATCTATTAACATGTGCTAGCTTTAATTTTTTTATGATATTCACGTTTTTAGTACATTTTTACACACACAGCAACAACACAACAAAAATAAAATGGCCGAAGCCGAAGATAACAGAAAGCTAAAAGAGATTGCCAGAAAAAGACATTTCGCGCTAAGTGCAATTTATTTTTGCGCCACATTTATAGCGATTTATCGCTTCAGAAAAAAGCGTCAAAAATCAAATTCTTTATATCCAACCTGTACCTAAGTGTATTTTTGAGAAAAATACGAAAATCAAATAGAAAAGAAAATATTCATAATCAGTCACTGATAACAGCTACAATTTATAAACAAAGTGTTCTGTCAAATCGGGTCAATTAAAATTATGAATTGTTTTGGTTGCTGGTTATTGAAAATAGCATGAAAGGCTCCTACCTTTTTCTTGAATCTGAAAGAAGCGGCTATAATACATGAATTTAAAAAGAAACGTTGGTCGTGTTTTAATTTTCTCAACTGACTTCTGTACAAAGACCACAGGAAAATAAAACATTGCTAATACACATCTCAAGGTCTCAAGGACGGGGTTAGTGGAGTACCCAGGAGAGGAAATGCTTCCTCCCTTTAAACTCCAGAGGAAAAGGAAAAAAGAAATGAAGAAGGAAGTAGTAAGTTGTCATTTAATCAACTAAAAGGTTGCTAATACACATTACAGCAATAACCCCTATCTGGTGCTGGTGGAGCCATCTATGTGGTGGAATATAAACTAAAGTTAAATGTTTTTTTTAGCATCCGGTTTAGGGTCCCGGGCCTAAAAATACTTTTCTTTCCAGTATTGCTATTACCGGCATGAAGAAAAAAAAAAAAAATTCCAGGTCCGCCCGGGCCCCCAAAGCTGCACGGGTCCCGGGAATTTGTCCCGGGTCCCCCCCCCTCTCGTCGGTCCTGTTCATACTAAAAATCTCATAATAGACAATAAAAATTGATTTTAAGAAGGGGAGTTGAAAAAGGAAATATATATTAAAACATTAGCTCACAGAATTTCTTGCATAATCTTAATAAATTGAAAAAAAAATGATAATTATTTGACATATGTGTATACAGTGAAACCCCGATTTTACGTTTCTCAAGGGACTGGGTGAAAAAACGTAAAATGCGGGAAAAACGTAAAATACGGGAAATACATAGAATGCAAAAATCAAATATAAAAAAACTAAAGGCAGTAAAGATGACTCTTTCAAAAGGTATAATATGTATATTTTACGAAAAGAACATTATTATACATACCATTTTAAGATCATTTTAACACGTTTAGTTACGAATCCTGGCGTTTAGGTTGAAAATAGTCCGTAATAGTGCATTGTTTTTCAGTCATTGAGTTCAAAGTGAATGCAGCATCTTCTAGGATTGAAATACTTTGCAAGTTTTTTTCCTGGTCTTTATAAGAAAGAAAATAGTCTTTCACTATTTGTAAGCTCTTCAATGCAATACCGAAAGAAGGGACGGGCTGTGTTTCCGGTTGTTCTTGTTCATATTCATCGGCGGACGAAAAGTCCATAAAGTCGTCTGCGGATGGGGCAGTAGCTCTTTTAGCTTCATATGTTGCTAAGTTTTCCGGGATGTAATCGCCGAAGTCATGGATAAGTGTTTCGTTGTCCTCCTCCGAGTCCACCGCAGCTGATTCTTCATCTGTTCCCGGTTCATTAGACGCTACGATTCCGCTTTCTTCAAAACAATGGGAAATGCACTGTTGTGTAACGTTTCTCCTCGACGCAGAAATAAAATGCATAGCCTCTAGAACACTTGACTTTAGTTTGCAGGCGTCATTTAGGTTTCCATTTTCTAGTTCAGCTACAGCTTTCCGGACAAGTTGCTTTCTGTAATAAACCTTGAAAGATCGAATAATGCCGAGATCACAAGGCTGCAATTTGCTTGTACAATTTGCAGGAAAATATACGACACGCACAGACAGCTGCAAATCCGGATGTGCAGTTCATTGATCAATGAACAAAATTATTTTACGATTTTGCAACTTCATTTGTTTGTTTAGTTTGCGCAAAAAGTCTTCGAAAAGGGCTTGGGTTATCCACGCTTTTTTGTTTGCTTCGTACTTTGTCGGAAAACTTCTAACGTTTTTGAAGCATCATGGTTTGCGCGACTTTCCAACAACAAGAGGCGTCAGCTTCTCACTTCCATCAGAATTACAGCACAGTAAAACCGTAAGGCGCAATTTAGACATCTTCCCTCCATGGCAGGAGTCTCCTTTAGCGACGTAACTTTTATCCGGTAGGAGGTTAAAGAAAAGTCCGGTCTCGTCCGCATTGAATACGTCCTTTGGCTTGTATCCTTTGGTCAAATTTGGTAGATTTTTCTTCCATTCTTCTATTGTAGCTTCATCTACACTTGATGATTCTCCCGAAAGCGATCTATACACAAGATTATGTCTTTTTTTCATTCTGTCAATCCAGCCATTTGAAGCTGTGAAGTCTTTCAAACCACCAAGCCTATCGGCGATTTCTAGAGCTTTTTCTCTTATTATCGTGCCATTTATAGGTACATTCGCGGCACGAGCTTCTTTCAACCACTTTACTAAGATACTTTCCAGTTCGTCGTACGGCGATTTTTTCAATGTTTTCCGTTTCTTGGAATTTTTTTCACCCACTTTCTCGATGTTTTTGTCAATGCATTCTTTTTTCTGTAGTATGGATTGCAGGGTTGTCACGGGAATTCCTTGTGATTGAGCGAACGCTAATTTGGTTCCGTGAAATTCATCAAATTGTTTAACAATTTCGTACTTTCTCAGCAACAGAAAAGTTTTTGCGGTTTTTACTCGTCATTTTGGCACAAAAAGGTTAGAAATGCGACCACAGCGTGCTAAAGAGCAACTGAAAGGCTTATCTGAAAGCGTGGAGAAGGGTAAGGCCTGCCCCCCCTCCCTGACGAAAAAAAAGGAGCCACCCCATCTGATTGGTTAACTGGAGTGTTCTTCCCCGGGAAGGGAGCAGTCCGCGACAGCGGGTGTTCAACAAAGGAAGGAGGGGGGGAATCCAAGACGACAGGAGACAGGAGTCTGGACAGGAAGACAGGATTTCAGAAGACAGGAGTCTGTGGAATGCGTTTCTGTTTTCATGATTAACTTTCAACAACGTGGATTAGCTTTAAAAAAGCACAAAAGGGCAAATAGTAGTATTGCTTTTCTTTTTGCAAATTTTTTTGCAAATTATTGCAAATTTTAATTTTTTTTTACTTTCCAGTCCGGGGAAAAAACGTAAAATGCGGGAAAGTCCATAAATAACAAACTTACAATCCGGGTTAAATTAACATGTATTGGTATACGGAAAAATGGGACCTGATGAAAAAAACGTAAAACGAGGGAAAAATGTAGATTCGGGGGACGTAAAATCGGAGTTTCACTGTATTATACTTTCATTTGGAAGGAGGTTCTCTGCAGATACTGGTCACGTACTACTGAGAGTAAAAGCTTTTACGAACCAAAAAATTATTCTGTTACCAGCTCATAGCTTTGTCTCTCAAGGAAAGTTGGGTACAGAGGCGTGGAAGACCAAGACCGTCCGAAGAGGTGTCGAAAACACAGACCACTCGACTGACCCTAGAGTTTACAGTCGCTATGTGAGTGGCCGGGGCCAGAGGAGGTGTCGAAAACCCAGACCACTCGACTGACTCTAGTGTTTACAGCCGCTATTTGAGTGGCCGGGGCCGAAGAGGCGTGTCCTTTGCTCTGTTATTGATTCGTAAATTGATGACGCATATTTTTCCAGCCAAACAGAAGAAGGGGGTAAAGTCCCTGCCACTTCTCGCGGGATATTGCACAATTTCTAGGAATAGCTGAAATGGTTCTTTTAAGCAACAGCAACAAAAAAATGGTTGAAAAAGTGAGGGTTAGAGAAGAAGGCGTAACTTTCTCATAAATTTTGACAGAGAAAGGATCTAAACTGTTATTCTTGACGCACTAAATGTTTTTGTAGTCGTAAAAATATCCTTAATGGGAAAAAATATGTGTGAGGTCTTCGAATTCTGAGAATGTATTTTGTGCAGTATAGCTAGCTATAGGTCCCGAAGATGGGAATGCAAAATGAAATAGATATCGAGTGTTCATTGGTTTTATCTTCTATACCTTTGACTTAAGTGTGAGAAGTATATTTTCCGAAAGACCTGCCTATTGGAAAAGTTTTGCACATTGCGAAAAATATGATTTAGGTACTAATTAAAAAAAAAGAAAAAGGAAAATAGTGTTGTGCTGAGTTTAAAATATAAACTCATTTTAGCATATCCTAGGTTGTTACCCGCACAAGCATTCATAGTTGCACATTAGCTCAAACTTTTCGAAAACTTTTTCGAAAACTAAAATCCATAACACGTTACATCCATTGGGGGGGGGGAGGGGGGAGACAAGGAACTCTGCTGATACTGGTCACCTACTACTCAAAATAAAATGCTTAGGAACTAAAAATCGTACTTTTACCAGCTTACAGCTCTATCTCGCAAGAAAAGCTGTGTAAGGAGACGTGTCATTTGGTTCTCTTATTGGTTCTCAAACTGATAAAGCATATTTGTTCAGCCAAGCAGCAGAAGAGGCAAAACTACTGCCACTTTTCACGGAATATTGAACAATTTCTAGGAATAACTGAAAAAGATCATTTGAAAAATAATAAAAAAATGGTTGAAGGAGTGTGGGATAGAGAAGACGGAGTAACTTGTCTCATAAATGCTGATAGAGAAATAATCTAAACTGCTACTTTGACATAGAAAATTGTTTTGCATTCGTAATGATATCCTTAATTGGAAAGAGTATGCATGAGGCATGAGGTCTTTGAATTATGAGAATATTCTTTTCGCCGTAAGATGGGAATACAAAATGGATTAAGGATCGAATGTTTTTGTTCATTGCTTTTATCTTATATACCCTTGCCCGAAATGTGAGAAACATCTTTATCGAAAGATCAGCTGCAAATTGGGGAAGTTCTTCACATAGAGAAAAGTATGATTTAGGCACAAATAAAAAAATCTGATGGGGCAACACATGACTTTCCTTATATAATACAATGAATGTACTACTTTTACAGTAAAAAAATAGGTTTTTCTTATAGTAGATACTAATATTCTTTCCAAGATATTGAATTTTCGACAATTAGTCGTCATTTTCATTAATTTAGCGTCATTTTTATCCATTTGGCGAGATTTTCGTTAATTTGGCAACATTTAAAAAAGTCGCCAAGTTGGCGACATTCCGCCAAATTCGTCGCCAAAATCTCGCCAAGCGTTATGCACTAAGAAGCGTTATGCTAAGAATGGAACGAGCTAGATCCACGAGAATGATGTTACCTAATTTATCACATGGTATTACATATGAAAAGTGAACATGTTTCTCAATAGGAAATATTTTTTTTTTATTTTATATGACTTTTTGATAATTTTTTTGAAAAATGTACAATATCTCGAGAACGGTTCATGTTAGAGTTCTAAAATTTATGTCAATCGTTTTCTAATGAAAAATTACATAAGAAATATCTATTTGCGTAACATTATTAGTGGTTTTGATTTTTTGACGATTTTTTCAAAATTTCATTCGAAAATTTAGGGGGGGTTCTGAACATTCGATTGCATATAAAAACAATAGGCTTTCAGTGTTTACGGATTGTGATTTTTGTACCAAATTCAGTTCGAATCGATCCATTCGTTCGTCAGTTATCGTCTCCACAGACTCACTGACACACACACACAGACATCACTACAAAAATGTTTGATTCGTAATCATGGATGCTTGAAACGTGCTCTCGCGTCGAAAACTTGAATTCGAATTTTCGACCCCGTCACAATACTTTCCTTATACATTATGTATATAAGAAAAGTAAAAAGAGCAAGATTGTTGCTTTGGGTTTAAAATATAGACTTATTACAACAAAGTTTATATGTTGATGCATAATTACGAATATTTTAACTAACTGTACTTTTTATTTGGTACAGTGTTCATGAAATAAAAATACAACAGATTGAGAGTTCTTCAAGCCATTGAAATGTGCTTTCATATAGAATATATTAGTAAAATATTAGTGGTATATATTAACGGTCAGCATAAATATTTCATTTTATACTTTTAACAATATCATGAATTGTGGGGCGATAACTGTTAAATATTTAGGGCTCAACTAATGACTGTCCAGATGATATCCGTTAAAAAATGACCAATAACCCTTTGGCCATAAATAAAATAAAATGAAAATTTAAACTTGATATGGCAGAATTAATGTCTAAACGATATTTTAAAGTGATTTTCTTTCCAGTATTACCGTAACAATTGTATTTTGTCTTCGTTTATCTCTGCTTTGAGACGGTTTACAGAGGAAAAAGTATTAAGTATTTAGCTTTCTTGTTGGCTAAGTTACAGACCAATAGACATCGGTGTTTGCCGAGTATAATATACTCTTGCCAATTACGTATTCGGATATGACGACTTTGCGGATTGGTCGCGTTCCGAAAATAACATTTTAAGTGAAAAAGTTGACAAATATGCAATTTTGGCCCCAAATAGATGTTGCATAAGATGTAAAGATATTTAACCAGAAGAAATATTATCACCACCTTTCTCACTGTATTTTTTGCTCATCCTTAAAGAGTAGGGATTGGTCAAATGCTGAACAAAATCTTAGTATCGTTAGAAAATCCGGATTTTTATGGGTACTTTGAATATTCTTCGATCCTAGCTGACATTGAGGTAAAAAAAATAGTTTAAAAAAAGTATCCGATAATAACAGAAAAATTTAACTTAAAAGAAGCGTTTGCATATGGAAAAGATCTAGAACCAGAGCCGTTACATCTACACTCTTTGAGAGTCTGTGTGGTTATTGCTATTCAGTCATTGTTTTATCAGTCTGAAAAGAAATTATTCCTATATCTATGTATGTGTGGCAACCAAAATAAAAAATTATAAATGCTTAAAGTTGAACTTTAGATATTCATTAAGTAATTATTAATCATCTTCACATTGCCGTAAATTCATGTATAGTGGAATTATCATTAATGTACATTGCTATGTTGTGCCGCAAAAAACCTTCCAATTATTTTACCTTTCGCGTGAGTCTTGAAAATAATTATTAATTAATATAAATAGATTAGATCAATTTAAACTTAACAATAACATTTATTTAAGACATAAAATACCTATTAAATTCATTTAGGATAATTACGTGCTTATAATTCATTTAGGAAGACAGCATGTGAGAGGGGAGCACGTGAGACCCTTAACCATATATCTAATGTATTTAATAACCTGTGGATATTTGAGGGACACATACCTTCAATTCGGGCCTTTGCAATAGACCAAAATGCTTGCAAATACTTGGTTACACTGAACACATCCTAGATCTCCCTTATTTTTTTGGGAACTTACACGCAATATTCTGCTTCTTTAGTACTGTCGTTCTATCATAATGGCAGGCACGCCTCCGCCCAAGTCATAACTTCGCAGTCGTGGCACACATATTATTTCAGTCAAAACTTATAATCGTATCCTAAGCCAAAATCTAACTGCTTCGTCAAAGTCTGATCTCCATCTCCTTTCGTCTACATCTTCATCTTGTTCTCTCTTCGTCTGTGGTTCCTTCGATGGGGGCGGGGGGGGGGTAGCTCCGCCTTTACTTCTTTGGCGCTCATTGGTTCTTCTTAACCCAATGGCATCATTTCACATTTAGTATTGCCCAGCTCAGTCCCTCTGGTATTGCACCCCTAAATTTATAGTCTTTGACCTTAAAGTTCACGTTGTCATAAACCCCGGCGCCAGCCAGACTATAGCTTTGTTTGCCTTTCTAGGCATCATAAATACTCGCATAAAATTGTCTCATCAAATGTGAGAACACTTTCTGGTCTTACATATCTCCCCTCGGACAAAAAAACAAAAAAAATTTCAACACCAATAGAGTTCGAAAAAAAGTTCGATTCACATGCCACTTTTAATTGGCATTTTTCACTTTTTGGCCAAAGTTCGTTCAGAATTGTAGTTTAAACTGTACTTGCTGTAAACACCAATAGTTCTTTGAACACATATATACATTATATAAAAAGTTATGCACACATCAAATCCACCAGGTTAAGCTTCCAATTGAAGTACAATTAAATTTTGATAATTTTAAAGTATTTTAAATATATGCTCCATTCACTTTGAAATGTTACACACTAACTATCTACTTTTATATTTTTAACACCATTACACATTTTTTTGTACAAATTACACAGTATACTATTTTTTCCACACAATTCTTTTCATACTTAATCTAACATTTTTCATAATTAATAGCTTCATTACATATATATATATATTTGCATAACCTTGACATTGATACATACTTATTATATAACAATCAAATTTTCCCTTTAAATTTACATACTGTCACATCAGTCTCTTCAAGTAACCTTAACTTTGTCATTGGGAATGACACATTTTGACATTTCCCTTTAATAGGCCATCTTGGCCCAGAATGTAAACAAACAACAACAACCCCTTGCACTTGATGACAGTTACTGATTGATCATTTTCAAAAATATGATTAGAGGAAGCCCTTTTTTTCTTTAAGCCTCGATACCGGAAGTGCATACCGGAAACTGCGTTCAAATCCCCTTTCCGAACTTGGAAAGTGACCAGTTAACTAAAAGATTTTTGAACGCGATTCCTTTTTCTTTTAATCGTTTTTTGTAACAGCGATTAGCAGCTTGAATCCTCTCAACTTAACTCTTAGAACCATGACAATGCATTTAGAAGAGGACAACGTGCGGCGTGGACTTTCTTCTCGCTCTTTCCACAGGCTTGTAACCAAGTATTGTAAACCTTTTATTTATCCACTCGGCGTGTTATATAAACGTCAACTTATACTTTTAAATATATTTCCTCCTTATTCAATTATTTATCATTTGCTAATTAACTTTTTGTGTACTAGAATGGTCATGGCTTGTACATTATATTAGCATTGTATTGTATAGCTCTCTTTTTTTTAAAAAAATTCAAATTATTAGCCCCTTATTTAAATATATTCAGTTGGTTCCTTTGAGGTGACTTGTATTATTATCAAAGTCCTCTATATGGTACATTCCATTACTGCCTGATCCATTTTATACTGACTTCCTTCAATATTTTGAAAATCATTTTACTGTATTATTATATTTAAATTTCACCTTTCCATTTGTTATTAAGATTTTCTCTTATTTAACTTTTTTTTTATACCTTCCATATGACTTTATGAAATTAAATTTTTTTTTTTAATTTTGAAATTTAATTTTAAACTTTAAATTTTTTTGATATATAATTTGTGTAAATTTTATTTTAACTCCTTGCTTAATACTTTCATAACTTTTACATCTTATATAAAATTATTTTATTTTTTTAAACAAGCTCAAAACTTTAATTTCTTGTCTGAAAACCCTTTATTTACTTAATTGAAAATTTTTATTTTATATTTTTAACATCTGAAATCCTTTCTATTTATTATTTATATATCCTTTTTAAACGCGGATGTATTTACTCACCGTAACTACAAAATGCATCATATTTATGTATTTTAATTTATTTTAATCCTTATGACTTTGAATACCTGACCTTTATAACTATTTAAAAAGTGCGACTGTTGACTCGATTGTTTATCCACTGTTTACGCGATTGTTTATCATCCTCTCTCATACATTATTATTTATTTATTACTTTCTTTGACATTTTAGTAACTTCGGCTAACCCCTTTATCGCCGTAATACATATTATCATTTACATTTATTTACCACATATGACATTTATTGCATCCTAATTCATTTTATTTATCATAACATTTCTCAACCCCTTATTCAGAATATATTTTCATAACTTTTCACATTTAAAAATACCTAATCATCAATTTATATTACATTACTAACAGAGTATATATATATTTTTTTTACGTAGATTGCCGTTTGTTTACAAACACTTTTCAATTGCTACAGTATTTCATCGATAACATTTAATTTTTTTTAACATTCCCCACTGACATCCAAGTGCCTTATTCTCTAACATATTTATTTATTCATTCCGTATTAATTTATATTTATTTGGCATATATTTCACATTTATTTATTATCGTACGATTTTCCTCATCAATACTTACATTTTATTTGCATATCGATATTTATTTACATTTTATTCATATCCATAATTATTTATATTCTATTCATTCCCACAATTATTTATACACACAAGATTAACGTAACCTTTCCTTACGTTATAAATGAATAACAAAAATTCTTTATTTTGCACTCACAATTTTTCAATTATTTTTTTTATTTCAACCTTTTTTTAACACCTTCTGTGAATTTATTCATTTATTCACTAAGCAAAATTTTAACTAAATTTAATTCATTTATCCTGCCACTTTAGGATTGATTTAGTTATTTACATTGCTTATACAATTTATATATTCATGAACATTTTATTCACCTAAATAAAATTTTAACTTAATTTAATTCATTTATCCTCTCACTTTAGGATTAATTTAGTTATTTAAATTGTTTATACAATTTATATTATTCCTCAAATATTTATTTACCTACGCATTTTCACATTTGAATATTCCTACACGAGATATCGTGTCCTCGATTGCTTTATTGCAACGGGCGATTTACAGCTACTTTACTGTTCATAGTTTAACATTTTAAATTCAAATTGATTTAAAATTTTTAATTATTTATGCCTTTGTTTACTTTTTGACATAAAATTTATACCATCTATGACTAATCTTTAATATTCTCACTTTCAGCTCGTTACTTATTTTTTCACTTTATTTAAACCTGTCATTCAATTTTTAAGCCTATTGACTCCCTTGAAAGACTCATGATTTTCCTGCCTTCCTTTGAAAACAACATGGAGCGATGCAAGTTACACCCTATTTTGATAAACAACTCTATTTTGAACAATGCAGCATTTGACTGGACTGCCTGCACGACATTGTTCTTGCCTGGATTTGGCTCCAGACCTTTCATCTGCCCAATTAGGTATCATATTGATTTTACCTTTAATTTTTGTAGATTTATTTGCATAAATTAATCTCTGCATAATTTTCTCATCATATGTACATTTTTTTGAATTAATATTATAACTTATATTATGATATAATCTTATATTTGAACAAGAACCATTTGTACACTTATTATCAATTTTTGTAAATTTCATACCATGTTCATTTTGAAACCATTCCATGATTATTCATTTTTTCCTTAGAATTTCACATCATTTTCATTCTTAAATAATTCCTTCCTTATTGCTTTTTTTTTAAAGTCTCATATCATTATTCATTTTTTAAAATATTTTCATTTCCAGATCATTTTTCCTTTAATGCATTTTTGATTTGTCATTTTTTTTTATCTCTCTCTTATTTTACAATATTTCAAAAACCAATCATCAGCAAATTTTGATTTCTTAAAATTTCTTGATTTCTAGAAACAATTTTGACCAAACTTTCTCTCCCTGTGTTCATGAATGTTTTCAATTTTATTTGTGTTATAAATATGTATTTCATTTAGTAACTCCAATTTCTGTCTAACATACTCTTTATATTTGCTTTGACTTTCAATTATTTCTTAATCTACTTTTAGAATATCATTACCTTCATTATCATTGTACTTACTATCCCTTATTATTTCATTAGGTTTATTTTGAATACTTTTACAAACATTTGAATTTGTATTTCATGAAAATTATTATTTTGATCAACCAAATCATCCATTATTTTGTTTTCAAGTGAATTTTGCTTATCATTACCATGATTTTCGTTTTCATTTTCTTGAAAATTAACATTTTGACTTTTATTTTCCAAAATATCCATTATTTTACCCTCATTTGAATTTTGAGTATTTTCACTATCACGATTTTGACTTTCATTATTTTAATTTCAAGTGAATTTTGAGTATTTTTCATTATCACGATTTTGACTTTCATTTTGCAACGCATCCATTATTTTAATTTCAAGTGATTTTTGAGTATTTTTATCATTATGATTTTGATTTTGACTTTGCATTTCTTCAAACCTTTTACTTTCATTTGCATAATGTACCCTTTGAATTTTAACATTTTCATTTTGCATAATTTCATGATCAATATTTTCAAAATTGTTATCACTTTTTTGATTTTGCATAATTTTGACATCCGTATTTTCGCTTTCATGCTGAATATTTTCGTTCATATTTTGAACATTTTCAATATGTACACTTTGTACAGTATAACATTTTTTTGATTGAATCTCAATTATTTGACCGTTACCGTTATATTTACTTTCACTTTGTACCTTTTGTGCTATATGACATTTTTTTGCGTGAATCTCATCGATTTCACTGTCCATATAATATTTTTCCATCAATTCTTCCGCACTTTGTACATTTTGTTCGATATAACATTGGGTAGCGTGAATTTTAATTGGTTCATCTTTCATGTTATATTTATTTTTAATGGTCAATATATTTTTTTTCCTAAGTTCTATTATTCGAAAGGGTCCCTGAAATCTATCTTGAAACATATTGGGTTTATTTTCCTCTTTCAAAAATACGGGATCTCCGATTTGCATTTCTTCATTAGTAATTGTTTTGAAATTTTTAATCACTCCTACTCGCATATTTTTATTTAACGTAATTTTAACCTTTTTTTGATTGCAAATTACAATATCAATTTTGTTACTTTTTATTACAGTTTGAATTGCACCAAATGGAAAGAGTAATTTTGCGTGTTTTGTGGGGATAAAGATGACTTCCTTATCCTGAATTTCCTGACTTATGTCGAATTGTTCTGCAGTCAACTGACCTGGTTGCAAAACTATCCTGCGTGTGAGCGTGACATAGACCTAGACGTCAAGTTTTGACTCTTCATTACCACATTCTTTTTCAGCAAAATCATTATCCTTTTCATTTTTAGGAAAATTGGCCTCATCGACCTGTGCAATTTTTTGACTGTTATAATAACCATTTTTAATATTTTCATTAAATTCAAATATGCCTTTAACTTCATCACGTGTGACAATTGGCTTTTTCGCACTCGTCACAATTTTAAACTCATTCTCTGTATTAACATTTTTATTATTTTCATCATTTGAAAATTTATAGTCATTAACATGGCTACCTTCAACAATTTGTGTATGAATTTGCGAAACTTTACAACTAGTTTCCTTAATTTCATCATACTTTTTATTATCGATCTGAGTCAATTTTGAGTTAATTTCATTTTTATACTCATCATTTAAATTTATTTT
This sequence comes from Amaurobius ferox, assembly GCA_951213105.1. NCBI lineage: Eukaryota > Metazoa > Arthropoda > Arachnida > Araneae > Amaurobiidae > Amaurobius > Amaurobius ferox. The sequence goes on from OX578148.1 coordinate 26,410,857, forward strand.
TGCATTCCACGCATCATTTTTATTTTTAATAACTTCTTCAGCTCCTGTATTTTCCTTATTTGTAATGTTTTTACCAATATTATTTTCAACACATGTATTTTTCTCAATTTTCTTTTTATTAATATTTGCCTCACTTTTTAGACTTTTGACGAATTGGGCATCGAATTTCACCCATCCGGGCTGCGCCAACATTTTCGGGAGATTGGAAAGGACTTCATCATTCGGGCAGGGACCATGGGTATATTTTTGCATGCTTTCTACAGTATTTATTTTTTGATTGTCATTTTTATTTTCATATTCATTATGTTGCTTTGCTTTAACCTTGGGACCTGGGCTTCGCGTGCTATCCTCCCTTTTATCATCTTGCATTTTATTTGCGTCACCATTGTAACTCGATACCTTATTTCGCGTTTGCGATTTTTCTCTTCTAGATTGGGACTTTGGTCTATTTTTTAAATTTGGACTTGGCCAAAGCCCCTCTGCCAGTTTAAAGATCCGCTATGGTTTCTTTCTTGCCCCTAAAATCCCTGTTTCGCAAAAGTTTGGGTATTTTACCGACTATTATTTCTTTCTCTGAATCCGCTATTTTGCGTATTACGAAATCCATTACTTTGCCCATTTCTAAATCCTTTACTGTTTTCATTTCTAAATCCGTTATTTTGATCAATTCTAAATTCACTTCTTTTATTCCCATATTTATTTACTTCATAATTATATTGTGCGTTTTGGTTGTGACAACAGGTAGAAAAATTGTGCCCTCTTTTTCCGCATCCTATACAATATATCATTTCATTTTCTGATCTTTCAGACCTTTCATATTTCAATTGCTGAGGTTCCAATTTTGAATTTTGTAATTGCCTTTCCATTTGATTATCATTAAATTTTCTGCCATTATTTTCATTGCGATAAACTGCATTAATTTCCGTACGGCCACAATCCTCCCCCATATTTTTCTCTAAATGTTCTGCATATTCTATTGCTTTGTCAAAATTTTGAATATTTAATTTTTCATTTTCAAAAGCAAGATCTTGTCTTAAAAACTCTAAAAATTTAGACAACATTAAATTGTTTTCAACTTTGCACATCTCATTATTTGCGTAATTTCCCAAAAAATCATTTGTCGCATTTGAAATATTTAATGTCAGCTCAGCTACCTTCATACCTGGTGACATTTTAATTATGTTTAAATTTGTTTGCTTTTGAAGCATTGTCAAAGATGTTTTAAATTGTTTCATCAATATCTGTTTAATATCTCCCATATTATTTGCAATCAGCAATTTTCTTTTTTGTGATAAAAATTCCAAAGCTTTCTCCTTTAACCTAGTTTTTAAAATTACAACTTTATTTTCTTCTGACCAGTCAGCCATTTTTGCGACATTTTGAAATTGCGCTAAAAAAAATTCAATATCCTCACCTTCCCTTCCATAAAAAATCTGATGTGGGCAACACATGACTTTCCTTATATAATGTAATGAATTTACTACTTTTACAGTAAAGAAATACGTTTTTCTTATAGTAGATACTAATATTCTTTCCAAGATATTGAATTTTCGACAATTAGTCGTCATTTTCATTGATTTAGCGTCATTTTTATCCATTTGGTGAGATTTTCGTTAATTTGGCAACATTTTAAAAAGTCGCCAAGTTGGCGACATCCCGCCAAATTTATCGCCAAAATCTCGCCAAGCGTTATGCACTAAGAAATAAGTTATTCTTACACCAGATAAATGACTATTGGTGTTCAAATACAAAAGTATTACTCAAAGTATATTTTTTCATGAATGGAACGAGCTAGATCCACGAGAATGATATCCCCCAATTTATCGCATGGTATTACATATGAAAAGCGAACATGTTTCTCAATAAAAAATATTTTTTTTTATTTTATATGACTTTTTGATAATTTTGTTAAACAATGTGCAGTATCTCAAGAACGGCTCATGTTAGCGTTCTAAACTTTATGTCAATCGTTTTCTAATGAAAAATTACATACGAAATGTCTATTTGCGTAACTTTATTAATGGTTTTGATTTTTTGACGATTTTTTCAAAATTTCATTCGAAAATTTAGGGGGGTTCTGGACATTCGATTGCGTATAAAAACAATAGACTTCCAGTGTTTACGGATTGTGATTTTTGTACTAAATTTGGTTCGAATCGGTCCATTCGTTCGTCAGTTATCGTCTCCACAGACTCACTGACACACACACACACACACACACACACACACACACACACAGACATCACTTCAAAAATGTTTGATTCGTGATCAGGGATGCTTGAAACGTGCTCTCCCGTCGAAAACTCGAATTCGAATTTTCGACCCCGTCACAAAACTTTCCTTATACATTATGTATATAAGGAAAGTAAAAATTGGCAATAAATTAATTAATTCAAACTTCTCCATTCTTACTCTCTGATTTTCATTAATTTCTCTCTGTGATCTGTCCGACGAATTTCTAGTGGCTCTGTGAGGCATTTAAAACACAAATTATCCCGTCCAAAATCCTACTTAAAATTAACAGCATACAATACACTTCAAAAATACTGCACATAAAAACACTTCAACATGCAAACTAAATATTCTTAACAATAATCAATTTTTCAAACACTATTTTCAATTATTTCAAATATAATCAAATTCTTTTCACTTCAAAGTGATTGTGCATATTTAATTTTAACAATGCAAAAAATCTGGTCAACACATGCTCCTCCATAATTTTGATTCATTTCTTTAATTAAATTATTTTTATCCACCTTAGTATTATTCATTAAAATTTTCATTTAAACTTTGACTCACACAAAAGCGTCACGGAAACCAAATGTGGCAACCAAAATAAAAAATTATAAAAGCTTAAAGTTGAACTTTATAAATTCATTAAGTAATTATAAATCATCTTCACATTTCCGTAAATTCATGTATAGTGGAATTATCATTAATGTACATTGCTATGTTGTGCCGCAATAAACCCTCCAATTATTTTACCTTTCGTGTGAGTCCTGAAAAGAATTATTAATTAATATAAAAAGATTAGACCAATTTAAACTTAACAATAACATTTATTTAAGACATAAAATACCTATTAAATTCATTTAGGATAATTACATGCTTATTATTCATTTAGGAAGACAGTATGTGAGAGGGGAGCACGTGAGACCCTTAACCATATATCTAATGTATTTAATAACCAGTGGATATTTGAGGGACACATACCTTCAATTTGGGCCTTTGCAATAGACCAAAATGCTTGCAAATACTTGGTTGCACTGAACACATCCTAGATCTCCCTTATTTTTTTGGGAACTTCCACGCAATATTCTGCTTCTTTAGTATTGTCGTTCTATCATAATGGCAGGCACGCCTCCGCCCAAGTCATAACGTCGCAGTCGTTGCACACATCTTATTTCAGTCAAAACTTATAATCGTCTCCTAAGCCAAAATCTAACTGTTTCGTCAAAGTCTGATCTCCATCTCCTTTCGTCTACATCTTCATCTTGTTCTCTCTCCGTCTGTGGTTCCTTCGGTGTGTGTGTGTGTGTGTTGGGGGGGGGGGGTAGCTCCGCCTATACTTCTTTGGCGCTCATTGGTTCTTCTTAACCCAATGGCATCATTTCACATTTAGTATGGCCCAGCTCAGCCCTTCTGGTATTGCACCCTAAATGTATAGTCCTTGACCTTAAAGTTCACGTTGTCATAAACCCCGGCGCCTGCCAGACTATAGCTTTGTTTGCCGTTCTAGGCATCATAAATACTCCCATAAAATTGTCTCATCAAGTGTGAGAACACTTTCTGGTCTCACAGTATGTACAGGGTATCTCAAAAAGTTTGAAACGCGCTTTAATTCTTTACCTGTTGGAGATAAGCTGGCAATGTAAATTGCAAAAATGTTGAAAGTAAGGTAGGAAATAAGACTTCGTTAATGAAATAGTACTGCCATTCATTTTCAAAAAGTTACACTTGTTAAAATTTTATACGACCCCTTTAGACAAATTTGGTCAATCAGAAAATTTTTATTTTTAATGCAACAAGATCATTAAAAGAAAAACAGCATATCTGTATCTTTAAAATTGAGCAAGTTATATTTAATTGAAAATTGAACATTGGGAATGGGGACAATATATCAAAATAGAATTGTAAATTTGTGACACATCACAGAAAAGAAAAAACTGGATGATAATACATAGGATACCCACCCGCGTGGTGAGTACCACTGCTTTATATGATCTCTGTCTGTGTAATGCTTTATTTAGGTGCATTTGTTATAAAAAATTTGGCACATATTAACGTATTTTTGATCTAAACAATTTCCATCGTCAATTTGTTTATGATCCTTATTTTCACTGATGAAGCAGCCTTTCACATGGTCCGGAAAAGTGGCATAAGTCAGATATTTTTCCTTATCATAATTCAGTTGATTTTAAAGATACAGATATGCGGGTTTTTTTAATGATCTTGTTGCATTAAAAATAAAAAAAATTCTGCGTTTCAGTCTTTTTGGGACACCCTGTATATCCTATATATACATAATATATCCTACTTTTATAGCGTTAAAAGCGCACAGATATGGCAAACTAGGACTCGAATTCAGATCTCATTAAATACTTATATTATATATAAATTATATTATATTGGAAAAGAAAGTAAAAGTGTGATGAAAATATATAATATTTCTATTTCCTTTGATGGAATTTCAATCGCCACCCTTTCCACAATAAAAAAAAAATAGAAAACTGTGTTAACATATTAGCTTTGTTTTGGACAGTGGTGCAGCGTCCATATAGGCTAAAATGCTGAGCCTCCGCTATTTGAAATATAATTTAAAAATTATTTTAACATACCTTTATTTATTATAATTTTAAAATTAATTTTACTAATATATATGCCTTTTTTAGAAAATTGTTACACTTTACTAGCTTAAAAGGACAAGTTTCAAAGTATTTTCCCCATTAGAACGCATATCTAGAAGCTGAAATCATCCAGCGTTCATGGAAGGAACATTCATTAAGAGAAACATATATTGAAACACATATTAGAAGAAACATGGTATTCTTAACTCTCAAGTCCCGCTTTCGCTAAAAGGAAGAGAAAGAAGTTAGTACCCAGAAATGTGTGATTATTGCTTCTCCCATTTTCAACCCTTTGTAAACTGAACTTAAGACAATGATTGGATGTGGAACATGACTTTTTATCAAGCACTCGGGCACCCTTGTAAATTTTCGTGTACGTTATTAATGGTGTTTACAAATAAAGACATTTTATACAATTTGTTGTTTATATTTTTGAAATATTTTAGACGTATTTTTCATACTTATAAAAACATATACATATATAGTTAATAATGTTTAATAAATAATTTTTGTAGCAGACATTTATATGAAAAAATTGGATGAGGTATTGGTATACGATATAAGGTATTGGTATAAGGTAAATGATAAGTGCAAATTTTCTATACTTACAGAGCAAATTTATTCTAATTACATGTTCTACGGTATTCTTTTAATTTATCATTTTTATGTAGTTGTTGTTGTTGAGACCCAGACTGTCCGACTTACCAGAAAGGTGTGAGGTAACCGTTTGGACGACCGGGAAGTGCCACCCAATTTAGACCGGAACCCAGTGAGGGAGGCATCCACAGGGACCGTACCCTCCTTCCCCTACCACCAACCTCTCGGAAGGACTTTCGAACCCACATGTTTAACGTGATCGTACTCCGCATGAACACGGCGGCAGTTGTGGCAGCGTGCAAATCCAGCGCGCAAACCACCGGGCTACCTCGTCCGAAATGTGCCAACAGCACGCGGTGTTCCCAGGTGGTCACCCACCCAAGTATTAACCGCGCCCGATGCTGCTTGACTTCGGTGATCTAACGAGAACCGGTGTTTTCAGCACGGTAGGGCCGTTGGCTCATCATTTTTATGTAGTATAAAAGCTGCGTCATCACTTGTAAAACTGGGATATTTAAATCAACTTAGGAGTGCCAAAATGTAATAAACTCAGGAGAGTCAAATTTTAACACACTGAACTGGCTGTCGACTCGTGATCTAGTGGTAGTAATTGCAATTCTTAATGATCAAAATATAGAATGAATCACCTTTAGTACTAACCCATTACCTCCTCTTCCCTGGTGATGGGCGTAAGGATCCATGAATGGCTGGAAATCAAAAACATGCAAGGAAAGGAAACTTATACAAAATGTGTTTAAAGATTACTCCAAATGTGGAATTAAATTCTTTTAATTCAAGATATTAAAATATTATGTGATTTAACACAACTTATTTTCTTCTGAAGCATTTTCTTTCAATAAATATATACTTTTGGTTACACTTCTTAATCTATATATATATCAAATTGTAAATTTTTAAAAAATGACATATCGAAATTCACTTTAGAATTCTGATAAGTATCATAACACTTCTTTTAATATTTTTCCATTACAAAGAACTTTACTTATAAAGTAATATCATGTTTTAAATAAATCTATAAATATCAACTGTTCATGTTAGTTCTTAATAAGGATCCAGTCCATAGTTTCTTGAGCTATTAAGTTATTCTATTAAGCTGTTTAGCTATTGAGTATTCCTAGCAGACGAGTCGGGCTTAAAGGCCGAAGGACTGTTAAATTGGAAGGTCACAAATTTTTAGTTGCAGATGGTTCAATCATTTCAGACGAGCTCATAATTTTTCTCGAACTCATGGTTTTACTGGCAGGGTGTGTGGTGGTGTGTGTGTGTGTGTGGGGGGGGGTTACTTCTGGGCCTTAAAATATTGCCATTGATTTACATTTATAAATTTTATAAAATATGGATCGGACTGACCGTTGGTCCACATCGAAAGCTTACTTTATTCCATCTCCTGCGCAAAAATAGCGTCCCTAAGCCCAAAACCACTACTGCCGTGACGTCAGCAAAATATCATGCCTTTCAAAATTACTATTAGGAAAGGCGAAAGCACCTATCACTTTCTAACTGCCAGAGGGAGGGATGATATCCCGAGCCCCAAAACTATGAAATCTTCGCTTTTCCCAGCCAGGTAAATAAACAAAATAATAACCAATATATCTTCTACATGAATTAACGGTCTCTTTCAAAATGGAAGTAAAGCCGGAAAATGAAAGTTCAAGAATCGTGCGTTTTCTCGCATACAGAAAAATACTTAAATCAGGATACAGTACATACAATATAAAATATATATTTAAATTCATCAAAATCGAGAATTTATAAAATTCCGACACGACAGTGAAGTCATATTTTTAAGGCATGCGAAATTACCGGCAGATGTAGCTGAACGCTATTATATTCATCTAGTCATTCGGTAGTAATTCTAGGGTTCGATACTCTCCATGGACAGTTTTTAATGTGGTTGGTTATATATATATATATATATATATTTGAAATATGTAATAATAAGAATTATGTAAAAATAAAATAATAAAAAAAAAATATATAAAAAAACAATTCAAGTAATATTAACATTACCATAGAAGCAAATTCACGGTCACAATGCCGATAAGAGAAAAGAACAGCACCATCCCAAATTCGATGATTAATCAGAACTAAATTCATCTTCAGGTCTGAGTATTTAATTCTAATTAACCCAAACAAATGCCTGTTTCAGATTAAGCAATAGCACATCACTATAAATGCTTAAACTCAGACTACAGGCAACCCAAACAAATGCCTGTTTCAGATTAAGCAATAGCACATCACTATAAATGCTTAAATTCAGACATATTCAGCTTTTGAAAGAATGCCCATTACCTTATTCGTTAGTTGAAAGTATTCGATAGTGCCTATCACTAATCTGAACTGAGAAGTGACAATGGTATTGTGCGTCAAAAAGGCTACATTTCATCGGCTGGAAAAAAGGTTGCCATGGGTTCACCAGGACAATATCCTAGAACTCAGCGCACCATATAAAGTGCTGAATTTAAGTATGTGACCGACGGAGTCACATGCCCTTAGTAGAATAAAATTACCTAAAGAGCCTTTACAAGAGAGAGTTTCCGGGGGGCGCGACAACCCAGTGGTTAGCGCGCGGGAATTACACTCGGTCGACCTGGGTTCGATTCCCTCCACTGCTAAAACTGTCACCGTTTTCATATCGAGTACGATCACTTTACATATGTGAGTCCGTAAGTTCATCCGAGAGGTTGGTAGTAGGGGAAGGAGGGTACGGTCCCTGTGGATGCCTCCTCCACTGGGTTTCTATCTAAATTGGGTGGCACGTCTCGGCCGTCCAAACAGATACCTTATACTGACCTATCGCCACGAGAAAGTCTCTGAACAGGAATGCCGCAAGAAGACGAGTCGAAGAAAGGAGGGAGAAAGGTTTGAAATCGACTGCAACATTTGGCAAATCAAGCGCACTTCGTTAAGCAGAGAATCCGTTTCGTTTATCATGATGTACTAAAAGAAAATAGTAGATGTTTTTTATCCGACAGTTAAACAAAATTTTCGTATTAAATGACATTAAATTATAAATTAACTTAAATTTCTCGTCATTTAAACTCAGAAAATAATTTTATTATAGGCGACAGAGGCTACAGGAAGCCGTCAATTTATTAGAACAAAGTAGATTTAGATATTTTCTTTTAGGTTCGGGCGATTTTGGAAGAGAAAAGCTTGCAATTTAAAACTAGAATTTATATCATTTTGTTTAAAACTAAATTTCGAATTAACTGAAATTTATTACAGTTTTCAATCAGCAAGTTACACAATTATTAGGCAGCAAAAAGGAAAAGATAAATGATAAATAAGCAAAATTATGTCTTTAAAATATTCATTCTTTTCATATTTTTCAATCAATTATAAAATATTCTTTCGCATTCATTGGAATAACTATTATCTACTGTGTCGAATCACTTGAAATGTTTTTACTTGAAGAAGAGTCTGAATCGCTATCCGACAGATTTATCACTAATTTATCCACAATATCTTCAACAGTCCATCTTTCTTCCAATAAATATTATCTATTTTTTCAATGTGTTTGTTCACAGTGTTTTTTCTATTCATTTTGTGTTACTTTTAAAATAGCTTCTTTAAGCAATACTTGTAAATTGTTCAAATAGATAGAATACTAATCTCAGTGTCATTAAGCGATTTCCCTTCATGTTTTATCTTTTTAACTGATGACGCTGAAACCCCTGTCGCTTCCGTAACATTGTGGACTATTTCACATGCTTGCAAATGCAAAGTATTTCCACTTTTAAATGTAGTCATTTTTCAACTAGACAAAATCCACAAAGTGTGCAACACAGTACAAGTTACTTCACAGCTTTAAAAATCACAGAATGCGGGCGCCTAGCATTGATCCCAGTGCAAAGCGAAATGCGACTTTCGTCGGTTCTATCTGCGCCAAATCGGAAAAAAACGCTTTCCATCACACCTAAAATGCAGTGGAATAACCTGTTTCCATAGCGACCGCCACCAAAACGTATGCTGTCTGGGGACTTTCTCGTGGGCGGTAGCACAGTACCTTTCTGGTAGGTCGGACGGTCTGGGTCGAAGAAGAGAGAGTTTCCGATTCAAATTCTATTCGACAAAATGGCTGCTTGAAAGAAAACAAAGAGCAAGCTAATTGGACATTTTAGATTTACAAAGAAATAATAATAATAATAATAATAAATAAATAAATGAATAAATAGGGGATTTTATTTTAAAAAGGGCTAAATATTCTGATTTGAATAATTATTTTAATGAAGGGTTCATTTAGTATTAATGTTGTTAATTAAATAAATAATTTAAATTAAATAATTTTAAACTTGAGATAATTAGAAATTAGAATAAAATAATTTAAATCAACAAATTTTTAATAATAATTTTTAATTTTATAAATTTAAAATTAATTTTAGCATTGATGATGAGCTCATTGCAGCATAGCAATCACTTATCTATTTTATTAAAACTGTTCAAACCACAATCGTTTTACAAAAGTTCACTTATAATTCTACTAAAATATCCTGTTAGAAATGGTTTCCAATTAAAATAACAATTTCTCAGGGTTTTTTACGCCCCTGACTCCCATTTAAAATACACTTATGGCAGTCATCCTTTTATTAGATCGGGTAGGTAGATATAATGTTGTTGTTGAGACCCAGACCGTCCGACCTACCAGAAAGGTGTAAGGTAACTGTATGGACGGCCGGGAAGTGCCACCCAATTTAGACCGGAACCCAGTGGGGGAGGCATCCACAGGGACCGTACCCTCCTTCCCCTACCACCAACCTCTCGGAAGGACTTACGGACCCACATGTTTAACGTGATCGTACTCCGCATGAACACGGCGGCATTTGTGGTAGCGTGCAAATCTAGCGCGCAAACCACGGGGATACCGCACCCGAGATGGCCAACAGCACGCGGTGTTCCGAGGTGGTCACCCACCAAGTACTAACCGCGCCCGATGCTGCTTGACTTCGGTGATCTAACGAGAACCGGTGTTTTCAGCACGGTACGGCCGTTGGCCCTAGGTAGATATAATGTGTATATACTCAGACAATTTTCATTTCGAAACTAGGGTGAAGAACATTCCCAGGTACCTTGTATAATTATAAATTAATTATACGAGTTCCATTACAGACATGTGCGTATGCAGGATTTTTTCATTTTGGATTTAATGGAATTAAGATAATAAGATGTCGGCGGTCTCAAAGTGAACCTAGTACGATTAGTAGGGTTTCAGTGGACTCTGGAAGATTGAGCGCCGATTTCGAATTGAGAGCATAAAGACCACGCAGGATACTAGCCTGGGTAAACTTAATATCATCAGGAGGCTAACTTGAGGTAAAAATATAGCAGGAGGTGGTCAGTCATATTGTTTGCTGCACGCCAATCTGACATAAGACAGTGGAGAATGCAGAGTTTACTTCAAAATAAGAGCTTGTAATTTCGTCCGAGTAGCTCAACGGTAGAGCGTCGGCTGGCTAATTCAGAGATCCAGAGTTCGATTCCCGGTTGGGGTAAGGTTCTTTACAATCTTATACATCATTTTTTCATTGTGAAGAAGTAAATTCATTGCATTATATAAGGAAAGTCAACAAGCTGTTACTTTAAACCTGTGCAACCTGTTACTTTAAACATTTATAACCTGTTACTTTAAAATATTCATCATGCTTTAAAAATATATACAAATGAGCAAGTTGTTAAATGTGAGGCATTCAGATGGTTTGTGTTAATACATAATATTTTAGTACCTTTTACATCCATACGGAATTCCCGGAACTATCAACACTGTTTCATCATGGAACATAACGCTATATTCGTATGTTATAGACATAATATTACAATATGACACGCTACAAGAATGTCCTGCTAATGTGTTGTACAGAAAAATACAGTTACGTATCATCATTTGAAGTTATTTTAAATTTCCACCTAATGTCATGCAAATGTAAAATAACTTTATAAACCAGTATTTTGAAAATATCTTTTTTTGCATTTGCTTTTTTTTAAGTTAGTCGGTGATATTGGCCATGTGACTTCAGTAATCAGTTTCTAACTTACTTATTTTACTAAGGTTCAGTTAAATTCTTAGTTTTATTCACCAGTGTTTTCTTTCAGGACTTTTTGGCCGGAGGGGGGGGGGGAGAATGAAATTTTCAGGGGTCAAGTTTTCTATTTGCCCTATACAAATGTATCTAAATACTGTTAAATAAATATAAACTATGTCAACATAACATCTCTCCGGGGGAGGGAGACGAACTCCCCTCCCCCCGGAGGTATACCTGAAAGAAATACTGGTATTCACTGTTGTGTTTGTTGAGACCCAGACCGTCCAACTTACTAGAAAGGTGTAAGGTAACTGTTTGGACGGCCGGGAAGTGCCACCCAATTTAGACCGGAACCCAGTGGGGTAGGCATCCACAGGGACCGTACCCTCCTTCCTCTACCACCAACCTCTCGGAAGACTGTATTCACTGTGAAATGTTTCCTTCTATTTTGAATTTTTTTCCCCTAAATTCTTTTCTATGCATGTTTCTTTTCTTTGCAAAACTCTATTTTACATTTAGCAAGGATTTTCTTCTGTCACGTGATGTGACTATTTATTGACAAACATTTGATCACCTGATTGTTCATGTGATTACTCTAACTTTATACCCTGAAAAAGGAGGCTGTTTCTTGCCACCGTCACAAGGTGATGTCGGTACTAATTTATTTTATGCTATGTTATTAACGAAAATGTTGCTTGTAGCCATGAAAATGATTCTAACTTGATATAAATCAATCTTGCGAATTTGTGCTTCTGTTTAATACAATATTTGTCCATGGAGTTGTTTTTCACAAAATCGTACTATAAAGCTTGCTATTTTATATTAAAAAATCCGATGTGGGTAACACGTGACTTTCCTTATATAATGCAATGAATTTACTACTCTTACAGTTAAAAAAATGTTATTCTTATAGCAGATACTTATATTCTTTCCAAGATATTGAATTTTTTCAATTAGTCGTCATTTTTATTGATTTAGCGTCATTTTTATCAATTTGGCGAGATTTTTGTTAATTTGGCAACAATAAAAAATGTCGCTAAGTTGGCGACATTCCGCCAAATTCGGCGCCAAAATCTCGCCAAGCGTTATGGACGGAGAAATAAGTTATTCTTACAGCAGATAAATGACTATTGGCGTTCAAATACAAAAGTATTACTCAAAGTATCTTTTTTCATGAATGGAACGAGCTAGATCCACGAGAATAATGTCACCAAATTTATCGCATAGTATTACATATGAAAAGTGAACATGTTTCTCAATAGGAAATGTATTTTTTTTTCATTTTATATAACTTTTTGATAATTTTTTTTTGAAAAATGTGCAATATCTCGAGAACGGTTCAAGTTAGCGTTCTAAAATTTATGTCAATCGTTTTCTAATGAAAAATTACGTAGGAAATGTATATTTGCGTAACTTTATTTGCGGTTTTGATTTTTCGACGATTTTTTCAAAATTTCACTCGAAAATTTAGGGGGGTTCTGAACATTCGATTGCGTATAAAAACAATAGACTTCCAGTGTTTACGGATTGTGATTTTTATGTCAAATTTCGTTCGAATCGGTCCATTCGTTCGTCAGTTATCGTCTGCAGAGACTCACTGACACACACACACACACACACACACACACACACACACACACACACACACACACACACACACACCGAGACATCACTTCAAAAATGTTTGATTCGCGATCAGGGATGCTTGAAACGTGCTCTCCCGTCGAAAACTCGAATTCGAATTTTCGACCTCGTCACAATATTTTCCTTATACATTATGTATATAAGGAAAGTAAAAAGTTCAATATAAAAACTGAATTAACATGTCACTTGAAAAGCTTAATTTCATCTAAAGCAAAGTAAAACGTTAAACTTTTTTAAAGAGCACTTTAACAATAAAAAAATTACAGAAAAATAATTAAGGTTATTTGATGGAATATAAATCATTTCAGAGAAATAGAAACATTTATGAAGCCATAAACTTGATAAACTTCTTTAGCACTCAATATTCTACTTAATGCAAAAGAACTCCGTTGAAAGAAACAAAATGAACCCACCATAAAAAGGTGCGTACGTGAAAGAAAAGTTAATCAGCTCCCTTTAGGGGGTTGTTAATATGATTCTCAAATCGAATTTCTTTGGCTCAATTCATTATTCGTTACCAGTAGGGGAATGATTTTATCAAACGCAAACACTCAATTAGGAAACGATGCTTAAAGACATTATATTAGAAAATTTTTTTGTAAACTATACCTGAAAATGCGAATGCACATTCTTTTATAGATCATAAGTTCTGTTTTGTAATATATATATATATATATATTAACCCCACTTTTTTATAGCTCTTTTTGTATATTATAACTTTTTCTTACCTTTGCGTATTACTGTTTTTCATTTCTTACAAATGGCAACAGTAGATCATTTCTTTTTTCTTTGCGAATGGCAACACTGGCTTCCTCATTGTCAACACTGGTCTCTTTACTGTCAGGGTTCGACTGGTTCGGGCATATGCAGTGTTTGTTCCAGGTATTCATGTTTTCTTCTATTTTTAACACTTTACAACAAAGTTGAAACGTGTTTATGACTTTGTTCATTCTGTCTGTCTGTCTGTCTGTCCGTTAGCACGATAACTGCCGTAAAAATGACTTAATCAAAATGAAATTTTAGTATGTTGTTCAGACGGTCTGTAGGACCTATGGGAATATAAATGAATAATATCACCCAATTAGTATTGGATTGAACCCGGGTTGAAAAAATGAAATACATTGAGCCCTATGGGACCTAATTTTTCAAACATTTTTTAAGCGGATTTAAAATTCACAACTTGCTTCGAAAATTTTAGGTAATATTCAAATTGTTCCATGAAATATATAAAAAAAAATTCAGCGAAATATATTCAGTAGTTTTTTAAATAAAAATAAAAATAATAATTACACCTCTTATATGAAAGGATCACGTGACCATGATATGAAACGATCACATGACCCACTTCAAAATGATATATGGCATCCATCTTGTTTCAAAATCGTGATTTTTTTAAGTTCTTTTTAATTCATATTGAGTGTTGTATCCGTCCTAAAACTACTTTATTTTTGCTTAAATTCTGTGCATCTACATACTGAAACAACGCAATGACAATATATTTGAGTTTAAATGCTCATCTAAATTTGATTATTTCGACAACTAAGCCTATTTTTCACCTATGTAAAATGTAAAAAGCAAAATATGTAGAATGAGTTGTATTAGAATTCCTGTATTTTTTTAACACAAAATAATTTAGTCCATGGGGGCTGCATGGCTGATATGAATGAAATATTAATTGATTTTATAAACAGAAGGACGATTTTTTTCGATGAAGTTTTAAGCATAGAGTTTAATTATTTGTAGCTCCATGGTCTTAAATAAAATGTTTAAATAAAATAAATTATTATGGTATTGTGATGAATGAATTGAATGGGAGAAAGTTATGAATGAAATCCTGTTTTTAAAGAGAGATCCAGGCGTGTTATTTTTTCTATGACGTCATTTGAATTAATTTCAGTTGTTTTCGATTAAGTTTTCAAATATAATAAATTATCGTAGTATTATGATAATTCTAAAAATATTACCGTGGAATGTATAACATTTTAGAGATGTTTAAACTAGGCAATTTATATTTTAATGCCGTCATTTGAATAAAGTTCATTTTTTTCGATGAAGGTTTAAGTTTTCAAATATAATAAATTAATGTAGTATTGTGATAAGTTTTAAAATAGTACCGAGGAATGTATTGCACATTTTAGACTTGTTTAAATAAAATTGCATTGAAGTTGGAAAGTGTTTCCTAATCAATGTTTTAAGCATGATTGATCTTTTTTGTTCCTTCTTTATGCTGTCCAAGTAGAAATAGTTTATAGATATAATCTATCGATTTCTCCAGACACATACATATTTTGTGTTTACTTCGTCAAAATACTTGGATCCGAAGAAGAGTTTTGCGAAGTAAAAAAGTCCATTTTTTAAGACCTAGCCCTTGCCCACGTGTATAGCAATAATGCTTGATTTTTTATGTTTTTCTATTATCGTTTTCATACCATTGAAATTTGTTGATTTTCTTTAGCATGATGACTCGCAATTTGTATTTTTTTCCCATTTGATTGAAGATTTGCTGTTGTACACTTTTATTTTGTACGTGTTTTAGAATGTTAGGTTTTTCGAGTTGCAGTTTCTCACTTTTCTTTCATTGGACTTTCAAGCTATTATTATTATATATATATATGTATATATATAAATGTATATATATATATATGTATGTATATGTATATATTTATATATATATGCGCGAAAGCCAGTCGTCTTGAAAGCCGCAGTGAAACGCACCTGTTTCTGGCTTCATTATTGCCGATTGGCGTCATTACATGATTTTGGCGTCATTGAACGATATTTTTGCATTCATCTTTTCAATTTGTCCATTTTTCTTCTTTCATTTTCATTCAGGAATCTAAACATTCGTATCTTATTTCCGTAATTATTAGATCACTTTACAGTCGAACAAACAACCTATTTTCTTGCTCATTTATAACATAGTGCTCGATATCAAGTCACTATTGAAACAAATGGGTAAGCATGATAAATGGCTGATGCGTTAGTTTTCTATATAGGAGTTACCCGTGATTAAGGCTCCTCTATATACGAGCCGTCAAGCGTATTGAAGCCTACCGAGGCAGGCAGCCTAATCCATTAGCATTAGCTCTATTCGTATTTTCACTTTAGGAAGTACTATTGAAATAATTTTTGGTGGGTGTTCTGCAATGAGCTGCTCAAAACTAGAACAAGAAAGATCAATCATGCTTAAAGCATTGATTATAAAACACTTTCCAACTTCAATGCAATTTTATTTAAACATCTCTAAAATGCAATACATTCCTAAGTAATATTTTAAAACTTATCGCAATACTATATTAATTTATTATATTTGAAAACTTAAACCTTCATCGAAAAAAATGAACTTCATTCAAAGGACGGCATTGAAATATAAATTGCCTGGTTTAAACATCTCTAAAATGCGATACATTCCTTGTTAATATTTTTAAAATCATCATAATACTACAAAAATTTATTATATTTGAAAACTTCACCGAAAACAACTGACATTCATTCAAATGAAGTCATAGAAAAAATAACACGCCTGACTCTCTCTATAAAAGCATCATTTCATTCATAACATTTTCCCAATCATTTCATTCATCACAGTACTAAAATAATTTATTTTATTAAAAAATTTAAGACCATGGAGCTACAAGTAATTAAACTCTATGCTTAAAATTTCATCGAAAAAAATCGTCCTTCTCTCTGTAAAATCAATGAATATTTCATTCATATCAGCTTTGCAGACTCCATGAGCTAAATACTTTTGATTTAAAAAAATACAGGAATTCTTACTCAACTCCTCCTGCATATTTTGCTGTTTACATTTTGCATGAGTGAAAAATAGGATTCGCTGTAGAAATAATCAAATTTGGATGATCATTTAAACTCAAATATATTGTCATTGCGTTGTTTCAGTATGTAGATGCACAGAATTTAAGCAAAAATAAAGCGGTTTTGGGACGAATACAACACTCAATATGAATTAAAAAGAACTTTAAAAATAACGATTTTGAGACAAGTTGGATGCCATATTTTATTTTGAAGTGGGTCACGTGATTTTTTCATATCATGGGCACGTGACCGCTTCATATAAGAGGTCTAATTATTATTTTAATTTTTATTTAAAAAACTACTGAATATATTGTGCTGAAATTTTTTTTCTATATTTTATGGAATAATTTGAATATTTCCTAAAACTTTCGAAGCAATTTGTGAGTTTTAAATCCGCTTAAAAAATGTTTGTAAAATTAGGTCCCATAGGGCTCAATGTATTTCATTTTTTCAACCCCTGTTCAATCCAAATCTAATTGGGTGATATTATTCATTTATATTCCCATAGGTCCTACAGACCGTCTGAACAACATACTAAAATTTCATTTTGATTAAGTCATTTTTACGGCAGTTATCGTGCTAACGGACAGACAGACAGACAGACAGACAGAATGACCAAAGTCATAAACACTTTTCAACTTTTTACTTTCCTTATATACATAATGTATAAGGAAAGTATTGTGACGGGGTCGAAAATTCGAATTCGAGTTTTCGACGGGAGAGGACGTTTCAAGCATCCCTGATCACGAATCAAACATTTTTGAAGTGATGTCTGTGTGTGTGTGTGTGTGTGTGTCAGTGGGTCTGTGGAGACGATAACTGACGAACGAATGGAACGATTCGAACGAAATTTGGTACAAAAATCACAATCTATAAACACTGGAAGCCTATTGTTTTTAAACGCAATCGAATGTTCAGAACCTCCCTAAATTTTCGAGTGAAATTTTGAAAAATTTGTCAAAAAATCAAAACCGCTAATAAAGTTACGCAAATAGACATTTCTTATGTAATTTTTCATTAGAAAACGATAAACATCAAATTTAGAACGCTAACATGAACCATTCTCGAGATATTTCACATTTTTTAAAAAAATTATCAAAAAGTCATATAAAATAAAAAAATATAAATTTCCTATTGAGAAACATGTTCACTTTTCATATATAATACCATGTAATAAATTGGGTGACATCATTCTCGTGGATCTAGCTCGTTCCTTTCATGAGAAAAGATACTTCGAGTAATACTTTTGTATTTGAACGCCAATAGTCATTTATCTGTTATAAGAATAACTTATTTCTCCTTCAGTAAAGCTTGGCGAGATTTTGGCGAAGAATTTGGCGGAATGTCGCCAACTTGGCGACTTTTAGAAATGTCGCCAAACTAGCGAAAATCTCGCCAAATGGATTAAAATGACGCTAATTCAATGAAAATGACGACTAATTGTCGAAAATTCAATATCTTGGAAAGAATATAAGTAACTACTATAAGAAGAACCTATTTTTTTTACTGTAAAAGTAGTAAATTCATTTCATTATATAAGGAGAGTCATGTGCTGCCCAAATCAGATTTTTTGTAAAGTGTTTAAAAGGTTTAGGTAATTTCGCTTTCTCAGCAACGAAGAAGGAATACGAAAATGGCTTATAAATAGTCAGCGGGATTATTGGATTATTGGGATTATTGGTACAGGAGCATACTTGTGCGAGATAATTTCTACAACATTGCAATTGAAATTTCTATTTTAATATAAAGTATTTATTTGAAACACTCATTACTTTCCTTATATATATAATGTATAAGGAAAGTATTGTGACGGGGTCGAAAATTCGAATTCGAGTTTTCGACGGGAGATCAAGTTTCAAGTATCCATGATCACGAGTCAGACATTTTTGAGGTGATGTGCGTGTGTGTGTGTGTGTGTGTGTGTGTGTGTCAGCTAGTCTGTGGAGACGATATCTCTCGAACGAATGGAGCGATTCGAATGACATTTGGCGGCACAAAAATCACAATCCGTAAATACTGGAAGCCTATTGTTTTTAAATGTAATCAAATGTTCAGAACCCCCTAAATTTTCGAGTGAAATTTTGAAAAAATCATCAAAAAATCAAAATCATTAATAAAGTTACACAAATAAACATTTCTTATGCAATTTTACCTTGGAAAGCGATTGATATAAACTTTAGAACGCTAGCATGAACCGTTCTCGAGATATTGCGCATTTTTCAAATAAATTTATCAAAAAATCCCATAAATTAAAAAACAGTATTAACTGTTGAGAAACATGTTCACTTTTCATATGTAATATCTTGCGATAAATTGGGTGACATCATTGTCGTGGATCTAGCTCGTTCCATTCATAAGAAAAGTTACTTTGAGTTATTCTTTTGTATTTGAACGCCAATTGTCATTTATCTGCTATAAGAATAACTTATTTCTCCGTCTATAACGCTTGGCAAGATTTTGCCGACGAATTTGGCGGAATGTCGCCAACTTGGCGATTTTTTGAAATGTTGCCCAATCAACAAAAGTCTTGCCAAATGGATACAAATGACGCCAAATCAATGAAAAAAACGCCAAATTGTCGAAAATTCAATATCTTGTAAATAATATAAGTATCTACTATAAGAAAAACCTATTTTTTTACTGTAAAAGTACTAAATCCATTGCATTATATTAGGAAAGTCATGTATTGCCCACATCAGATTTCTTTTATAATTTCGGAACTATATAGTATGAATTATTATTGATCTTTAATTGCTATATTAGTCTTATTTGAGTTAACATGGTTTGTAGTCTAAACATGATCCTGAATGTGTTTTTCTCTCTTCCAAACCTAAAAGTATAATAGCTTCAAATTATATATATATATATATATATATATATATATATATATATATATATATATATATATATATATATATATATATTAAATATTTATTCATGTTACACAAATATCTTTCAAGTTTTACACACTTTATTGCATTTTTAGAGTATAAGGAGGCATAAAATTATTGACTCCTACTGTCAACAAACTATCGCCAAGTGGAAATCTTACCATATTATAATAATTATGGCATAAGCTAAAATGGTAGATAAATCGAAATACATTTATCATAAAATCTAATGAATTATCAAATAGGATTTTTCAAAAACTGATAGAAATTATGTCAGAATAACACGAATTTACTTTAGAACGGCACTGATATTTTCATCGCCAAGTCGATAATTGGCGTCAATCACTTGATGTAAATATTGGTTCTCTGCTTTTTCAGTTTAGAGGATTTCCACAATATTATCATTTAGAGTACTTGAATTCTTTCGTACTTGGAATAAAAAATATATCGTTTACAATACAGATGTATATAATTTATTAATAGTACTAAGATTTTAAATGTTGCATTTATCTAATCTATACATCCACAGGTTTATAACAAAATCGCCCCATAATTAAAATTAAGTACCTTTAAAATTAAATACCTAATTTCATTTTAAAATACCCCCCCCCCCCCCCTCGGGTAATTTACACAATACTATGTCTCAGCATAAATATATACTTCAGCAAGAAAGATCAATCATGCATAAAGCATTGATTTTGAAACACTTTCCAACTTCAATGCAATTTTATATAAACATCTCTAAAATGCGATACATTCCTCGGTAATATTTTTAAAGTTATCACAATACTACATTAATTTATTATATTTGAAACCCCAAAACTTTATCGAAAAAAATGAACTTCATTCAAATGACGGCATTGAAATATAGATTGTCTGGTTTAAACATCTCTAAAATGCGATACATTCCTCGGTAATATTTTTAAAATTACCATAATACTACAATAATTTAATATATTTGAAAACTTCATCGAAAACAAATGAACTTTATTTAAATGTCTTCATCGAAATATAAATTGCCTCTATATAAAAGTAGCATTTCATTCATAAACATTTTTCCATTTCTTTCATTCATCACAATATTATAATAATTTACTTTATTTAAAATCTTAAAACCATGGACGTACAAGTAATTTAACTCTATGCTTAAAACTTCATCGAAAAATCCTCTTTTCTCTGTAAAATCAATGAATGTTTCATTCATATCAACTACATTGCAGACTCCTTGAGCTAAATGATTTTGCGTTAAAGAAATGCAGCAATTCTTATACAATTTATTCTACATATTTTGGTATTTACATTCTCTATAAGTGAAAATTAGGCTTCGTTGTAGAA
The DNA here is from genome assembly GCA_951213105.1 of Amaurobius ferox. Taxonomy (NCBI): domain Eukaryota; kingdom Metazoa; phylum Arthropoda; class Arachnida; order Araneae; family Amaurobiidae; genus Amaurobius; species Amaurobius ferox. Next base: position 26,432,028 of record OX578148.1, read on the forward strand.
ATAATCAAAGTTTGATGATCGTTTAAACTCAAATATATTGTAATTGCGTTCTTTCAGAATGTAGATGCACAGAATTTAAGCAAAAATAAATTTAATAACATTTAAAGTTCAAATACATTTTAGAAACATTTGAAAAATAGGAATACTAATTAAAAATGCGTGTCAACACGTCCCCCCTTTTCAAAAATCACACTTAAACATAGACATTTTTAATTTGTGCTAGAATTTCACTCAGAAATTGTAGAAAATTAAAATATATAAACTTCTCTTTATATTAAAAGCTTGTTGAGTTTGCGGATGGCAAAATTATTTCTGATTGCAGCCCACAATTTGACAGTTCAGCAGAAGTGAAGAACTATTTTATGTAATATCTTAACATTTTTACAAAATAGCACTCATTTGCGTCAAATTAACATTGGCGACAAACTCACTAACTTTACCCAGTCTGATTGGAATTCTCGATTTCGAGAAAAGTGTTATTCACCCATTTCTATTTACAACGGTATCGATTCTATATTTCTTATTATATGACCTACTTGGTTATGATTTTTGAAAATAATTTACTTATGGGTATGATAAAAAAAATAATTAAACTCTTGGAACGATTTTTATTATAAAATATACCTCTTTTTACTTTCTGGAGAACATAGCAAGAGTCAGAATTTAATTGAATTTGTTTTTCTCCCTATATTAAACAATTTTTATTTAAAAAATTACGTAACATATTTTACTGAAATTTTTTTTATATATTTTATGGGATAATTTGAATATTTTCTAAAACTTTCGAAGCAGTTTGTGAATTTTAAATTCGCTTAAAAAATGTTTCAAAAATTAGGTCCCATAGGGTTCAATGTATTTCATTATTTCAACCCGGGTTCAATCTAAAACTAATTGGGTGATATTATTCATTTATATTCCCATAGGTCCCATAGACCGTCTGGAAAACATACTAAAATTTCATTTTGTTAAAGTCATTTTTACGGCAGTTATCGTGCTAACGGACAGACAGACAGACTGACAAACAGACAGAGTGAACAAAGTTATAAACACTTTTCAACTATGTTGTAAAGTCTTTCCCGGCCACACATTAAGCTACCACAAGCCTTAGGATTGGTCGTGTGGTCTGGGCCTTTAACTATGTTGTAAAGTGTTAAAAACAACTTTTCATTATTTAGCACTATTTCAAATAATTCAAAGTCTTTCTGAGCTCATAATAAGATCATAATTTTTTTATATAATGTTAGAACTGTAACAGATATGAAATATAAATATACATCAAAGCATTTCATAAACTTTAATAAGACCAGATTTTTGAAAAAAAAAATTAAAAAGAAAAATATGTCCATCTATTTGCTAAATTGTTGTTGAGTGAGAATCATATTTTTGATTCTTGTTAATAAGTGTCGCCTAATTCTAAACGTTATTCCCATTTAATTTATATTTATAAAAATATAACTCAATTGTAAATTTGTTAACGTTATCAAATACGTGTAAAAATCAATGTTTGGAGCACGTGTTAAACCGCCAAATATGGTAACCCATGTATTTGTAGAAACCATACTGGGCTTCAATATGTTTGATAAATCAGCCTGTATTATAGGATCGCTACTCGTGACGATGACGTTACAATTGAATTGAAAGGTTACGCACAGGAAAGGTCTACTGTGCATTTCCTGTCATTATCTTCCCAGAATTATGCACCTCTTTTAAAGGGCATAATTGAATACGAAGGGATTTTTTGGATTAGTATTTAAATTGGGCAGGATTTTAAAATCTTTTGTTCTAAGGGCGAGAATTTTTCATTTTTTGTTCTAAACGGGTCTATTTTTAAAGAAATGGGGCTGGATTATTGCTATTGCAAGACGCTTATTTATGAGCTAATAATGCTAGAGTGTAGCTTTAAAGACAATATTTTAAACTACCGGATGACGTTTTGAAAACGGATAACGACGGACAAATTCACTTTAGTGAATAAATATATTATAAGTTTAATTAATAAATAGATCACAACGTAAAATGTGCAGTTAAATGCAAAACTTAGATGCATTTTTTGAAAGCAATAGGTTTTCGAAAAGATTATCTGCTATTTGTATATTTTATTTGCGCAACATTTTACTTTGTGATCTATTTATTTATTGTTTGTGCGCAAAGTCATATTTTCTATTTATATTATCTATGATATATATTATTATATTGAAAGTAATAACTCCTGAAAAATCTTGTCAAAACTCATGACATATAACTTTTTATCCAATTTAAACAGTGACATTAAATTAAGTTGGAGTAAAGCTTTTTAAATTCTACATACCAAATTGCCTCTGACAGCTTTCGATTTGCAACTATTTTCGTAATTCAGAAACTTGTCGATGTCAATGAATATCACAATCTATAGCCTCAAATCTTTATTAATTTCTTTCATTTTTATTGACACTGTTAAATTATTTCTTTCATTCACTTTTGCTGACAGGATTAAAGTATATCTGTCATTCATTTTTACTGACAGGGTTAAAGTATTATTTTCATTCATTTTTACTGACAGGGTAAAGGTATTTCTTTCTTTCATTTTTATAGACAGGGTTCAAGCGATACATTTTTCATTTTTACTGACAGGGTTAAAGCATTTTTTAATTCATTTATATTGACAGGGTTAAAGTATTTCTTTGTTTCATTCTTACTGACAGGGTTAAAGTATTCTTATTCTTTTATTAACACTTTACGACATAGTTGAAAAGTGTTTATGACTTTGTTCATTCTGTTTGTCTGTCTGTCTGTCCGTTAGCACGATAACTGCCGTAAAAATGACTTTATCAAAATTAAATTTTTGTATGTTGTTCAGACGGTCTGTGGGACTTATGGGAATATAAATGAATAATATCACCCAATTAGTTTTGGATTGAACCCGGGTTCAAAAAATGAAATACATTGAACCCTATGGGACCTAATTTTTCAAACATTTTTTAAGTGGATTTAAAATTCACAAATTGCTTCGAAAGTTTTAGGAAATATTCAAATTACCCCATAAAATATTAAAAAAAAAATTTCAGCAAAATATATTCAGTAGTTTTTTAAATAAAAATTAAAATAATAATTACACCTTTTATATGAAGAGATCACGTGACCCACTTCAACATAAAATATGTCATCCATTTTGTGTCAAAATCGTGATTTTTAAAGTTCTTTTTAATTCTAATTTAGTGTTGCATCCTAAAACCGCTGCATTTTTGCTTAAATTCTGTGCATCTACATTCTACATACTGAAACAACGCAGTTACAATATATTTGAGTTTAAATGATCATCCAACTTTGATTATTTCTACAACGAAGCCTAATTTTCACTTATGGAGAATGTAAATAACTAAAAGATTCAGAATGATTTCTATAAGAATTGCTGCATTTCTTTAACGCAAAATTATTCAGATCATGGAGTCTGCAAAATAGCTGATATGAATGAAATATTCATTGATTTTTCAGAGAAAAGAGGATTTTTCGATGAAGCTTTAAGCATAGAGTTAAATTACTTGTACCTCCATGGTTTTAAGTTTTTAAATAAAATAAATTATTATAGTATTTTGATGAATGAAATGAATGGGAAAAGTTTATGAATGAAATGTAGCTTTTATAGAGAGAGCCAGGCGTGTTATATTTCGATGACGTTATTTGAATATATTTCATTTGTTTTCGATGAAGTTTTCAAAGATAATAAATTATTGTAGTAATATGATAATTTTAAAAATATTACCGAGGAATGTATCGCATTTTAGAGATGTCTAAACCAGGCAATTTATATTTCAATGCAGTCACGTCATTTTTTTCGACGATGTTTTAAATTTTTAAATATAATAAATTAATATGGTATTGTGACAAATTTAAAAATATTGCCGAGGAATGTATCGCATTTTAGAGATGTTTAAATAAAATTGCATTGAAGTTGGAAAGTGTTCCGTAATCAATTCTTTATGCATGACTGAACTTTTTTGTTTTTACTGACCCAGTATAAAATTTAAGTATGCTTGTTAAAAATCTAGTAACCCTGAAATAATGTCTTCATATAGTGACTACCATGCACAATTTAATTATAATACATATAGTATATCAGAAAGCATTCTGATATACTATATGTATTATAATTTTTCATCCAGCACAAAGCCGGATGAAAAATTACCAGAAAACTTGGTGGATAAATATCCTGAAAAACTTAAATGTGTGTCATAGTTACATTTAACTACTTTTTAAGAGATTTAACTAATTTTTAACAGACATCAGTTGATAATTTGTCATGACTATAAATATATAGCACTAGAAAATGTATTCGGCGATTTAAAGCAGCGATAAATTAAATTTATTCAAAATTTTTTTAAAAGCCGTAGCATAATATGTACTAAAGAACCTAAACAAGCCCTAGTCTGTTGTGTGGGAACGTAATATACCTTGGGACTAACACTAGACATATGGAGCGATATCCCCTAATGCGATTGGATATTACACCCTAAATACGCTTTTCGCGCTCTGTTCGAACGTAATTCGCTCAAAAGAATCTCTTTTGATACGTCTTAAATAAACTCTTTTGATTAACTCTAAATAATCTTTTTTGATACGTCTTAAATAGGCTGCTTGGATACGACCTAAATAAACTCATTTGATATGCCTAAAATAAGCTCTTTTGATACGCCCAAAATAAGCTTCTTCGATACGCCCTAAATAAACTATCTTAATGCGTTCTAAATAAGCTTCTTTGATACGCCCTAAATTCTTTTGATACAACCTAAATAAATTATTTTGATACGCCTTAAATAAAAGCTTTGATGCGTCCTAGACACGTGTCTTTCTCTATCTGCACTGGCACGCCCTAAATGAGCTCCCTAAATTTGATGCTCCCTAAATTATCTCCATTGATACATATCGAATGCTTATTAAAACCAGCAGTACGTCTTCTAAATGAAAATGCTGTCTAACTTCTGTTTAAAATTACACTGCATCTCGCAAAGAATTCTTGAAAACCAAGCCTATTCCATCCACGATATTATAAACTATGGTACCTGTATGAAGCAACGAAGAAAAACCAGTTCTCACAGGAAAGATCTTATGGGATCGGACTTCTGTTATATCAGGTTTGAAAATTCATAGAAAAATCAGGAATAGAGTAATTAAAAAATTGTTATTATTAGAACGAGAATGTATTTATGCCTATATATGTGTTAGTAATATATATATACATAAAGCATATGTATATATATACGTATTTTGGACATAGTGACAGATGTATTAAGAATATAAACGACGGATGTATTAAGTAAAATAACACACTTCCCACCTGCTCACTCGTTCATAAAAATCCTGAACAGATGTGGACGCACCCCTCCTAGTGAAAATATTACATAGTCCTAATTTGCATTAAAGTAAAATTGTGGGAGCTAGTTAAACTAAAAGTTACGCCCTGGAGGTTGATTAAAATAATATGCATATTCTGGTGATACATACAGATGTTTCAGAGACTATAGCCACCAGTAAAATCAAAATCAGTGGATTAAGAGGCGAGATGGAAAATTGGGGGAGGGGGGCTAACTAAAGTAAAAGTTACGGTCAGGATTTGTCACGTTAAAGATGCATATCCAGGTGACATGTGCAAATGGTGCTGAGACTATAGCCACCAGCCAAACTAAAATCATTCAGTTAAGAACTGATATGTAAAATTGTGGAGGAGAGTTAAACTAAAAGTTACGCCCAGGGAGTTGACACAAAAAACGCATGTATATTATATCCATCATATATGTGTATCAAGGTGAGGCGTACAGGTGGTGCAGTTACAACCATCAACAGAATCCAAATCGTTCAATTAGGAGGCGCGATGGGAAATTTGGGGGGTGGGGTGCTAACTGAAGTAAGAGTTATATTCAGAGAGTTGTCACAACAAATATGCATATCCAGGTGATATGTACAAATGGTGTAGAGACTATAGCCATTAGCAAAACTAAAATGGCTCAATTAGGGAACGAGATGTAAAATTGTGGGACTAGTTAAAATAAAAGTTACGTCCTTGTTGCTGACACTAAATATGTATATTCAGATGACACGTACAGAAGGTGCCGAAACTATAACCATCATCAGAATCAAAATCGCTGAATTAGAAGCCGAGATAAGAAATTCGGGGGCTACCTCAAATAAAATTTACACCTCAGATACCCAGGGGGTGTCTGAGACTCCTCAAACTAAATGTCCAAAACAACACATTTCTGAAAGCGTCACTAAAATAGCCTATAAGTCACGGGTATACCAAAAATAGGAAACTCGAGACGTTTAAAGAATGAATTTTATTTCAAACATATTGGAATTAGTCACCAGCAGATCAGCCAGAGCACAACACTGCCCCAAATCAGAAATGACCCCCTTTCCGAAGAACAAAACCACACTACATCAGAAATGACGAAATGCGAAACAACTTCAATAAGTAAGATAGCTAAGTGGTTCATGTGGTCCCTCTAACCCAAACAACACATTCCAACATTTTACTGTCCCAAACAACACATTTTACTCACGATGGATAGAAAGCCCTAAAATATCATAAACAAACCCCCAGTTCACCACACATACACAATTAATCCACTCACTTGTTCAAATGTTTATTTAAACTTCCAAATTTAAAAAAAAGACGAGAAAGAGAATACACACATTCTGAAATGCAGAAAATTGATGTCTAATTAGCGAAATTGAGCCAATTTGAGAGGTCCCTCTTCACGTTTTTCTACCCTTCTATTTCTTTTTGGCGAAAAGTGCTCACAAAACGTGACACATATCAAATGCTAATACTGCAATGACTGTTTTTTTTTCACATTAAATTCCTAATATTGTTCCCATACCATTCGTTCGCTCAGGACAAGGCGGTAAAAGGGACGAGGCTTTAAGTCTTACCCTGAAAATTTTATGCGCATTAGCGCTTTCATGAGTCTTCTTCCTCTCAGGAAAGCTGTTACGCCGCCATCTAGTGACATGTTCCATCACTTATTTCCAATAATTCTCGATTTAATTAAATTAAAAATTCAGAGTTTTTCAATAGAAATTGTATTAAATCTATATAACTAAAAGCATAATTTGTGGTGTTTTCTCAATGGTGCTGCGCGTCCCAGCGGCCTCCCCAAATGACACCTCCTGCTAAAAATAAAATATGCATATCATTGCAATACGAAATGATGCCAAAATTAGGAAATACGTTATTTTAAAATTTTAATGGTCTCCGCTTAAAATCTTTTAAATTCCGATGAGATTGGTGAAAATATAAAACATAAAAATAAGAATATACATATCATTCCAACAAAAAGTGATGCTCAAATTAGAAAATATGTTGTTTCAAAATTTTATTGGTGTACTATCTGCTTAAAATCTTTTAAATTCCGCTGAGATCCGAGAATATATAAAACATAAAAATAAGGATATGCATATTATTGCAATACAAAATGATGCCAAAATTAGGAAATACGTTATTTTAAAATTTTAATAGTATACTCTCCGCTTAAAATCTTTTAAATTCCGATGAAATTGGTAAAAATATAAAACATAAAAATAAGAATATACATATCATTCCAACAGAAAATGATGCTCAAATTAGAAAATATGTTGTTTCAAAATTTTAATGGTGTACTATCTGCTTAAAATCTTTTAAATTTCTCTGAGATCCGAGAATATATAAAACATAAAAATAAGAATATGCATATCATTGCAATACAAAATGATGTCAAAATTAGAAAATATGTTATTTCAAAATTTTAATGGTATACTCTCCGCTTAAAATATTTTAAATTCCGTTGAAATTAGCGAAAATATAAAACATAAAACTAAGAATAGGCATATCATTTTAGTAGCTCACAAGATTTATAAAACACTTAAGGGGGCGATCTTGAAAAGATGTAATGCAAGATTTAGCCTATAAAAGCAATGATGCAATTCAAAATGTAAGTTTTATCTCTAGTCATTGCGAGATACGTAAACATTCGTTTCCTTTATGCCTTTGGCTGTTTATGGAACAATACTTGTGGATATATCTTTGAAACAACGTAGGATTTGTTTTTAATGGTATTGGTCGTCTTTTTCATATTCAACGCATTTTTAAATGCTATTGTTTAAATGTTATTGTTGCCTGGTTTAAACATCTCTAAAATGTGATACATTCCTCGGTAAAAATTTTAGAATTATCATAATACTACGATAATTTATTATATTTGAAAACTTCATCGAAAACAACTGAAATCCATTCAAATGACGTCATAAAAAAATAACACGCCTGGCTCTCTCTATAAAAGCAACATTTCATTCATAAATAATTCCCCCATTCATGTCATTCATCACAATACTATAATAATTTATTTTATTTAAAAATTAAGACCATTGAGCTGCAAGTAAGTAAACTCTATGCGTAAAACTTCATCGAAAAATATCGTCCTTCTCTTTCTAAAATCAATGAATATTTCATTCATATCAGCTAAGCAGACTCCATGGACTAAATGATTTTGTTTTAAAGAATTACAGCGATTCTAATACAACTCATTTTCAATATTTTGCTGTTTACATTTTACATAGGTGAAAAATAGGCTTAATAGTAGAAATAATCAAATTTGGAAGAGCATTTAAACTGAAATATATTGTCATTGCGTTGTTTCAGTATTTAGATGCACAGAATTTAGGCAAAAATAAAGTAGTTTTAGGACGGATACAACACTCAATATGAATTAAAAAGAACTTTAAAAATCACTATTTTGACACAAGATGGATGCCATATATCATTTTGAAGTGGGTCATGTGATCGTTTCATATCATGGACACGTGATCGCTTCATATAAGAGGTGTTATTATTATTTTAATTTTTATTTAAAAAACAACTGAATATATTTCGCTGAATTTTTTTTTATATATTTTATGGAACAATTTGAATATTGCCTAAAATTTTCGAAGCAATTTGTGAATTTTAAATCCGCTTAAAAAATGCTTGAAAAATTAGGTCCCATAGGGCTCAATGTATTCCATTTTTTCAACCCGGGTTTAATACAAAACTAATTGGGTGATGTTATTCATTTATATTCCCATAGGTCCTATAGACCGTCTGAACAACATACTAAAATTTCATTTTGATTAAGTCATTTTTACGGCAGTTATCGTGCTAACGGACAGACAGACAGACAGACAGACAGACAGACAAACAGACAGACAGACAGACAGACAGACAGAATGAATAAAGTCATAAACACTTTTCAACTTTGTTGTAAAGTGTTAAAAAATTAAAATGGAACTTGAAGAGACATTGTATATCATCTGTTACTAATAAAAAAACTCATAATAAGTACTAGATTAAGAATTCATTGAAAGTCAATTGAATAAATTATAAATAGTTGAACCAACAATCCATAGGAAATAGTATTAATGAAAAATAGAATGCATAGAATGAATATAGAAAGTAATGAAATTGTAACATCCTCAGAAGGTGTATACAAAACCTGTGCTTTTTAGGAATAGTTTATTTCATTAAAAAACCTTGTTACAATGGACAAAAAGTTTATTTTACACCACAATGAATTATACGGGGAAAAAAAAGCATGAATAATAATGGAATGGAATAAATATATTTTTTCAAAAATGGAAATTGTGAATTTTAGGCCTATTATGGAAATTTCAATTTTAGAAATGTAGAGTGGAAATGTAAATCACTATATATGTTAATACTTTTATGTTTGGTGTAATTTTTTTTCAAGTTTTGAAAACATCTCTTTATTTTTCTCTATTATTATTCATGGTTTTCTTATATCGTTCATTGGGGTGTGAAAGCCCCAGGCCGTCCGGCTCGTCCAGAGGACTTAGAGCAACAAATTGGACGACCGGGTTCATTGGGGTGTTGTTGTTGAGACCCAGACCGTCCGACCTACCAGAAAGGTGTAAGGTAACTGTTTGGACGGTCGGGAAGTGCCACCCAATTTAGACCGGAACCCAGTGGGGGAGGCATCCACAGGGACCGTACCCTCCTTCCCCTACCACCAACCTCTCGGAAGGACTTTCATTGGGGTGTAAAATAACTTTGACATCTCCTGAACCGGAAATGAAAATCTTTAGTGAGTCCCATATCCCCCTTCGATATTCGGTGCTGAATCCATATCAGTCATTATCTAATCTCTATCTCAAGCCATTCCTGAGAATTCGATGTTTCAAAGAAAATTTTTGAAATGGAAGTGGAAAAGAAACAGTAAATTCTAATTTGTAGTGAACCAAGTTACCTCCTCTATAATTTGATACGGAATCCATATTAGTTATCACTTAAGCTCTATCTATAACTAATCTTATGAAATAGATGTTTCAAGTAAAATGAAAAACTTTGAATCGGAAATGGATATCCTTTTAGAGAATTCCCAACTCGCCACCAGATTTGATATTGAATAATACGAGCTCTATCTATATCAGATCCTGAGAAATAGATGTTTTAGTGAAAGTTTTGTGTAAAAAATAGTATGGCGAAGTGTTTGCTACCAATAAAAAGGCTTTATATACGAAAGCTCACAAAAACTAGTTTTAATGCTGTACAAAGAAACTTAAATCGGTTTACTATATCTGCCACTTACGGATGTTTTTAAGTTAGATCTTATTGTCTGTACACTGATATTTGAAAAAAAAAAATTGGCTAGTAAGGGTGGAAGGAGAGGGGCGAGATAACCCAGTGGTTAAGGCCCGGGAATTGCACCTGGAAAACCCGAGATGTAAAACATGTAAAATTTCGTTTATTTGAAATCTTGAATCCATGATATTTGATACAGCTCATGGGCTCTTTATTCTGTTTTTATTTAAATAGGGATCTATCGAATATATACAAAAATTTTAGTAATAGATAATATTTTCAAGGCTGTACGCACCACCACCCGATGTGCATGCGCATCGCGACAACCTCGGAGATATGAATGACTGCTGTATTATAACATTATTTGAAAAAAACTAATTTTGAATGATTGTCCCCGCCACCACCCTATGCAAAAATGCGCCTCTGTAATTTCTTTTCTTTTTTTAATTTTTAAAGTGTCCATAAGCTTAGTTTGTAACTCCATTCTCATGTAAATAGTTTTTGTCTTCAATGGGAGACAAAGCCACTTTGTTCAGGCGTACAGTGATCGCTGCTATCAATATCTGCTATCTACTATGGATCTTTCATGGTCGGTCTTACACAAAGTAAAACTGTCTATAACTACCGTGCTACCACATGTTTAGAAACACTTTTAGCCATTTTCTTTTCTTCAGGAGATGATAGAATTGAGTACATCTTAGGTCTAAGGCCTTTGAACTCTTGAATATGGGTTGAGTTTATTTCATCCTTAATGCATCGAATACGTTTTTTATTTTCATCGTTGAAGAGAGGATGGTTCTTGGGATAGTCAGAAAAGTCATAGAGATAGTTATGCAGACTTATATCTCTATAGATATTTGGATCATGGATTTGATAAGCTACTGAATCAGTATCAAAGAAGAGAAGCGAAGCTTTTTCAATATATTGGCTTTTAATATGTTTATAATGAAACTCATACATGAGTAGATTTGACAGTTCCAGAATAGCAAAACTTACTTATAGAGGCCGATTCATTAAAATGCAAATCTTTACACGCTCGATATTCACCAGAAATCCTGCTAGCTTTATAAGTTGGGGATGTAACCATCTTCAGGGCCCCATTTGAAGAATTTACAACTCAAAATTCCCTCGATTTCAGGGATTCTCCATTATTTTTCAAAACACAGCATTGTAAGAAGTTTAAAGAAATCGTTGTCGAAATTAGTCTTTGTTAACTTTCTCTATATTGAATTTTTCGCTCAATTTTCGCATTTCTTGCTTAACTTTCATCTTTTCATGATGCTAGAGGCTACTTTTATGATAATCATGTAGGGATTCGGGATATTCAAGATCCACCTCAAATATATATCCCTCTTGAACATTGCTCTCTAGATTCATTATCCAGTATTCATTAAAATTTTTTGCAAATATCCGTTCAAACTTGCCATATGGTAGGGATTGAGACATAACCCAGTCCTAGGTTATTGGCATCAAGATAGATAATGTGCCTATTAGAGTTGAACTTTTCCAAATACTCAGACCTACGCTGATGGATTATAAAAATACCACCTCGAATCCCACGTTCTATGAACAGTAGCATATTGTCATCTGTGAGAATTTCTAGGGCAGTCATTTTCAAGGACGCCTGCCAGATCAGTCCTGGCGAAGTCATAAGATATGCACAGTCAATGCTATAATGGGATAGACACAGTTTTCGAAAATTTTCACATAAGTTAGCTAATAGCATAACACCTGTTTTCCCATACAGTTCGTGTTATTCTCCCAAATTCTTTGAGATAAAGGTATTTTGTACAGTTAGTGCATGTTGATAATCTTTATTCTTAATAACTTCGTCTTTAATATCATTATGAAGGTGGAAGTAAAACATCTGTAGATATCCATCCAAACACGCCATAGGGTAGTGGCTGAGACTTAGTTCAACCATAGAGGTTACTGGTATCAAAACAGATAATTTGCTTATCAGGCTTATTAGCCCTATGAGGACAACTGCATTTTAAAACTGCTGTTTCCCAAGGAACGAAGCATTTTGCTTCGGAACTGTTGTTCCCAAAGGACGGCGCATTTTTTGCATTAAGCCTAACTTTTGAAAAAAAAATCACTAAAATCACCTGTGGCACAGCATTCTATTTTTTTCAGGAATAAAGGAAATACTTATTTTTTATTTGATGATTATGTTCCATATAAATTATTTTGTATTTAAACATTAAAAATTTAAATAATTAAAAGTGATTAAATAACTTGATTAAAATGGTAATTTGCTATGCAGGAAAAATATCCAAATGATTGTACGCAAAACTTTATATGGCTAATAGAGATTATGTACAATTTTAAAGAAGAAAATTGTGTTGCTACTAATTAATACGCCTTTTACATATGATATATTTCAAAACATGGCTTCACGCACAGACCAACATTACAATCTTCACACATTCACAGTGCGCTCATCAGAAATACCAAAGTTCCATGAATTTTGCATTACGTTCACAGCTATCCGGTGCTATTACCATGCGAGTATTTTTTTCGATGGGTAGGAAGCATCTTGACCCAGCCATTCTTTAATCTAAAATAACCTGATAAATTCACTACTGCACATTCCTCTGAAACCTAAACTTGAAAGAAAATATTCTCTTACATTCCAATAATTCACCAACGCCATCATTAAACTAAAATCCAACCGAATACCCATATTCAATTATAACATAACAGAGTCTGCCAGAAATGATCCGTTTGTTTATATTACAAAACCACATTTTACCACTATAGATGAAGTAATGATTCATTCACTGATACCCCCGTATACCAAGCTCAAGTATTAGCAAAATATGTTGTAAATGTTAAAATGGACAGTTTGCGTCGTCTAGTATTCAAATAAATGTAAATAAAAACGTTCCATATAGAAACGCGCATTGGTGCACATCGTCCTTAAGGGTAAATATCGCCTTGGCGTGAATGCGCAAATATCGTCTTTGAACACAATTCCCCAGTCGACGCACAGACGCGTTTGTCGCCCGCAAAGAGTAGAGAGAAGCCGTATTATGCAGTGTGCCCAGGCCGGGTCATGTTTTGTGCAGTCTTGACATGAGTGTGTCGGTCTTTTCTTCGTAAAAGCCGTAATTTTCATTTGAATCCACATGTTGATGCCCGAGATCTCCTTCGTTCTTCTCTTTGGATTTTCTCTTCCGGTTATGACAACTTCTATTTGGTTCGTGATCGTTTTTGCCCTCATGTTCGTATCGTGCCCTCATCTGGGAGTAAGAAGCGATTCCCGGGTTGAGACCATGAGCGCCTATCCGGGGTATGTGACCAGTGTGGCACCTCTGGTGCGCCTGTACCGGAAATTTTTTTGGGGCTATAATTTCGCCAGGATCTCCATTGATCTGGTAGGAGACCCCCTTCCACTTCTCGGAGAAGGATTTGACTCCATATTATGATATCGTCATCTTGGCTCAAGGTATGTCTTTTAACATATCTTGGCTCAAGGTATGTCTTTTAACATATATTGGCTCAAGGTATGTCTTTTAACATATCTTGGCTCAAGGTATGCCTCGGAACCCTTGTGTTCAACTCAGACTGAATTACTACTTGATGATGACCATCTTGGACAAATTGTGAGCCATACAGTCATTTGCAACTATAGCTGGTTCACCAATTTAATTATATTTGTTTCATTAATGACATTTAAAGGAAAATTAATTGTCTTCTATATAGTTTTGGAAGCATTAAATTTACTTAAAATCTATTTTCTAGAGCTAGTTCCTCCTATTTCTGACCAAACTAAAAATGTTTATAAAATTATTATTATTGAAAGTACTTGCTGCTGATATAATTTGAGTATTAAAACTATTTTTAAACTATGTGAAAGCTTGTGGCAATTGTTAATTAGGTACTTGTGCGCCTGGGTCTAGTGGGTGAAAGCTGATAAGAATTCAGCTGCTGTTTGATTTAACTCCATGATTAATTGCAATTTAACAAATAATGTTTAATTTAATATCAATTAATGGTGTGTTTATTCTGATTATCTTTGATGTTGATTTTACTTCAACTTCTTTCTGATGAAGAAGATGATCCTCAAGGTAAAAGTTTAATTATTTTAGTGTCATTTGATGTTTTCTTTGTCTTTCCGGCAGGTTATCTTGGAAATTTATTTCTCCGGACAGGAGGGTGAACTTAAGTGGGTTATTTGCGGCCTATGCGATCACTCGTTTGCAGCGGGTGGTGCTGGTTCTTGTTTCGAAATTTTAATGGGAGGTCACGGTTCGCTATTACAATTTGGAGCCGTGACGTTGCAATATATTCGGTAGATCACTTTTGAAAAGAAAGAAAAAAAAAACAATGCTCTACTCCAAACGCAACATCTTTTTATCTCTATCCTCTGCTGTGATAGTATCATTATGTCCATTTAATGTGCATCCTATGGGGCCTCAAATCCACCCCCTCACGCTTGTATCATAGTCTTTGAGTGTCCCTATGTTTAAGTATAGGACTTTAACACTCCCTCCTGTTGGTTTGCCGGCCTGCCCATTTTTGCTGCTCTATGTCTTCAGATGAGCCGGACGGCCTGGGTTTTCGGCCCCCTCCTGTTGATGAACTATCCTTATTACCCTACCGATGTGCAATATGAATATCCTACTGATGTGCAATATGTGATTTCCATATGAAATTAATAAGCCGGTTTTATGAATTTCTTCGAATACAGATTTTCGGTAACATGAAATAAAAAGGTTAATATACGAAACGTAATAATATAAACAAGCCCAAAACGGTAGAACTGATCCGTCTATCATCTATCGGATCCTTTCGAAGCTATATACTGGAACCGTATATGGACATTTTTCCAAATTCGGTAACAGGAGCAACCAACTATTAAAATGTAGATATTTTTATAGGGACGCCACGGGATCAGTACAAAGTGCTGTGACCATTGTCTCTATAAGACTCAAGGAATTACCAGTGTAACTCTATGGATTTCTGGTAAGCCGTCACTTTTCAGGACAGCCCATTAACTGGAACAGGATTGATAAGATTAATTCTGAACTTCAAGTTAACGAAAATTTACATCTTATAATATATTCTACATAATTATTTATGGTTGATAAATATATCATTTTAAAAGTTTAAATAAAAAAAAATGTTGCTGTTTCCAAATGCCGGTCGTTTGACAGCTAGGCCATTAGACAGATAGCTCTCCAGTATTTCTCAATGGTTGAGTTAAAAGTCAGTAGTGCAGGGCACACGTCCAAATGTTTTCCAGACATAGACTGCCCTAGGTCACATAAAATACAATCCGGGGAAGCAACAAGTCCAATTCGATGAAGATGAGTCCTGTCTCAGGGCTCACTTAGGTGTAAAGTAGTGGGCCTTGTAGTAGTTGAAGTAGTGGGCCTTGTAGTAGTTGAAGTAGTAGGTGAAGTAGTAGTAGTAGTAGGTGAAGTAGTAGTGGTAGTAGGTGAAGTAGTATTATAGTAGTAGTAGTAGTAGGTGAAGTAATAGTAGTAGTAGTAGTAGGTGAAGTAATAGTAGTAGTAGTAGTAGGTGGAGTAGTAGTAGTAGTAGGTGTAGTAGTAGTAGTAGGTGTAGTAGTAGTAGTAGTTGTAGTAGTAGGTGTAAGCAGCAAGTCCAATTCGATGGAGATGAGTCCTGTCTCAGGGCTCACTTAGGTGTAAAGTAGTGGGCTTTGTAGTAGTTGAAGTAGTAGGTGAAGTAGTATATGAAGTAGTAGTAGTAGTAGGTGAAGTAGTAGTAGTAGTAGGTGAAGTAGTAGTTGTAGGTGAAGTAGTAGTAGTAGTAGGTGAAGTAATAGTAGTAGTAGTAGAAGTAGTAGTAGTAGTAGTAGTAGTAGTAGTAGTAGTAGGTGTAGTAGTAGGAGGAGAAGTAGTAGTAGTAGTAGGTGTAGTAGTAGTAGGAGAAGTAGTAGTAGTAGTAGTAGTAGTAGTAGTAGTAGTAGTAGTAGTAGGTGTAGTAGTAGTAGGTGAAGTAGTAGTAGTAGTAGGTGAAGTAGTAGTAGTAGTAGGTGGAGTAAGGTGAAGTAGTAGTAGTAGTAGAAGGTGAAGTAAGGTGAAGTAGTAGTAGTGGTAGGTGAATAGGTGAAGTAGTAGTAATAGGAGATGAAGTAGTAGTAGTAGATGAAGTAGTAGTAGATGAAGTAGAAGTAGTAGTAGGTGAAGTAAGGTGAAGTAGTAGTAGTAGGAGATGAAGTAGTAGTAGTACATGAAGTAGTAGTAGTAGGAGATGAAGTAGTAGTAGTAGTAGATGAAGTAGTAGTAGTAGTAGTAGTAGGTGAATCAGTAGTAGTAGTAGTAGTAGCAGTACTAGGTGAATTTGATAAATTGCACTCTATTATATCATCTTTCCATCATTTTTATAGAATTAATTTTTAGTTTTTATATTTGCTGCAAGAAAATTGCAGTTTTATCCTTTTCAAATTCAGCCTCCACGTGGTGCGCCCTGGGTAACGCTAAATCTACTACAGCTTTTGCCGCTCTTAAATAAAAACCAAGTCTGGATGTATTCTCTTCCCTCATCCTTTTTTTTTTTCGACCCAGATTGCATTAGTCATATGAAACGCTTAAGTTTGATTAGAAAAGCTTGCCCTACTTTGGTTTTCCTTAATAGACTCATTGCTGTAAATTTGTAATAGGCATTTTCATAATTGGCGAAATATGGTCTTGCTATACCTTGTACAGAAAATTATGATCAATGTAATTGCAGTACCGCAATTAGCAAAAATTCAGTTATGACGTTCTGATCCTTTAAACTAGATATCACGCATATTTAGGCTGTTTTTGCAAGCCTACATAAACTTGCATTACAAATACTCATAATAATTATTGGATTAGTTCTCTTTATATATTTGCTCGTTATTATCGAGCAATATTATATTTTCAAAAGGGTTACTGAAATATTTTGTAAAGCTTTTCTGATTTCTGTCATAATAGTATCTGTTGGATATGAATTTGACAAATCGCACTCTATTATTGCATCTTTTCATCATTTTTATAGAAATAACTTTTAGTTTTTATATTTGCTGCAATAAAATTGCAGTTTTATCTTTATCAAATTCAGTTTTTTTTTTTTTTTTGATTTAGTAGGGATAGCTTTGTTTAGGTTTAAAATATAATAAAGTTTAAATATAATAGTTAAAATTCATAGAGATATTAATTAAAACAGTTTTCTGTCCTAAATTTAACATTAGGAAATACTTTTTCTTAAAAGTTAGATTGGGGAAAAACATAGTGTTGATAAGCAATAGATAAATCCTTTATATTTTAATAACGTGGTACTCATACAATCAAATAAATATAATTTTGCTTTTACAACAAATATTCCCCTATACCAATATCCAATATGTAATTTGCATGTAGGGTCTATCCTTAAGCCCCGCCCACTCATCAAGTCAGGCTTTATTTACTTGAAATTGTAAGCATTTATTTACTCGTATAGGCTCTACAATGTTTCGACTTCAATTGTAATTACGTTTTTAGATTTTTATAGGAAAATATTTTAGAAGAAATACTTATTATAGTGAATAATTTATATTTTTATTAGAAATTATATCCTATCCCAAGTAAATTTATACTAAATAAGTTTCTTACATAATGAATATTCAAATCACAGAAATTGGCACCAATTAGGATGGAACCGTCAATTAAGTGCTGTTAAAATCAAAATTCACGTATTTAATATGAAAATTCAAAACTTTTGTGTAGACTGTAAAAATGCAGTTATTTTATTTTAAAACAATGATTCATATTATGCTAACAACATTTAGTTTGTCGAGATTTATGAGAACGCTGATCCTGAAATAGTGGGCGGGACTTTTGTCTCTGGTAATAGAAGTCTTACATGAAACTGCATATTCACAATATTTATGTTTCTGATAATCCCACAGTATTTTGATCTTCTAATGATTATGAGTGATTTTATTGATAGATTAATTTAATTGCAACATTTTGAATTCTAAAGTATTTAAAAAAACATTTTACTTTCATAAATTAACGTATAAGTAATCAAATAATCGAACAAAACTGTAATTAAATACACAGCACAATTTGATGTTTTGTTTTCTATTATTATTTCATAGGAAAGTAAAATAAAACCCTTATTGGATATTATCAGTTGCTAATATGAAATTTACAAAATTTTATAAAATTTACGTGATAATAAAATAATTTTTTCATATTTGCTTTCTTGCTAAAACTTTCTGCTTTATTTAAAAATGTTATAAATCAACGTTTGAGTTGCAAGAATATACAAACAGAATTTTTACAAAGAGTGTGGAATTTAAAATTGATTATTAAGGATTATGAGTAATTGTTTTTTTACTAAATAAATAATTTTGTAGAAAGAGGAGCTTTTAAAAATGTTAGATTAATATAAATGGAGTTGTCTGACTCTAAAAAACTGATAGAAATTCATTTATTTATATTAAAAAGTGAAATTATTCTAGGGAATAAATGTAAAATAAGTGCTATAAAACTTCATACATGTTTCCATATTGAAGATTGCAGGATAAAAGTGATTACTGTTTTTGTACATTACAAATACACCACTCCTAACTTTTTCAATAAAGAGGGGCATTGCATATTGACTACACTAGCCGACACAGAAAATGCAACATCATAAAAGAGCGAATAGCGTTTGATGATAAAGGACACACAGACAGAGATGGCATATATAAATAACTGATATTAACTCCAGACGGATAATGCAATACAGTAATGGCATAGACAGGGTGATCAGTAGGCAGTAGGACCACCTCTTGCGGCGAAATAAGCAGCAACGCTTCGAGGAACAGATGCAATGAACATGCGGATAGTTTCCTGGGAGATTGATAACTATATGCCTTCAACCATTCTCCACATACCATCCTCTATTTGAGGCGGGATAGGGCGATCAAACGGCGGTCAATCACGTCTTATACATGCTCGGTGGGTAAGAGATCTGGAGAAAGCTGCTGATGATTGCCGCTTGCGATCGAGCGTTATCTTGCTGGAAAGCAGCATTTTGCATTCGCTGAAGGTAGGACAGTGAAGCCGGCCGCATCATCTGATCGTTATATCATCGTGCCGCCATTATGTCTCTGATACGAACCAGAGGTGAACGGCTTTAGAAGCCGATGAAACCCCAAACCATGATGTCGCTTTGTCAAGCAGTATGGCGTTCAACATTTAGACCTGTTTCCACGTCGCCTCCGTACTCTCACACAGCGACTGTCATTCGACAAATAGAACCGAGACTCGACGCCGAACACCACCCTGTCCCATACAGTCGTTCAAGAGACTCGGGCCGGACACCATTGCAATCTTTCACTTCAGTGTCTTGTCAATGGCAGTCTTCATAAAGGGCGGTAGCTGCTGACTATTATTGGAACATTAATTGGAACATTATTGGAACATCGCTAATATTGGAACATTCAATGTACCCTGTGAATTCTGCAGAATGTCGACAGTCGTCGTTTGTGGGGCCTCCACCGCATTCCTTTAAATGAATCGATCAACGCGTGGTGACGTACGTCTGGATGCACCTATACCACCGCGATGACTCACATGCCCTTTTTTAATCCATCTTCTCCAAATCCTTTGCGCAGTCGACGCATCTAAGCGTGTTTCAGCGGCGAAAAGTCGGTACGAAAACCCAGCCGTATGTAGGCTTAAAGTGAATCCCTTCGCACGATCGTCCAAATGCTGAAAAGGACTTCGGCATTGTCGGCTAGCTATCTGTTTAACAACACGTGTCTTTTGAAACGAAAAACAGCTCGTAAAACGGGTTTCCGTAGGCGACAGAATGTAACAACTGTTAACCCATCCGTCGTTTCTCTCATTTTTATACCGCGCTCTAATCATGTGACCTAATTGCATTTCAGATCATTTGCATATATCAGCTAACTGCGTTTGTCTCGCAACTTGTATAATTATACGGCCAAAGCTTCATGGTGTTGCATTTTTTATGTCGGATAGAGCATTTAATTCTACAGAATGTAACAGACACTGAAATAAATCAATTTATTTACGGTATGTGTTGTATAGAATCGTCATCTCACGATTATTCAAGTATCAAACCAAAGTCAAATAAATATCAGGTGACATAAATCAGATAAGCAAGAATGCCAATGCAATGCGATTCTAGTTGATTATTTCTATTATTCTTTAGTAAAATATAGTTACAATAATACATCTAAATATGTATTGTCAATGAAATTACCAACCAATAACGGACATTTATATTTAGAACTGCCAAAAAACTGCTGAAGTTGAAGCCATCTATCGACGAATAATCAGATAAATATTGTTTAATCTAACAGACATCGTTTAAAATGTAGGATGTTTGAACATTGTGGATGCACATATCATTTATTTAAATATACATCCCAGATGGATGCTTGCAGTTTCCAGTGTTTCTTAAAATAAGATGCATAATTTTATTAAACGTCTTTGTAGGTGATACTTCTATAAAAATAAAAAAGTAGCTTTTTAATTAGTAAAATATTGCTTTATTAGTGCCACTATATTAGTTGAAAATTGAAAATTCTGAAAACACAAATTTACGAAGTTATTAATAAACATATTTACTGACAGGTCACTTTATCATGCGCATAAAAGATTTAAATTTAGGACTTTTGAGAACAAATTTATGGACTAGATACAAAAACTGAAGCTCTTAAATTTCAAATAAGAAATTCGTCTGAGAGCGTTTGGACAAGAAAACTTCTGCGCTTTATTTAAATTTGCAAATTTGCGCGATAGTTCAATGTGTAGCTTATTTATTAAATAATAAAGCTGATTTTCAAGGTAAAAAAAGGGAACTTTTATTTCTACTAATAAGAGTGAAAATAGATTATCTACTGATTGATATTTTTTCTGCAAAAACTGTGTCAAAATTTAGATTTTAAGTTTTTCAAAAATATCAACGACAGACTGATTTTTTTTAACATTGCACTAATTTAACTTTCTAAATTTTTGTTCTTCACTTAAAAGAAGACAATAGTTTTTAACATTCAAAAACATTTTCAAAATTTAAATTTTAAATAACGTGATATAACGTTTAATATATTTTAAATAACGTGATAATATGTTTAATTCAATGTATTATTACATTTTTAGGATTAATTTAAAGCAAACAGCACCAAAATCGAACGAAAATCAATAACATAGCGATGAAAAGCCATTTAAGCAAAATTTGCATGCACT
Organism: Amaurobius ferox; assembly: GCA_951213105.1. Classification (NCBI taxonomy): domain Eukaryota; kingdom Metazoa; phylum Arthropoda; class Arachnida; order Araneae; family Amaurobiidae; genus Amaurobius; species Amaurobius ferox. Next base: position 26,453,799 of record OX578148.1, read on the forward strand.
GCAATTTCCTCCAGTTTGACGTTTTGAAAATTATTTTTTCTAAGTTTCACATTTTTGTTTGTTCGCCTGATTATAAAATAATGTTTTCGTAATATATATATTATAATGTTTATATATTATAATGTTTTCGTAAAAATAAGTGAAGTATGTATGCACTAAAACGGAAAACTTCAATGTTTGAGTAAAAAATAAGATAAATATTTTTGTGCGATTTAAAAGAGAATATTAGCCGTTATAAAAAAACATGATATGTTCTAAATTATTTTCAAATGTTTTAGGTTTATTGCATATTTTCATCAAATATATTAAGTATCTCAATGAAAAAATATGTTTGTGGTGACCAAGTTAAAACAATTATTTTGCTTTTATTTTCTGAGTTATGACAGAAAATAAAAGCAGTTAAAACAATTATTTTGCTTTTATTTTCTGAGTTATGACATGCCTTTGGAATCACGTTTAAAAATTAGCCACTATACGCATTAATAAAACAGTAATACTTTCATATTTAGAAGCACGGAAATGATGCAGTTATAAAAAAACATGATATGTTCTAAATAATTTTCAAATGTTTTAGGTTTATTGCATATTTGCATCAAATATATTAAGTATCTCAATGAAAAACTATGTTTGTGGTCACCAAGTTAAAACAATTATTTTGCTTTTATTTTCTGAGTTATGACAGAAAATAAAAGCAGTTAAAACAATTATTTTGCTTTTATTTTCTGAGTTATGACATGCCTTTGGAATCATGTTTAAAAATTAGCCACTATATGCATTAACAAAACAGTAATACTTTCATATTAATAAGCATGGAAATGATGCAGTATAAAAATTTCTGTTTAAAAATATGAAAATCTTTTTCTTGTATTTAAGATCAAATTCATAGCCAAATATGTCATTCTACCATTCGTAAACTAGTATTTGTCTCTGAAATTTTACGCACAGATTTTTGACATGCAAAAGTTTAGAAACAAATCATTATAAAAAGTGTTTTGCATCTTATTTTCAAAATTTTTTTTTAAATATTGTATGATAAATTAGATGATGCGATACAATTTTGTAATTGGCAATTAAATGTTTTTTATTTTTTTCAGTTTCAGAGTTTGATTTATGAACTACTGAGTTATTTCACACTGGAAGAAAAGTTTGTTAACGGAAGTCGGTATAATATAAAAAATCTGATGTGGGCAACACATGACTTTCCTTATATAATGCAATGAATTTACTACTTTTCAGAAAAAAATTAGGTTTTTCTTATTGTAGATACTTATATTCTTTCCAAGATGTTGAATTTTCGACAATGAGTCGTCATTTTCATTGATTTAGCGTCATTTTTATCCATTTGGCGATATTTTCTTTAATTTGACAACATTTCAATAAGTCGCCAAGTTGGCGACATTCCGCCAAATTCGTCGCCAAAATCCTTGCCAAGCGTTATGGACGGAGAAATAAGTTATTCTTATAGCAGAAAAATGACTATTGGCCTTCAAATACAAAAGTATTACTCAAAGTATCTTTTCTCGTAAATGAAACGAATTGGATCCACGAGAATGATGTCACCCAATTTAGCGCATGATATTACATATGAAAAGTGAACATGTTTCTCAACAGTTAATATTTTTTTTAATTTATGGGATTTTTGATAAATTTATTTGAAAAATGTGTAATATCTCGAGAACAGTGTATGCTAGCGTTCTAAAGTTTTGGTCAATCGTTTTCTAAGGAAAAATTACTTAAGAAATGTCTATTTGCGTAACTTTATTAAAGGTTTTGATTTTTTGATGATTTATTCAAAATTTCACTCGAAAATTTAGGGGGCTTCTGAACATTCGATTGTGTTTAAAAACAATAGGCTTCCAGTATTCACGAATTGTGATTTTTGTACCAAATTTCATTCGAATCGTTCCATTCGTTCGTGAGATATCGTCTTAAGAGACTCACTGACACACACGCACACGCACACACACACACACACGTAGATATCACCACAAAAATGTTTCATTCGTGATCAGAGATGCTTGAAACGTGCTCTCCCGTCGAAAACTCGAATTCGAATTATCGACCCCGTCACAATATTTTCCTTATACATTATGTATATAAGGAAAGTAAAAAAACTCATGTTTTTTACAGTTGTACTATATAAAAATAAATTCCTGAAATTCTAAAAGAAGTACAGTATGACATCAAAAGAGACCATATTGAACTTAATGAATATTCGAGTGCACATTCGCTGAAAGGCATTGTGTTACTCCAAAAATATAATATGAGAATAAAAAGCACTTTGACTTTATTGAAAACTCAAAAGCATAAAATATCGATTGGAACTGAATTTCATTTTGAAAAAGTATGCTCAGAGAAAAGCCAGAGTCTTTTGTAACAATGCTCTTTTCTCTTTAACTACCATTGTTCTATATTATATGTGATACCCCACAATCTTTATTACTATACAGGGTGTCCCAAAAAGATTGAAACGCGCTTTAATTCCGTTCACCTGTTGGAGATAAGTGGGCAATATAAACTGCAAAAATGTTGAAAGTAAAGTAGGAAATACGACTACGTTAATGAAATAGTCCTCCCATTAATTTTGAAAAAGTTACACTTTTAAATTTTTATACGACCCCCCTTAGGGAAATTTGATCAATCAGTAAATTATTATTACTTTCCTTATATACATAATGTATAAGGAAAGTATAGTGACGGGGTGGAAAATTCGAATTCGAGTTTTTGACGGGAGAGCACGTTTCAAACATCCCTGATCACGAATCAAACATTTTTGAGGTGATGTCTGTGTGTGTGTGTGTGTGAAAGTATGTGTGTGTGTGAAAGTATGTATGTGTGTGTGTGTGTCAGTGAGTCTGTGGAGACGATATCTCACGAACAAAAGGAGCGATTCGAATGAAATTTTATACAAAATTCACAATCCGTGAATACTGGAAGCCTATTGTTTTTAAACGTAAACGAATGTTCAGAACCGCCTTAATTTCAGAGTGAAATTGAAAAAAATCATCAAAAAATCAAAACCTTTAATAAAGTTACGCAAATAGACATTTTTTATGTAATTTTTTCTTAGAAAACGATTAACACAAACTTTAGAAAGCTAGCATGAACCGTTCTCGAGATATTGTACATTTTTAAAATAAATTTATCAAAAAATCCCATAAATTAAAAGAAAATATTAACTGTTGAGAAACATGTTCACATTTCATACGTAATATCATTCGATAAATTGGGTGACATCATTTTCGTGGATCTAGCTGGTTCCATTAATGAGAAAATATACTTTGAGTAATACTTTTGTATTTGAACGCCAATAGTCATTTATTTACTATAAAAATAACTTATTTCTCCGTCCATAACGCTTGGTGAGATTTTGGCGACGAATTTGGGGGAATGTTGCCAACTTGGCGACTTTTTGAAATGTTGCCAAATTAACGAAAATCTCGCCAAATGGATAAAAACGACGCTAAATTAATGAAAATGACGACTAATTGTCGAAAATTCAATGTCTTGGAAAGAATGTAAGTATCTACTATAAGAAAAAACCTATTTCTTTTTACTGTAAAGTTAGTAAATTCATTGCATTACATAAGAAAAGTCATGTGTTGCCCACATCAGATTTTTTTTAATGCAATAAGATCATTAAAAAAACTTCATATCTGTATCTTTAAAATTGAGTAAGTTATATTTAAATGAAAATTGAACATTGTGAATGGGGATCATATATCATGTTAGAAATGTAAATTTGTGACATATCACAAAAAATATAAAACTGGATGATAATACATGGGATACCTAACCGCGTAGTGAGCACCACTGCTTTATCTGATCTCTGTCTGTGTAATGCTTTATTTAGATGCATTTGTGATAAAAAATTTGACACATATTAACGTATTTTTGGTCTAAACAATTTTCATCGTCAATTTGTTTTTGATCCCTATTTTCACTGACAAACGGCCTTTCATATGGTAGGGAAAAGCGGCATAAATCAGATTTTTTTCCTTTATCATAATTCAGTTGATTTTAGAGACACAGATAAGCGTTTTTTTAATGATCTTGTTGCATTAAAAATAAAAAAAAATTCTGATTGATCCAATTTGTCTAAGAGGGTCGCATAAAAAGTTAAAACGTGTAACTTTTTGAAAATTAATGGGATAACTATTTCATTAACGTAGTCTTATTTCCTACCTTACTTTCGACATTTTTGCAATGTACATTGCCCACTTATCTCCAACAGGTAAAGAATTAAAACGAGTTTTAATCTTTTTGGGACACCCTGTATACCAGAAATGTAAAAATAAAATACTATAGGCTATTATCTTTGTGAATTCGACAGTTTTATTAATGGACAGACAGAATAACCCAAGTCTTAAACAGTTTTCAATTATGTTAAAATGTGGCAATAAAGAAACAAGAGAAACAAGCAAAAAAAAAATAAAACCGAAGGAAAATAAATTTAATAAGAAAGGACCAAAACAAGAAATATGACAATGGAATAGGATAATAAAAGAATCAAAATGAAAAGATAAATTTTAAAGATACTAAAAACAAGAAAGATCAATCATGCATAAAGCATTGATTATGAAACACTACCAAGTAAAATGCGAAATTGGAAATATTCAGCGGTGATATATTATTAATTATCACAGAACTACAATAATTCGTTTTACTGGGAAACTTAAAACTTCATCAAAGAAAATGAACTTTATTCAAATGACGGCATCGAAATATAAATCGTCTGGTTGTCTATGTAAAAGCAGTGAATATTTCATTCATGCACTTTTATTCCAGACTCTAGAGTTAAATAATTTTGAGTGAAAAATATTCAGCAATTCTTATACAACTCATCTTTACAATCACTTGTTTACATTCTGCATCCTTTAAAATTAGGCTTCGTTGTAGAAGTAATCAAAGTCTGATGATCATTTAAACTAAAAAATATTGTAATTGCGTTGGAATAGAATATAGATGCATAAAAATTGCGCAAAAATAAAGCGGTTTTAGGACGGATGCAACACAAAATATAAATTTGAATGAACTTAAAAAATCACGATTTTAACTCTGGGAAAAAGATGAATGCTATATTTTATTTTGAAGTGGATCATTTGATCTCTTGATATTATATGGGTGTAATTTTTATTTTAATTTTTATTTAAAAACTAACGAACATATTTTGCCGAAATTTTTTTTATATATTTTATGGGATAATTTGAATATGTCCTAAAACTTTCGAAGGAATTTGTGAATTTTAAATTCGCTTAAAATATGTTTGCAGAATTAGGTCCTACAGGGTTCAACGTATTTCATGTCCTCAACCCGGGCTCACTCCAAAACTGATTGTGTGATATTATTCATTTACATTCCTTTATATCCCATAGACCGTCTCCACAACATACTAAAATTTCATTTTGACAAAGTCACTTTTACGGCAGTTATTGTGCGAACGGACAGACAGACAGAATAAACAAAGTCATAAACACTTTTCAACTATGTTGTAAAGTATTAAAAAATGATGAGAAACCATTAAAAAGATTGTAAAATATTTAATACATGGGTATTTGTTCATAACGCAATGCATAAGTAAGGGAAAAAATATCTACCATAAAAAATATTTAGTCTTCTTTTATAAAATTTTGAAAATAAAACATAAATATTTGAAATGGGTATCTATGCAAAAAGTGTTATATTTATCAGAGCCTCACGAGATCAATCTAGAGATGATGTAGTACAAGATTTAGCCTATGGAAACAGGGCTGTAATTCAAAATGTACGCATTATCTCTACCCATTTTTAGTATTCGTAAATATATTTCTCTCCTTGCCTTTAGCTATTTATGGAACGATAAGGTGTGATACTTGCAAATATATTTACATAGGCACATAAAATTTATTTATGATATGCATTTTTCTTCCTTGGTTTGGATGACGATTTCGCCGAGTATTTTTGATTTTTCAGAATACTGTATCGATTCCCTGAAATTTTTCGAATTCGAGATTTTGACGCATAGGCACGTTTTAAGACACCTGAATCCATTTTGAACTCTATTAGAAAGATGTACGCCTGTGTCTGTTTGTGTACATGCTTGAGTATGTATGTATTTATGTGATGTGGGGACACGATAAGTTATGAACGTACGCTTCAACTGCTGTAAAAATTTATATAAAAAAATCTGATGTGGGCAACACATGACTTTCCTTATATAATGCAATGAATTTACTACTTTTGTAGTAACACAATATGTTTTTCTTATAGTAGATACTTATATCTTTTCCAAGATATTGAATTTTCGTCAATTAGACGTCATTTTCATTGATTTAGCGTCATTTTTATATAGGAGCTTCGCTATAGGAGCGCCCTCTATTGACTGACTCGAAATTACGATCGATAAGCTTAGTATAAAGTCCCGGGTGTCTGCAATGGGAACGAAATTTTAATGCTGTTTAAAAGTATGAAAATATTTTCAAAGATCCATTTCTGTACATCAAACAATGAAACATCAATATCTTTTCAACTTCCTGATTATTTCAAATCTCTTGACGATAGAATAAAATACTGCTTTGCTTCCAGGAATTCTCAAAATAATTTTATTTGAGTTTTTTGTTTCTCCTTTCTTTTCATGCGGAAAACCCTTTTAAAAGGATAATTCAATTAAAAAAAGAATAAGATTTTGTTAACATACGTTCTTTTGGGAATCTTTAAAAAGGTAACACGTTCGCGAATAGCTATCGGAAAATTGAGTTGAAAGCCTTCCCCTCACTGCAGCAGACGATAATAAATTTGCAATTAAGAATGCCTATATTAGAAAAGATTATAAAAGAAATCTGATATGGGCAAGTACATGAGTTTTCTTACAGATTCAAAATGAATCTCTTTCTCATATTCTTTATATTAATTCGGGTTTATTGCATAAAATATCACATAACAAAGGGAGATGCTCGTGTGTGTGTGCAGCCTGTAGGAGGAAATCTAAGCTTCCTACGGTCATGGAATTTTGTCAACAGGTACTTCTGCACCGGAGTATGTGCACCTCAGCTTTATTTTTTAAATTTCAAATTAGTTGTTTATTTATTTTAAGTATTACCCCGATTTACAACAATTTTAACCGATATTCACACAAATCGATTCTTAGCGATCTAAAATTAGCTACCAATTCCTTCATATGTATTTATTTTTTTAAAATACATCGGGATTTGCATTTTTTTTACGTGATCTTATATATAAATCATGGTATCCGATAAACAAAGATTAGCACAATTTTATAATTTAGCTAAACCTTCTCCATATATCTCAGAATTCTAAGAATTTCTTTTCGATGCTATAGGTTATTTTAATTTTTGTAATTTTTAAGTGATCGGAATGGACCGTCCTGCACTGCAACGGAGATTTCGTGTTCTCCTTCTCTGGATCAGATTCATTTTAAAGGGGCGTAAATGGGTTGCACATAATGGATGGGTTCTTGGCATTCGGGAACAAACTTCTGTAGAGAGGTTTGAATTTCTTTTTGTTGAGGTAGAAAACGTCCTGCTACGTGATCATAGATCGCGGTAGGGTGAAAGCCATTTAGTTCATTTCGCGATTTTATAAGCTGTCAAAATGGACTGTTGGAAATATAAAACTTAACGTTGTTTGCGGAAGTTATGATCAATTGTGATTCTCATTTTGTGATTTGGAGATTTTATTTGTATCGTGAGAATGATTTTATTTCAAAACAGGAGATTTGGAAATGGATTATGGAGTATGGTAATTTGGAGTCAAGATCAATATTATTTAGATTGAGTCAAGATTAGGATTATTGAGATTTGGAGTCAGGATCAAGATTATCAATATTTGGAGTATGGTGTTACCTGTATCTATATTATTTAAGAACCGGGCACTTATTCAGGACCCAAGATACTGTGTGTGATTTGTTCTAGTACTGAATATAAACTTAATTAACTCATACAGATGAACAACAAATGACAAATCACACGGATTCAAATAGTCATTTTATTTTTAAAAAAACATCCTACGGACGTGCAAATAATAGCCAAAACGCTTTCGCACATTTTACATGTCCACATCCTCAGTGGCAGTACAATTAGAAATGATGCCAACGAGCTTAAATACACTATAGTACTTTCAAGAAAAAATTTGCATATCATGAATTGTCAATTACAAAAATAAAAATAAAAATAAAAAATAAAAATAAAAATGTAGACCATGGATCAGAATACAATTTACACAAAGCTCAAAGAGCAAAAAACTGCTAAGCTGTTTAAAAAATTAGGATTTAAAAACAAACAAGCACAATAATTATAAATCAATGTAGTTGTGCAAAGGCTTAACATGCAGGGAATCGAGAACGGTCGCCAAGCATAACTCAGGACCTGAACAGGGTCAAAATTACAAATAGAAGAACGGTATAAATAAATAAAAATGGATTCATAACGCAAGATCGAACGGGGGTTATTACAACTAACTAACTTCTTGAAAGTACTATAGTGTATTTAAGCTCGTTGGCATCATTTCTAATTGTACTGCCACTGAGGATGTGGACATGTAAAATGTGCGAAAGCGTTTTGGCTATTATTTGCACGTCCGTAGGATGTTTTTTTAAAAATAAAATGACTATTTGAATCCGTGTGATTTGTCATTTGTTGTTCATCTGTATGAGTTAATTAAGTTTATATTCAGTACTAGAACAAATCACACACAGTATCTTGGGTCCTGAATAAGTGCCCGGTACTTAAATAATATAGATACAGGTAACACCATACTCCAAATATTGATAATCTTGATCCTGACTCCAAATCTCAATAATCCTAATCTTGACTCAATCTAAATAATATTGATCTTGACTCCAAATTACCATACTCCATAATCCATTTCCAAATCTCCTGTTTTGAAATAAAATCATTCTCACGATACAAATAAAATCTCCAAATCACAAAATGAGAATCACAATTGATCATAACTTCCGCAAACAACGTTAAGTTTTATATTTCCAACAGTCCATTTTGACAGCTTATAAAATCGCGAAATGAACTAAATGGCTTTCACCCTACCGCGATCTATGATCACGTAGCAGGACGTTTTCTACCTCAACAAAAAGAAATTCAAACCTCTCTACAGAAGTTTGTTCCCGAATGCCAAGAACCCATCCATTATGTGCAACCCATTTACCCCCCTTTAAAATGAATCTGATCCAGAGAAGGAGAACACGAAATCTCCGTTGCAGTGCAGGACGGTCCATTCCGATCACTTAAAAATTACAAAAATTAAAATAACCTATAGCATCGAAAAGAAATTCTTAGAATTCTGAGATATATGGAGAAGGTTTAGCTAAATTATAAAATTGTGCTAATCTTTGTTTATCGGATACCATGATTTATATATAAGATCACGTAAAAAAAATGCAAATCCCGATGTATTTTAAAAAAATAAATACATATGAAGGAATTGGTAGCTAATTTTAGATCGCTAAGAATCGATTTGTGTGAATATCGGTTAAAATTGTTGTAAATCGGGGTAATACTTAAAATAAATAAACAACTAATTTGAAATTTAAAAAATAAAGCTGAGGTGCACATACTCCGGTGCAGAAGTACCTGTTGACAAAATTCCATGACCGTAGGAAGCTTAGATTTCCTCCTACAGGCTGCACACACACACGAGCATCTCCCTTTGTTATGTGATATTTTATGCAATAAACCCGAATTAATATAAAGAATATGAGAAAGAGATTCATTTTGAATCTGTAAGAAAACTCATGTACTTGCCCATATCAGATTTCTTTTATAATCTTTTCTAATATAGGCATTCTTAATTGCAAATTTATTATCGTCTGCTGCAGTGAGGGGAAGGCTTTCAACTCAATTTTCCGATAGCTATTCGCGAACGTGTCTAGAACGTGTCTAGAACGTGTCGCGAACGTGTCTGGGCGAAAGAATCTGTATTTACCAACAGCGAAAATTATCTGTATTTACCAACTGGGCAAGGGCAGTCGTTAATTTACCATTTTCTATGTGTCTAGCATGTTCGGACAAACTGATACCAACCTTACGTTTAGTACTACCGATATAAAATTTATAGATATTATAAGGAGAAAGAAGGGGTACATTGTATTTTTCTAATTGTACTGCCACTGAGGATGGACATGTAAAATGTCCGAAAGCGCTTTGGCTATTATTTGTATTGTACGTCCTTAGGATGTTTTTTAAAAAATAAAATGACTATTTGAATCCGTGTGATTTGTCATTTGTTGTTCATCTGTATTTAATACTGCGACGTGTCGCCACTCTTAGCATTAACTAACTGAAATCAAATTTTAGATTCCTGCTCATGGTGAAGCAAACAGTACCACTAGATCGGGTTTGCTATTATTAAAGTTCAGCAACAAAGGATTGCCTTTAACTATGTGTACCGCAAAACATCCTTATTAGTGTGGTTTGTTTAATTTGTACAGTTAACACAGACACGGTTACCTAACAAATTCTTCCAGTGAAGCTAATGATTATTTGCTGAAGAGGAGCTCTGATAAAATAAAATAGACATCTGGGCTATCACATCATCGAGCATGTGATCTCCATTAGTCGATTGACAGACCTAGAGAGATTTTCGGACTTTAAAATAAAATTGCTCTGATTTCATATATTATTTATACATTTTGTATATTTTAAAATAAAAATTTTCTCATTCCCTTACTTATTTAAAAATTGTAGTTATTTTATAATGAAATTTATGTAGCTTAAAATTGTGTTGTTAGTTTTAGATATTTTTACAGTATAATAAAAATGCATTCTGAATTATAAATTTTAGAGGAAAGAATGAAAAGTATAATTGTCTGTTATATACATACAAATGTTTATTTAATCATATGTATGTAGATAACAGAAAAACAGAGCAGGAGAGGAAATACTTTTTTGTATTTTTTGTCACTTGCTGAGAATTTTTTGATAAATTTATAAACAATTTCTATATTACACCGCTCTCCAAAAGTTAAGTAGAAAATGCAAATTAGAATTTGTTGCTCAAAAATTGTAGTCTTCGAGTAAAATATGTAAATATCGTAATACGCACTGAAAAGGTATTGGCTTCACTCCAAATATGTCAATAGAACGTTCAGTAGAAAATAATGTGCTAGAAAACCATGAGGTTTTCGGTGTAACAAGAACATTTCGGTGGAAAGTTGGAATAGCCATCTGTTTTAATATGGACGAGCAATTACGTATGGATGACTCATACTGGTGACGAATTGTGAGAAATCTTGGAGCTGGACATACCTGTTGGACAATCCATTCCAAAGGTGGTGAATGTATTCTGTGTGCACCATTCAACTCTTTCTCATTTGTGAGTACAATTTCAAACGAATGGAACGCTCACTAGAAAAGCTGTTTCAGGATTCCTTACGGTCGGTAATTGGATATTTGATATATTTCTATGGTCAGAGTTTCCAGATGAAATCGAGGCGAAAACTAAACGTGTTACATGGGTGAAACAGTTATCGAGTAACTCGTAGCGCTTTGAATGACCGAACCTGAAAAAATCGAATAAACTTATTGAATGTTATTGGCGTTTTCTTTTACAAAATTTTATTTAAACAAAACCACATCGCCTCCACTGGATTGAAGCCACCGCCGATATTTTTTCTTTGCTTTAGTGCATTATTTGATTTAGTGGAAGCATTATTTCCTACATTATATTTTGTTTTTCTTTATTTTTTTTTCGTGTATGACATTTTCTTCCTCTAGTTATCATTTTACAGGAGAGATCATAGAATTAGCCTTCATACGTTTTCGATTATTTCGAATAATTTTCTACTTTCTAGGCAGCCGCATTTGGAAATGCACTAAAATATTGAGGAATGAACTTAATATGTGACAATTTAACCCACCTTCGAGATAGCATATTATTATCCGCCATTGTAGGCAAAATACATGTATTTGAATTTGCTGTGATTTAACATAAAAAAAATAATTAAGAAAAAATAATAATAATAAATAAAGACACAAACATTAACCTCTATAACAAACAATACGTCTATGTGTATCCCGAAGTATGATCTCTGTTCGGGGGCCATTGTGAAGTATGAGCCTTTAGTTCATATGAAGTTGATCATTATATTGCCCTAATCGGCTTTCATTGTGAAGCATGTATATGGCTATGTAAAGATTGGTTATCTAAAAATGACACAACTACAAACTTTCATCTTAATGCAAAGTTGCCCTATAGCCAAGGGAAATCACATATACTAAATTATTTCAATCCAAACTGTTTATTACTAACACACATAACTGATACAGCAACTGACTGTAAAACCAGAGGTTTGTATACAGGACATACATTAAATTGCACTTACCCGTATTATGACTGAATACTAATATTTATATAAACCGGAAGGCTGGTGATTTATGAACGTTGGGCCACTTGTAATAATAGAATATGGACGGCTGATTCTTACCCAGTTCCTCAGTGGACGTGCCAATGCTTACCCAGTCCCTCAGTGGACGTTTGGGTACTTCACAGCAGGCACTCTTGTAGACTAGATCATGTTGATCATGATTGCACACGTCTCGTCCAGTGCCTCCTGCTAGCTCCTCTCAGAACTCGCGAACATGGGAATTCACAACTACTATGTACATTTACATACATTTGCTTAAAACCCAAACCAAGCTAAACAAAGCTGTCTTATTCGAACCGAAACTTTATCCATTTCTATTACAGGATCGCAGACAATTTTAACTGGATCAGGATGAGCCTATATAACCGAACCAGTAAGAATTTGTTAATTTAAAGTAAAATATAATTTGAACGTAAACTAGGAGAAATAATAACCAAAGGTTATATAGACCTCACAGTATAAAGTCTATAGAATAAGCATAGCAAGACTCAAACTATTTACTTACAGTGTTAAACATTATTTTTTTGATGTTGAAGGTCAAAACGAAATGACAGTTTTCAACTAGGTCCATCAAATACCAATGTTGGCGCCCGTAAATTGCAGGACGAACCACTGTTTGCGCCATCTAGTGAAGAAAACGAGAGTAAAAACGCTGTAACAACAACAAGTAACACGTGAAACAACTAGCTCCGCTCCCTACTCGTTGGTTCAAAGATAACAGTTTTATTGAAAAACCGTTATACAATTCTTTGACTTAGAAATATTTTATAAATTTGTTCACGAGATATTATATGGAACAGAATAGAAAACGCTGTTTTTAAATAAACGCTTGTAAGTTCCAAGGTAAGATTAAAATATCTCACAATAAATATAAAACTTGCGATTCAAATATCTCGCGATAGAATGCATATATGAAAGAGAAATTGGCATCAATCCTTTTAGATTTTATTAGGTTATAAAATGACGTTAAAATTGTAAAATACATTATTTGAAATTTTTAAAGATGTGCTGTCGACTCAAGGAAAATAAATAATTTGAAAAATTATAGGAGAAAATAATTAGGAGAATCAATAATGGAAGAAATAATTAAGATAATAATTAAGGAAAATAAAAAAAATGATAATGGAAGAAATAATTAAGGGAATAATTAAAGAAAATAAAAAAAAATAATAGAAGATATTGTGAGACCAGAAATAGATCTCCCACTTGTATTGTGAGACAGCTTTATAACAGTAATTTATTGTGTCTGAAACATCAGACAATATCTCCAGTATGAATGACGCCAAAGTTTACAGCATGCTGACCCAAAGGTCAGAAAACCATAAATTTAGAGGTGTCAAGGCAGAGGAGGTCGAAAGAATCTTGAGAATAGGTGAAGTAACATCATTGGGTAAAAGGTTGACCAATTGAGAAGAAGCTTGTAGTGTAACCCTGAAGGCCGCAAATGGGAGAAAAATAGGAGTGTTAGTTCTGAGGCAAAAGAGCCAAACCCAAGACAGAACGACGATTAAAAAGAAGAACGATGACACTTGGTTAATACTGAGTTAACAGATTAACAGCTCGACATTAAGGAGCACGGGACTTGCACAACGACTAGATATGTGGAGAGAACAGACTAAGAGAATGAAATAAGTACGAGTGTTCAAGCCATCAGTACAATATGATCGGCGAATTACGAGTAGGCGAATTACACTGCGAGTTGATTGCAGTAATATGATCGACGAAGTACGTGCTGGTGGCCAAGCCAAGAGAGCCTTGAAGGTATGTATCAATTAAACATAATACAGGTCGTCAATACATTTTAGGCATTTTAACAAATGGTCTCACATGGTCTCCCTCCGCCGAAATAATATGGATAATTGTTGCAATTGAGTAATTAAGTATTTTATGTTTTTAATAAATGATTTATTGTTAAAGTAAAAATGGTGCAATCAATTTAGTATTATATTAATTAATATTCTTTTACAGAACTCGCGCGAAAGATAAATAATTGGAGGGTTATCAGCGGCATACAAAGCAATGTACAATTTAATGAGTTACACTATGTACAATTTTACGGCCATGTTAATATATATGTTAATGACAACTTATCTAAAATGTCAACTTTAACTTTTCTTTTGTTTAGCGCACCACATATATAATTAAGGAAAATAAAAAAATAATAATAGAAGAAATAATTATGAGAATAATTTAGGAAAACAAAAAATGAATAAACTTTTCAAACAGGCCCTTCATAAATCAGCAAGTTTATATTACCAAAATGTTTAAAAGTGTCCTTGCTAATATTCGAGCTTTGTTCTAAGGGATAAAAAGCTTTCATGAATCTATTTCCGTACATCACAAAACAGAATATATACTCTCAGACTACAAAGCATTTGAAATCTCTTGACGATAGAGTGATATACCATTTTACTTCTGAGAATCCCTAACCTCAATTTCTTTGAATGTATTTTTTATTTCGTTTTTTCTTTACACAGGGTCTTTCCTTTAAAGATGATAATTCAATTAAAGAGAGAATGAGATTCTGTTAAATTCCGTTCTTTAGGGAATCGTAAAAAAAATATATCACTTTTGAGAAGTGCGATCGGAAAATCGAGTTGAAAGTCTTTACGACGTTAAAGTGCATGATCATAAATTTCCAGTTTAGAACGTGTGAGATGGTAATGGTAATGCAAAGAGTTGAATAAATGTATGGTACCTTTAATTCCATTGCGGATAATAGAATTTAAAGAAAGCTTTTGCGCTTATTATACATTCGTCAGAATAGAATAGGGTATACCTGCAATAGCAGTAGAAAATTAGCTGTATTCCTCTATTCTACGATCTTCTATGGCAATCCATAAATTTGCTCCTTACACAGCCGGCTTCAAATTACTCAAAGATTGAGCTCAGACTATACGAGGGTGCAACGACCATGTTTCTCTGAACCCACCTATAATTTCGTCCATATCTACAAATAGTGAAACTCAAAACTCTAGAATTAGTTTGTGCCAACTGGGGATATAAACATTCAGAAGAAGTACATTCCTGGGGGTCTTTTCTAAGTTTTGCAACGATTGATGGAGGCCGTTAGCGACAAACATTATTTCAAATGCAAAAGTGTTTGTAGTTCCGTTATTGAAGCGCCCTCTATCGATCAGCGCAGAACTATGAATGACAAGCTTGGAATAGAGACAGCCACGTACTTAATCTGGTATATCAAACACATATGGATTAACTCTCTATGGATTAACGGATAACTTTCTCTACGGACTCTTATAATGTGGGAAAATAATAACACACATTACAAATTTCTTATGACATGATCTTTTTGATCATCAATATGGTTATTTTATAGTTTTTTGAGTTTCGATAATTCGATGTTCTAAATGATTTCGATGTTCTAAAACTGCGGTGGCATCTACCTGATTCATCTAGTCCGAAAATCCATCTGCCTCTGACGTTGATCAATTCAAATAATTGTACCAAATTATACCAATTTTTCTTAATTGACTGGAGAGATATCGTGACCAAAGACTGTAAAGTCCTGTCCTAGAGGATACTTTCTCTAAACTTAAAGTGGCTTGATTCTAATATTCGTTCTGCTGAAAAGGAAACTATAAACACGTCTAACGTTGAGGTAATTATACACAGACACAGAATATAAAAAGTTAATAGTATATTTGTGTTACTAACCTACACTGCTTCTTCCTGAATAAATAATTTAAAGCATTCGAGTTGTACATAGGTGAATATTTCGAAATTACATAGAAATACATACACATACCAGTGGCAATACAACTTGAAACCTTTCGTACTCTATTAAACGAAAAGAAACCACGATCAATAATTAATTTACCTCTAGTCAATTGCCTAGAATACACGCAAACCGCTCACAATATTGTCAAACCAAACAGCCGTTGATGGCCTGATAGCTGTGGACCTTACCGAAATATCTGCAGCACAGCCACACATGTTGAGACTCATTTTCATGAAGCTAACTACCAAAAACTTTGATCCTATCCTAAATATAATTCGCATCCATGTCAAGCTGGCGATGTAATTGGTCACCGAACCCGAAGATCTGATAGATTAAGGAAAACTTGAGTAACGTATTTATGCACAAATAAGATAATAATATTTAAATGCAAAGTTTAAATACTTCGCTCAAGGTTTCTTTAATTTCTTGCACAAAGAGTATTCTTATTTATTGATTTGATGGATTGTTAGTTTTTCAGCAAAAGCATAACTTAATGCGAATGTGGGAAATAATAACAAATATATTATTGTGAACTTACAGGACTTACAGTCTTTCTCACCCAAACACTAGTGCAAAAATGTTTGTCTCGTATTAAGAGACGCTCAAAATGTATAAATCAAATTAAATACGAGAGTTGGACTTATGATCTCATCACTAATTCGTACTCGTTACTTATATAATGTATTGTGAAATAAAAATTGAAATATGCAGCGAAATAAATAATCTTTTTGATATATCGAACATAATTGATCAAGTGGAATTTTCATTAATAATCTGAAATAAAATATCTTATTTTTCTCTCCTATTCATGTACTATGCTTTTTCTATCCTTAAAGAATCCCTATTGTTCTGTAATGCATGTGGATTTATTGTACATAAATATCAGCGGAAATAATTAGGAAAGTTGTTTCAATATCACATCAGGCTAATTAGAGCGGAAAAAATATTTATACCTTTTTTTCATATTGAAGGCAAACTTAAATAACAAAAATAAATCTTCTTATTATGACTATTATCCATTCATGAATTCAAAGAAATGTTGAAGCAGAATATTTTTTTTTTGTTTCTAGTTTTTTGGATTATAAGTTTATATTTCATAGCGTTGCAAATGTATTTGTGAAAAATGATTCTACCTCATTTTTACTTTCCCTGCAATACATGGTGTTGGAATCCTGAAAAAATCAGAACCCGAGTTTTCGACGAATATATACGTTTCAAGTTCTATAGAACACGATAAATTTTTTTTAGCGTGGCGTTTGTGCAAGTTCTCCACAGAAGGTTAGCGTGTCCTGCTCGAGATATTGCACGATATTTTAATTGATTTTTAAGAGAAGCCATAAAAATATCAGGAAGAAATCATTAAAAAAATCTGATGTGGGCAGCACATAACTTTCTCTGCAGACTTATATCCACGTTCTCTTTATTTTAATTAAATTTAATTCACTTTTAATTAAATTTTCGTTTTCATTTGATAACTGGACTTATTTTCAAAGGTGGCGTAGAGAAAATACGAAAAAACTAAAATATCTCGAGAACGGCTAGTCCTAGTATAATGGGGTTGATCTTATTCTTTTCTTCGTTAAAAATTACGTATTAAACAAGCATTTAATGGATATATTTGAGCATACCTAGATTTTTATTTTAGATTTTGGCGATTTTTGAGGACCTTTTCGCAAAAAAAGCAGATTATTCTGAATACTACCAAAATCTAATCAGCACCAGGGTGACCCACAAGTGACTTATCTACCGAATTTCGTGGTGAAATTCGGTCTATTCATTTTTTAGCTAGAGTGGATACAAGCTTTTGCGGGCCATTTAGCAAAAAAAGCATGTTCTTTTATCCCGAATCGTATCCAAAACTAATCAGCACCGGATTCGTCCACAAGTGACTTACCTACCAAATTTTGTGAAATTCGGTCCATTAGTTTTTTAGTTAGAGTGGATACAAAATCTGCGCAGACAGACACACACACAAGCGTTACGCTAAAAATAGTTTTTTCGTATTCTAGAGGTCTCGAAACGTGTAGATTGGTCGAAAACTCGAGTTGCGATTTTCGGCATGATTCCAATACTTTCCCTATACATTACCATGTACTGCAGGGAAAGTAATATCACAGAACGCTAGCGTGAACCTTTCTTGATATATTCCACATTTAAAAAATAAATTTATAAAAAAAATTGCATAAAATTAGGAGTAATAAGTATCATTAAATATGTGCACTTTCCATATGCAAAGTTATGCGTCAAATCTGTTAACATTTTTCTCGTAGAGCTATAGTTCGTTCTATTCGCAGAAGAAGATACTTTTTGTACTAGTTTTGTATTTTGACGGTAAATAATTCACCCGTAGTCATTTATATCACGTGATATTCATTAACAGTTAACTGCATTTTGATGAGGATTTTGCTTGCAAGTATGAATAAGTTTCTCTGTTTGGAGTTTGCCTAAAGCTCTCAATTGCAAGTAACGTGGTGTTAATTCAATGTAAAAAATCTGACATGGGCATCACATGACTTTGCCTACAGACTCAAAATCATATTTTCTTTGTTTCATTAATATTTCATTAAATTCAGTTTAATTGTACAAAATAACACCCTTAATTATTTTAAATTACACTGAATTTGGACTTTTAATTCACTTTTCGTTTTCGTTCGGTAACTGGACTTATTTTCAAAATTGGCGTAACCGAAATGCAAAAAATCTAAAATAACTCGAGAACGGCTAGTTCTAGAGTAATAGGGTTCGTTTTATTATTTTCTTTGTCAAAGATTGCGTATAAAACAAGTATTTAATTGATACATTTAAGTATATATATAGTCTTTTTTTTGTATTTTAGATTTTGACGATTTTTTGGGCCACTTTGCAAAAAAAGTAGGTTCCTTTTTTCCAAATGAATCGTACCAAAATCTAATCAGCACCATGGAAACTCACAAGTGCTACCAAATTTTCTGAACTTTGACCTATTAGTTTTTTAGCTAGAGTGGATACAGACAACTTTTGTTAGCCTTTCCCCCCCAAAAAAGCAAGGTCTTTTATTCCGAATTGTGCAAAATCTAATCTGCACCAGCGAAACCCACAAGTGACTTACATGGTAACCCACAAGTGACTTAAAATTTTTTATGAAATTTGGTTGATTAGTTTTTGAGTTAGCGTGGATATATTTATTGCATAGACAGACACACACACATACGTCACGCTAAAAATAGTTTCTAGAAGTCCCCAAACGCGTATATCCATCGAAGACTTTCGATTATCGACATGATTCTAATACTTTCTCAATACTTTACCGTGCATTGCAGGGAAAGTAAAAACATTGTGTCGAGGATCTTGTATACCATTATTTGTATACCACTTTGAAAGAAGTAAAGTCCTTGGATTATGTAGGGAAAATCCTGTGCTGGCCACATCAGTTTTTTTTAAAAGCTATGGATTATAATCCAAGCTAACTAAAATTGAAATCACGGACAATTTTATCGTTGACATTGTATATACACACCAAAAAATTAGATAAATATAAAAATCTAAAAATAAACGCAACATAAAATAATTCAAAATATATCAGCACAGAAATCCAGAATCATTCCTGGTAACTTTGAAATTCCATTTTTGAGAGAATAAAATATCGAATGTCGGTTATGAATAAATTATACGAAAGTATAAATTTCTTCTGCGGAGAAATTTATAAAATAATGTATATCACAAAATGAATTATATATGACAGAGAAAACTGGCAGTCATTCAACATGCATTTGGCGAAGAAATGATATTATTATCGAAATATAGCATTTGTTTATACATAAATAAAATATTTTTTGATACCAAACTTTTCTCATATTTTCACATTATCTATTATTAACATATAATCTAAAAGTCAAATGAGAAAAACTATAATAAAATTCAGGGATTTCAAAGTTAAATTTCAAAATGGTATTTGCGATAAAAATAAAAATCTAATGTGGGCAACACATAACTTTCCTTATATAATGCAATTAATTTACTACTTTTACAGTTAAGAAAATAGTATTCTTATAGTAGATACTTATATTCTTTCCAAGATATTGAATTTTCATCAATTAGTCGTCTTTTTCATTGATTTAGCGTTATTTTTATCCATTTGGCGAGATTTTTATTAATTTGGCAACAATTAAAAATGTCGCTAAGTTGGCGATATTCCGCCAAATTCTTCGCCAAAATCTCGCCAAGTGTTATAGACGGAGAAATAAGTTATTCTTACAGCAGATAAATGACTATTGGCGTTCAAATATAAAAGTATTACTCAAAGTATATTTTTTCATGAATGGAACGAGCTAGTTCCACGAGAATGATG
Organism: Amaurobius ferox; assembly: GCA_951213105.1. NCBI lineage: Eukaryota > Metazoa > Arthropoda > Arachnida > Araneae > Amaurobiidae > Amaurobius > Amaurobius ferox. Next base: position 26,474,241 of record OX578148.1, read on the forward strand.
TCACCCAATTTATCGCATGGTATTACATATGAAAAGTGAACATGTTTCTCAATAGGAAGTATTTTTATTTTATTTTATATGACTTTTTGATAATTTTTTTTGAAAAATGTGAAATATCTCGAAAACGGTCCATGTTAGCGTTCTAAAATTTATGTCAATCGTTTTCTAATGAAAAATTACATAAGAAATGCCTATATGCGAACTTATTAGCGGTTTTGATTTTTTGAAGATTTTTTCAAAATTTCACTCGAAAATTTAGGGGGATTCTGAACATTCGATTGCGTATAAAAAATAGGCTTCCAATGTTTACGGATTGTGATTTTTGTACCAAATTTCGTCGGAATCGGTCCATTCGTTCGTCAGTTATCGTCTTCACACACACACACACACACACACACACACACACACACACACACACACACACACACACACACACACACATACTTTCACATACACGCACACACGCACATACTTTCACACACACACACACACACAGACATCACTTAAAAAATGTTTGATTCGCGATCAGGGATATTTGAAATGTGCTCTCCCGTCGAAAACTCGAATTCGAATTTTCGACCCTGTCACAATACTTTCTTTATACATTATGTATATAAGGAAAGTAAAAATAAATATTAGGTAGAGCTTAAACTGCTGCTAAAGTAATAAACTAATATAATTTCATCGGAAGCAACATATAACACAAAATTAATCTACCGATTTTGATACCGTCTTAGATACAACATAAAAGCGGCGCAACCTTTGCTCTTGAGAGCTAGATAGGTAACTGATGATAGAACAGTAAATGTGGCTGCAGCAGGGAGTTGCCAACGTCGAGAGGAGAAAAATAAGAGGTAAAAAGCCAATAAGAAAGGAAAAAGATGTAGAGCATATTGAATGAAAGGTAAAATACCAAAGACGAAAATGAGGGTCCAACAAAGGATTCGAAGAAGTAACCGGTTTCAAAAGCTACATGAGTCGTCCAAACTAGCAGCAAAATAACTGTTTTTAGTTAAACTTCCTTATTAACGATAATTGTCCTTTTAAACAATTTTCAACATAGTTGAAAAGTATTTACGACTTTTGGCATTCTGTTTGTCTGTCAGTTCGCAAGATAACTGCCGTAAAAATGATTTTATCAAAATAAAATTTTAGTATGTTGTTGAGACAGTTTGTGGGACATATGGGAATAAACATGAATAATATCCCCCAGTTAGTTTCGGATTTAACCGGGGTTGAGAAAATGAAATACATGGAACCCTATGGGACTTAATTTTTCAAACATTTTTTAAGCGAAGTTAAATACCACAAAATGCTTTAAAAATTTTAGGAAATATTCAAATTATCTCATAAAAGGTGTAAAAAAGTTTTCAGCAAAATATGTTGGGTAAGTTTTTAAATAAAAATGGAAATAATAATTGCACTCATGATATATGAAGAGGTCACGTGACTCACTGCAAAATAAAATATGGCATCCATTTTTTTTCCCACTGTGTAAATTCCGGGGTGTTTAAAGATCATTTAAATTTATATTTAGTGTTGCTTCCGTCAAAAAACCTGTAAAAAATTCTAACTTCTGTGCCAGAGCAATTACAATATTTTTTTTTATTTTAAATGATCACAAAACGTTTATTATTTGCACAACGCAGTCTAATTTTAAGCCATACAGAATGTAAACAAATCAAGCGATTGTAAGGTAAGTTGTTTAAGAATGACTGAATTGCTTTCATGTAAAATTATTTAGTTCTAGAGTCTGTAATATAAGTGATATGAATGAAATATTCACTGATTTTACATAGAGAGGCAGACGATTTATATTTCAATGACGTCATTTGAGTCCATTTTGTGTAACTGGTATTGTCTTTTTGATGAAGTTTTAAGTTTCCAAATATAATAAATCACTGTAGTACAGTGATAATTAAAGAGACATCAGCGCTGAATGTATCACATTTTAGAGATGTTTAAATGAAATTGCATTTCAGTTGGAAAGTGTTTCATAATCAATGCTTTATGCATGATTGATCTTTCTCTTTTTCTACTCTGCATGGAAATCTCTGGTTTAATATATCGGTTTCATTTGCATCCTTATTATTTCAATTTTCTTCCTTTTCCTGATTTTTTTTACCGAAGCGTTTGTTGATGATGTTAGCACTTTTAGCTTCCAAAACCAGAGCTCCAAAATCATTTACTTCCTAAACCAATTGCTTCCAAAATCAGTTACATTCTTCACTTCATTACTTTTCGTATTTGTTCTCAAATGTCATTTATCCGCTGGTTTGGACGACTTATGTAGCTTTCGAAACCGGTTAGTTAACCATTTTTAAAATTTAATAAGGCACTTATGTTCGTAGCACTTCATCTTTGGAATTTTATAAATCATCCATGCAGGGCTGGATTTCGACCTTGGGGGGCCCGGGGCATTTAAGATTCGGGGGGCCCTAACCCCCTCCAAATAAACCCCAAAAAATTTTAAAAAAGGGGGATAATCATTGGCGTAACTAGAGGAGCTAAGCCCATCTCCCAAAACATATTTTGATCCAATAAATTGTTATGTGAGAAAGCATTGGAGTAGGGATTATAACGTTTCCCCCCCTTATTTATACTTCAGTCCTGAAAATGTTCCTCTTTTCAGCTGATTTCCTCTTTTTTTGTATTTTTCAATTGCCAAATCTACTGAACATTTCTAGAAAAATTGTCAAATTTACTGATATTTCGTAATTTTTTTTAATTATCCTCTGTTTTGAAATTTTGCATTTTCACCCCTGATACTTCGAAACTACTTAAGCCAATGAAAATAATTTATCAAATTTACATATCACAGTCAATTTATTGCATGTAAATGAAGCTAAGTTATACACACATAGAAACAGCAGCTACAGAAAGTCCTTCTCTCTGCACTTGGCATCTGAAAAATCCTTAATAAATTCGTCAAACTGTATCATCTTTAAAACACAGCTCTCTACATCGAGTAGACACAGGAAACTCTGTCTTTCATGGATCATCGATATTCTCAAATAATTTTTTATCAGTGCCAATTTGCTGAATGATCTTTCTCCGGAACAACTAGTGATCATTATGCTCAAATATATTCTAAGAGCTACATTGACACTTGGCAAAGTTTCACCAAGCCCTTCATCATGGAGTAAAATTGCCTGTTGAGATGAAGTGAGACATAACCTGAGCTTGGTAAAGGTTGCAAACTGGACAATTTCCTCTTTGAACACATTACTGAAATCACAGGGGTAAGTAGCGATTAGTTTCTCAACTTCAGCTCTAATCTCTGCATCAGACAGATCTTTCTTCATGTCAATTTCAACTCCTTGTAAAACTTTATTTGTACTGCTGAATTTCATAGGAACTAAGTTCCAGATCTTGGCCATCAGAGCAGTTTCAAGGCAGTCCATTTTATCTGCCAATATCTGAGCTTCATGTCTTGCTGCAGGTGTTCGCTCCAAGTCATTTGCAATATCTCTTAGGGCATTTTGAATAGAGTTGCATTCATCTACGATGGCTTCAGTAGCATCAGTACGTGCTGACCAACGAGTGCCTGACAGAGACTTAACCACCAATGCACTTTTATTTATTTTCAATGAATTCGTTAAAATTGTCCATCTCTGCGCTGATGCAGAAAAAAAATGTATAACTTTTGCATGAAGCCAAAATAACTGATAGTTTCAACACAACATGAGGCAGCAGCTTGTCCAATAAGATTCAAAAAGTGCGCAGGACAGAGAATGAAAACTGCTGCTGCATTCTTCTCCTTAAGTCTGGCTTGCATTTCTGTGTAGCGACCAGACATATTGCTGGCATTATTATATAACTGTCCTGTGCAATCTTCAAAAGTAATACATTTTTTTTCTAGAAATTCTAACAGAGCTTTAACTAGTTCTTGAGCCTTGTGAGAAAAGTTTGAAAATAGTTAAAAATCTTTCTACCGGCTTGCCAGAAATAACATATCTCACAATGACTATCAACTGGTCAACATGAGTCAGGTCTGTTGTTGAATCTACCGAAACTGAAAAGTACTTAGCAGTTTTTAAGTTCTGTCACAATATAATTCTTAATACATTTTGCCATAAACTGAACAATTTCTTCGTAGACAGTTGGCGATAAGTATGACTGCTTGCCACTTCCAGGATTACCAAATTCTTTAAGGTCACTCATCAGAAATGGATCAAATTGTGCAATAAGTTCAATAATTCCTAAAAGTTCCCGTTATGCTTGTATCCAATGATTTCTCTTCATTACCCCTAAATGCCAAAGCTCTCTCTCAGTTAGAAAGGTTGCCATGGCTAAAACACGCCGCAATGCTTCCGTCCAATATTTATTTTTTTCCTGTACTTGCTTTTCTAACTCTCTGTCAACATGAGAAGATTCCCTACATCGAAGATTGTACTTTACAGCAGAATATCTGTGACCTTGGCTTTGCTCATGAGTTTTCATTTTGCTCTGCTTTTTTGCAGTCATTAAAGCCATCCGTCTTGGAAAACCTGTCATGTTGGCTGGTTAAAAGAACGTACATTAAAAGCAGTAAACTGCGCCTTTCGACCGGCTTTATAGGAGACACTTTCTCAAAAAGTGTTCCCCGTTGTCATGCCTAGTGTAAAACATGGAATTCTTAAAATAATGACAATTCCCTTCCAGTTTGCCTTGACCTTCACTTGTTTGATAATGTGGTCGAGATTTTGTGTAAGAATCGGAGTCATTTTTGTTTTGACATATCCTAGCTGATTTTGACCAAAAGGACAGATGCTTCTCTCTAACAGGAAACCACCTGGCTGGATTTGGATCGCATGGGGGCACCTCACTGTCCATATTTGAAATACCTTTAGCATGTGATGATCCATCACATTCAATGACTTGACTGGATATGTTATTCCCATTTTCTGGAGATATGCTTGGAAGTACGAGCGATTCCCTAAAAGAGACATCTGATACTGATTCTTCAACATTAGATTCCATGTTTTCGATTTTTGAACTCGAGAAAAATTTTGTAAGGCGTGATGTCTTTGCCAAGACATCGGCAGTTTTTTTAGTTATTTTTTTGTAGCTTTTCGCTTCTGAGCCCCAGACAACTGAATTTTTCGTGGCATACTGGGTCTTCTATGTAAAACTGCAAATTTGCAAGAAATATATTACATGTATATATAAATAAAATGTCTGAACAGAATTTTGGTATTTTAATTTTAAGTTAAATTTTTATCCTGATTTATTTTGTTCGCCTTGATATTTTGCCAAAAATGTGTACGAATTTTTTTCTCCAGTTCTATGTAAAAAAAACAAATTTCCTTCTGACAGATTTTTCCGCCGTTGTTTTTTATAAGATAAATTATTAAAAAATGAAAAAACTATAATATTGAATGGCGAGTATCAAAAATGGTCAACACCACCTTTTAGCACATTGTACATTTTTTCTTTAAAAAATATGATAGCTATAAAATATACTTTTAACTCAAATGAATATGAGATGATCTACAAATATCTAAAATTTTTCTTGAAAGGGGACGGCCCCCTTAAGAAATGTAAACTTCAATAACGATTTAATAATGAAGGAAGCAATAATGATCTAATAATGAATGAAAAAATAATGATCTAATAAATGAAACAATAAATATCTGATATGTAGAGGATGGACCCAATATATTATTCCGATGGCCCCCATATTGTCTGTACTTAGGGGCCCTGGAAGATCTTATTATATACAAAATATATATACAAAACGAAATATTTCTAAAATATTAGACTACTTTATTTCAACCTTTGTTAGATTGTTCAGATTTGTCACCTGGTGAAAATTCATTAAGAAATACTCTGGATGAGAAAAACACACTTCAGATTCTTCAGAAGTTCGCCCAATGCACACACGTTAATGCTGATCAGGAAAATAAAGTTTGCACAAAACAAACACTGTCCTTTCCTTTCTTTGGCAACCCTTCCCTATACTTATCTCAACTTGTAACTTACAGCATTGTCTGACCAAACAATTTGGCAGAAACACGCATTTGCAAGCTGAAACATACGCCACTTACATACCTAAATTTGGCGACCTGTGTGCCTTTGGCGGTGAGATTCGCTACATTTTTATTATTATCATTAAAGTAATTTTTTAATCATTATAATTTTGCATAAATTGTTCCTTTTATTTTAAAAAAGTAATTTTCTAATTATTATTTGCATTTTTGGATAAAGGGAGGGCGGAGGTCCCCTCTGCGAGGGGGTCCGGTTCAATTGCCCCCTTATAAATCCGTCTCTGCATTCATGGTGCCCTACCTCTTCGTCTTTCTTCCTTAGCTTTTTACCTCTTTCTTCTTTTCTACCTGTTGGAAATCCACTTTAACCGTTTTAATGACATTTGCTGCTCTAATATCAGTTGAATTTTATGTTACCACAAATGAATTTTCCGCTTCTAGTGGTTCTTGACGAAGAAAGTTGTTTTTATCTTTAAAACCGGTCGACCTTATTACTTTAGTGGTGTATGTTGCTTTTGACGATGTTATTTTAGCTTATTAAAATATTACTGGTTTTCTAAAAATGCTTGTTATGAGAAGTGATATATTTGATCAAAATTTTAATAATTAGTGCTCTAGCTTAATAAATGTTTGATTAGTTAAAAATGTATATTTTTCAGCATACTTTTTATATAGGGTGTCCGGAAAAGTACTTATGCATCGCTTTAACTTTTAACTGAAGTACTTTGGTGCTACAGAAGTAACGTCTACTTAGAAAAATATAGAAAATCGATCTAGGGCTATCGAGTGAATAGATTGCAGCGCCTCTAGCGGCAAATTGAAAAAGTTAGAAAAGTTATCTGAGAAAGGACGTAAGATAGGAGAATATTTTCAATTACAATGCTGTAGAACGCTTTCTAAATAGTAGGTATCGGCACAAAATCGGTTATAGAACTCATTTATTTGATAAAATATGACTATAGGTGAATGGCTGTCATATCCAGTAATGATACAATAAAAACATTTGAATGCACAGAAATCTAGTGCATAGTCTGTTTAAAATTCCCTGTATTAATGATAATGCACATTTGAATTTGAGGGGAAAATATTACATTATAATTACTTATAAATCACACTATAGCTACTTAATACAATAGGAAAGTATTACATAACTACTTATAAATTACACTATAACTACTTATAAATTATTACACTACAACTACTTATAAATTACACTATAACTAACTATTTCGAAGGAAAAATATTATACTATGACTACTTATAAATTACACTACAATTACTTATTAATTACACTATAACTACTTATAAAATGATATTGATGATGATAATGATATATTTAACTTGACTCCTGCCTGTTTTAAAAAAGCCTGTTTCAATGCGCTTGACATGTTTACTACTTAGTATTCTTGTATCTTATGTTCTGTACTTTTTAATTTTTGTGTGGCTACTGTAACTGGATTTCATCTATAGTTGCCACGTAAATTGAATAAAAATAAAAAATAAAATAAAATAAAATATTACACTTATAATTACTTATAAATTACACTACAACAACTTTAAATTATACTATAACTTCTTATAAATTACACTACAACTACTTATAAATTACATTATAACTACTTATAAATTACACTATAACTACTTAATTCGAAGAGAAAATATTACACTATAATTACTTATAAATTACACTATAGCTACTTGGTAATTTAATCGCGAGAAAATAAGCAAAATTTGCGGGGTGGTCGCGTGGGGTAAATCACGAAATTTCGCGGCCAGGTATTTACACTGCCATTTAAAAAAAAGTTTACCAGTTAGAAAGCAGTAATACAAGTATAAGTACGCGAATAAGAATTATATTGCATTTTCTTTAACTAATACTTACATGTATTAGAAACCGTAAATTCTTGCAATGTTCTTAATGTCGTTGCATGAGATCAAGATTTTCATTGAAGTGGATACAGTTCTGTCACATTCTATTGTAGACATATACAGATTTTCTTCATTAACGCAGTATCTACTGACCTGTGACATGTTTTTAAACTTCGAAAAGTTCGTTCGGCGTCGACACTGTTTGTGGATAATGCAGACAACGCATGTAGCTAGGAATATGATTTCTTTTTCGTATTCTAGAAATCGATCGATCTTTCGTTGACACGAAACTCTCTTAACCTCAATTTATACGAACAAAACAGCGAATAATTAATTCTTCGTCGTCTTAAAAGTCCAAAGACTTAATATATTTGATATTCGCAAATTTTCTAAACCCCCCCTCAAATTCGCGAAGAAAAACCACGTGAATTCGCTCCACGAAACAAAAATTATAATAAAAATTAGGCGATAAAAAGAAAAATGCACGAATATATTGGGTATTTGCTAAATTTCAGAAACCCTCCCTCCCTCTCTCAAAAAAAAAAAAAAAAATTGAAAAAATCGCGGAAATTTGCGCCTCAAAATACTTACTGCCCTAAATTGGTGTCTGCACATCTAGCAATCGATGAAGTATGAAATGCATTTATTGCTTTCATTATATGCGTTTCCTTGGCTCCTGATGTACATCCTACTAATTAGATAATACTCTGTAACTTTGTAATTGATATTTTGAGATTTTATTCTTATCCTCTTGCATTAGAGATTGGATCTTTCAATTAAACTTTTAGACTGTCAGATTACACTTTTACAATTCGACGCTAGAGGCGTTGCAATCTTTCTCAAATGAGAGCCCATGCTGGCTTTCCTCTAAATAAACCATGCTTCTAAAGCGCCAGAACACTCCAATAAGTCAAAGAAATGTATAAGGCATTTGTAGAGAGTATAAGAGATGTATAAGAGATGTATAAGAGGAACCTTGCATATCATAAGAAGAAGAAAAAAGTGAAAAACATTGTTAAAACATTTTTAACATTACAATAAAAAACATGAATTCAAAACGGAACAAAATAATTAGAAATTTCAAAAGTATGAAAAAATCGTTTGGTTTAGAAGTCACATGACTTTTTATGGAGTCTTCATGTGGTGGCAAGTTGTGTATATACACTTCACTTTCGACGAACGGCTAAATATGTTTATACTCTTTTGTACACTTATTTCATACAGTCATACGAATTTTTTGAAAAATCGAAAATGACATCGCAAGAATGGGTAGTGAAGATCCTTAGTGATCCTTCCCACCCCCTCTAAAATGTGATTCTATATCTAAATCATCATCTAAGCTTTGTCTATAGCTAATCCCGAGAAATAGATATTGCAAGAAAAATGTAAATTTTTGAATCGTAAGTGAAATCTCTAGAACCGTAAGTGGGAATCCTTAGTGCACCCTCCTTCCCCTCCCCTCCACAAGAATTCAATGCTGATTCTATATTAATCATCATCTAAGCTCTAAGCTCTATCTATAGCTGATTCTAAAGAGGAAATATGTTTCACTGATAATTTTTGAACTGGAAGTTGAAATCATCAGTGAATCACCCTACCAGATAAGGAACTTAATGCTGAATTTACATCATTCATCATACGAGTATAAGCTCTATATTTAGATTATTTTGTAAAATTGTTTTATTAAGGATTTTGTATTTTCTTTAACAGAAAGTAGAAAAAGAACCGAAAGGGAAAATCTTTACTGAACTCATATCTACGGAATTTGATGCTGAATTTATATCAATTATCTTCTAAGCTCTATCTTTAGCCAATCTTGAAAAATAGATGCTTAAAAGAAAATGAAAAATTTTTAATTAGAAAGGGAAAAAGCACCGGATCTTAAGATTAAGAACTGGAACTTAGTGAATCCTTTCACCTTCTGTAGAATTTGATGCTGAACTTATATCAATCATCTTCTAAGCTCTATCTTTAGCCAATCTTGAAAAATAGATGTTTCAAAGAAAATGAAAATTTTTTAATTAGAAATGGAAAAAGAACAGGAACTTAAGATTAAGAACTGGAACTTAGTGAATCCTTTCACCTTCTGTAGAATTTGATGCGGAACTTATATCTAATAATATAAATGCTTTAAATTTTTTTTGGTAAAAACAATGGTATGGTAACGGTTTTAAAAAGAATAAAGCGATTATAACCATGCACTATAAAGAATACTCATAAAATACGCTTACGATTCAAATGTTTTTCCCAAATGTAATGCTATTTTCCTGTTTTCACACTTTTTTATGCAAAAGTGTCCTTACCTTAATATACTCTTTTATTTCAGCCAAGTTTTGCAGGCTTCCACAATACATCTGAACGCATTTGCGAAAACTAAGAAAATTCTGGAGTTAAACTACTTTCAAATGACAAAATACTCTTTAACCTTTCTTGGATTCGGTAGTAAAATATTTCTGTAGTATTAAACAGATACAAAATAAAATGACTTATAAATTTCGGATTTTGTGACAGATATCAAAATGAGTTTTACCCATAAAAGACCAAGTATTGTCATGAAATAAGCGAGAGGGATTCGTTTTGCACTCATAGCTTTTTTATGCACCTAGAAGGTAATTTTAATAAATTATTAGAGTTTATTATTTAGATTTTCTGTACCATATATAGAATTCGTACGGTAAATCTATCTACATTTTAAAATACTATCTACGAAATGAAAAGTAATTTTTTCAAAAATATATACAGGGTGTATACAAAGCGTTTTTTCCAACCGTTGGTTAGTTAAAATTGTAAAAGCGTCTTTAAATAAGGTAGGAAGTTATGAAATAGCAATTTAAATAATGCGCAATATTTTTGAAAAAAAGTAAAAGAATAACATTTTTTATTCAACTCCCTAATGAAAAAAATCTGATGTGGGCAGCACATGACTTTCCTTATGTAATATAATGAATTTACTTCTTTCAAAGATAAAAATGATGAAAAGATCCAAGAAACAGTGATTGTAACGTTGAAACATTTGGCGATTTTCCGTATGACAACATGTAAAGTTATTACGTACCTAATTCACTTATATTTCACACAGCTCTAAATTAACAATTATCAATATTGATAGCATCCTCAATAAGCAATATAATACAAATATTTTAATATTACAGTTATCAATTAGGCGTCAGCTTCATTAACTTGGCGCCATTTTTGGAATTTTGATGATACTTTCGTCAACCTGGGGCTAAGCATCGGCAAGTTGACAATGTTTCACTGGATTATTAATATATTCGCCAATCTGGGGATAAACATCGCCAAGTTGGAGATATTTTGCTGGATTAATTGCCAAGTTCACCATATGTATCGTTAAGTGCTTACTACAAACGAATGGAGAGAGGGGCATTTTTTATCTAGAAGGTATGTCCGTCATATGACAAAATCAAAAATTTGCAAAGCAATGCCTCCTATTTAGCGTCATTTTTATCGATATAGTGACATTTTATCGATATAGTGACATTTTCGTCAGTCTGGCAATATATTAAAAGTCGCCAAATTTGCGACATCCTACAAATTTTTCGCCACGCATTACAGACGGACGGAGAAATGGGTTATTCTTATAGTTGTTTGTTATGTTCTTTCCGGGATATTGAATTTTCATCAATTAGTCGTCATTTTCATTGAATTACCGTCATTTTTATCAATTTGGTGATCTTTTTATCAATTTGGAGACATTTTTTTGTCAATTTGGAGAAATTTTCGTCAATTTGGCAAAATTAAAAACTTGCCAAGTTGGCGATATTCCGCTAAATTTGACGCCAAAATTTCGCTAACCGTTATGGACGGAGAAATATGTTATTTTCATAGTAGACTAATGCATCATATAATGCATCATTAATATCGTCATAATATTAAAAGTATATCAGTTTGTTTCTTTGTCTGTCTGTTGGACGTTTAGTGGAAAATCTACGTGTTTTACAAATACAAAATTGAGCCAACGGCTCTACCGTGCTCAAAACACCGGTTCTCGTTAGATCACCGAAGGTAAGCAGCATCAGGCGCGGTTAGTATTTGGGTGGGTGACCACCTGGAAACACCGCGTACTGTTGGCTCATTTCAGTCGACGTGGTGGCCGAACGGTCAAGGCGAGCGTTTCCAGCGATTGATCGGCCGCCACGTTGTGGGTTCGAGTCCCCACGTAAGACATGGATGTTGTGTGTTGTGGGCGCAGTGTGTTCCGCATCCCTGCGATTCGGCCGACGACGATTTCGGCCGTACATAGAGCGAAAAGACGTAAGTCTAGTGCCTGGCCATTGGAAAAAAAAATACAAAATTTAGCGTAGTGATACTTCAGGTCAGGTTCGAAGATAGCACTGTGCACTTTTTTAAAAATGTGAATTAGTTTCTTAATTATTTAATGCTGAAGCGTCATTTTGAGGGATTTTCGAGCAAATTGGTTTATTTCCGATCAAAAGTATTATTCCAGTGTTTCTTTTGTAATAACATTGAAGATATCGAAGAATTATTATATTTTAATTAAAGCTTTGAACGAAATCCACACTATCGCTAGTCGAATTTTCGTGAATTTTTAAGATTATATATTTTCTATGCTATGAAGACTAAATCGATACTCAAATTCTGATTCAGAGGAATTGACTGACAATCCGATCTTCATTAAATAACAGGAGTAATATTACCCTTATAACTTAATATTTGAGTATTATACACTGATACAAATCAAAAATTATGTTTGTTTTGAAAAATAAAGCTTATGTTTTTCTTCATCAGGTTAAAAAAAGTATACAGTGTCAGAAACACTTAACAAACGTTAAGAAAGAATGTGTTCATTAAGAGAGCACAATATTTCTGCCATGAAGAAGAGGTATCAAAACGTCCACAAAATGCTTATAGTCACCTTATTATAGTCACTTATTATAATTACTTTACAATTGTAATCAGCTGCAAACAATTGCAGTCACCTACTTTCTTCTAGGAAGTACTAGAAAGTTGTATTGTGACAAGCAGTGAAATCATTATATTGGGATTCAACACATATTTTTATTTGGGACATATTTTTATTTTGAAATTTTAAACAATATTCGGAAAGCCTAATTTTTACAATATCCCATTATTAATTTTTTCAATATTCGGGAAGCTTAATTTTTACAATATCCAATTATTAATTTTTTTAATATTCGGGAAGCTTAATTTTTACAATATCCAATTATTAATTTTTTTAATATTCGGGAAGCTTAATTATTACAATATCCAATTATAAATTTTTTCAATGTTCGGGAATCTTAATTTTTACAATATCCAATTATTAATTTTTTCCATATTCGGGAAGCTTAATTTTTACAATATCCAATTATTAATATTTTCAATATCCGGGAAGTTTAATTTCTACAATATCCAATTATTAATATTTTCAATATTCGAGAAGCTTAATTTCTACAATATCCAATTGTTAAATTTTTTCAATAAACCTTTTAAAATAATCCACCTAAGCAAATTGTAAAATTTTAACAAATGCTATTTTTTTGTAAATGGATTATTTCATTATAATTGCTTACAGTTTAAATTAATGGCACCATTTATGGTTAATTCCAGAATAACTCAAAGTATTAAAAGCATAATAAGTTTGGGAAGATTTTCCAAAGCAAAATGTTCTTTAAAGAAACAATATATATTCATTTAGAAGTATTCGTATAAAGCTTAAATTTCGGTACCATATGATCTTTTATGACAGTTTAATCTTTTCAGTAAATATTAATAATGCAGATATAATATTCAATTATTTCTTTAAATTCGTGATTTTATATGCATTGATTGTTTCAAAAATTTTCTAAGATGTTTGTTATGGTGCTGTTTTCAATTAAATTCCCATGTTCAAAACTTGAATGCGTATTAATGAATAGATTCTTCAAGTAGATAGTAGATTTTTGCATTGTTAAATATAGTTTAAATATGTATTTTCTTATAATGGACTCTTATTTATCTTGCGATGTTATGCCTAAATAGGTATTTGTTAAATAAATCTACATATTTAACTGCATCTGGTTTTGGGTAGCAGAATCTATGTTATGCTGTTGATATAAGCATTTACAAAATTTTTCGAAGCAATTATTTCTCAGGATCTGAAATAGATAGAGATTAGATGACTGATATGAATTTACCCTTAAAATTCCTGAGGGGTTAAAGTGTGCACAAAAGTTTTCTACTTCCGATTATTCCTCTATTTACAGCTTAAAAATTTTTATTTTCCTTCAAACATCTACAACTCAAGATTGGTTATAGGTAGAGCTTAGACAATAGCTGATCTGTGCTCAGCATAAAATTTTGGAGGAGGTAGATTAGTTCACTAAAGATTTACGACTCCGGTTCTTGTTTTACTTCCGTTTCAAAACTTTTTCCTGAAACGTCTATTTCTCAGGATTGGTTATAGATATTACATGATGACTGATTTGAATTAAACATCAAGTTCCGGAGAGGTAGGGGTGTCACTATAAGAACTTCCAGTCCTGGGTCAAGAGGTGTCACCTTCGATTGAAAAATTTGCATTTTCCTTGCAATATTTATTTTTCAAGCTATACATATATAAAGATTAGATGACGACTGATATGGATTCACAATCGTCGGGGTTGGAGCATTCACAATGGATTTCAATTTTCTATTTTTCATATCTGGTTTAAACATTTCCCTTAAAGCACTTCTTTTAAGTATTGGCTATAGATAGAGCTTAGATGATGACTGATATGGATTGAACATCAAATTCCAGGGGGGTTCACTAAGAATTTTCCCCTTTCGGTTTTCCAAAAATTCGTATATCTGTAGAAAAAAATATATATAAAACCGTTTAAAAATGCTTAATAGTCCCATCGAAATTGAAGTTGTTGTTGAGACCCAGACCGTCCGACCTACCAGAAAGGTGTAAGGTAACTGTATGGACGGCCGGGAAGTGCCACCCAATTTAGACCGGAACCCAGTGGGGGAGGCATCCACAGGGACCGTCCATCGAAATTGAAGTGTACAAATTTTCACCATACGAAGGATCTTCATAAATTTCTTGTTTGATTTGGATTTACGGCACAGCTGCAAATATAAAAAAATCAGATGTGGGCAACACATGACTTTCCTTATATAACGTAATGAATTTACCACTTTTACAGTAAAATAAATAGGATTTTCTTATAGTAGATACTAATATTCTTTCCAAGATATTGAATTTTCGACAATTAGTCGTCATTTTCATTGATTTAGCATCATTTTTATCCATTTGGCGAGATTTTCATTAATTTGGCAACATTTCAAAAAAGTCGCCAAGTTGGCGACATTCCGTCAAATTCGTCGCCAAAATCTCGCCAAGCGTTGTGCACTAAGAAAAAAGTTATTCTTACAGCAGATAAATGACTATTGGTGTTCTAATACAAAAGTATTATTCAAAGTATATTTTTTCATGAATGGAACGAGCTAGATCCACGAGAATGATGTCACTCAATTTATCGCATGGTATTACATATGAAAAGTGAACATGTTTCTCAATAGGAATTTTTTTTTTATGTGACTTTTTCATAATTTTTTCGAAAAATGTACAATATCTCGAGAACGGTTCATGTTACCGTTCTAAAATTTATGCCAATCGTTTTCTAATGAAAAATTACATAGGAAATGTCTATTTGCGTAGCTTTATTAGCGGTTTTGATTTTTTAACGATTTTTTCAAAATTTCATTCGAAAATTTGGTTCGAATCGGTCCATTCGTTCGTCTGTTATCGTCTCCACAGACTCACTGACACACACACACATACTTTCACACACACACACACACACACACACACACACACACACACACATACACACACACAGACATCACTTCAAAAATGTTTGATTCGTGATCAGGGATGCTTGAAACGTGCTCTCCCGTCGAAAACTCGAATTCGAATTTTCGACCCCGTCACAATACTTTCCTTATACATTATGTATATAAGGAAAGTAATATGAAAGGTCATGCTCGCATTGACGATAACAGTATATCCGTGACCGATTTCGTGCTTTTTTAACACTTTACAACTTGTATTTGCAAAGTTTTTATGACTTTGTTTGTTCTGTTTTTCAGTCTGTTTGTCCGTTGTTTGCCGTAAAAATGACTTCATCAAAATGCAATTTTAGTATGCTGTCGAGACGGTCGGTGGGGTATAAGGAAATGTAAAAGAATAATATCACCCGATTAGTTTCCAATTTAACCCGGGTTGAAAAAATGAAATACATTGAACCCCATGGGACCTAATTTTTCAAACATTTTTTAAGGGAAGTTAAAATTCAGAAATTGCTTCAGAAATTTTAGGAGATATTCACGTTATCACGTAAAATGTGTCAAAAAATTTCATCAAAATATGTTAAGTAACTTTTTTAAAATAAAAATTAAAATAATAATTACACCCACATTATATGAAGAGATCACGTGACCCATTGCAAAATAAAATATAGCATCTATTTTATTTCGCTTAGTGAAAATCACGATTTTTAAGGAACGCTTATATTTATATTTAGTGTTGTCTCTGTCCTATAACCGCTTTATTTTTGCATATTATCTGTGTTTCTAAATTTTATGCCTACGCAATTACAATATTTTTTATTTTAAATGACCTCTAAACTTCGATTATTTCTAGAACGATGTCTAATTTTAACGTATGCAGAATGTAAACAAATCAAATATAAGATGAGTTGTATAAGAAGTGCTGAATTTTTTTAACGCAAAATTATTTAGCTCTACAGTGTGTGATAATTTAAGTGTAGAGTACTGTTGAAGACCCAGACCACACGACCAACCCTAGGGTTTACGGTAGAGTGTAGAGTACTGTGTAACAGTAGTGATAATTTAAAAAATATCAGAGCGGAATGTATAGCATTTTAGAGATGTTTAAATAAAATTGCATTTTAATTGGAAAGTGTTTCATAATTAATGTTTTATGCATGATTAATCTTTCTTGTTTTTTCTTAAGCAAAGAATACCCAATATATGTGATGGCTGCAGTAAAACTTGCCACGTGAAGCAATTTTGAGAACTTTTTTAGAGACTGCTATTTTAAGAGACTCTAATTTTAAGAGACTTCTATTTTAAGGGTGTCAGGAGACTTTAAGTGCCAAAAATAATTATCATTTCCGTTGAAATATCTATTTTGCATATTGGCTATACATGTATATTAGCAGATAACAAAGATGGTTCCGGCAGCAAATTCCGGAGTAGGTAAGGTGGTTCACTACGAATTTCTAGTTTCAGTTTCTTTTTCACTTCCGGTTCTTTTTACCTTTCAGATAAAAAAAATTCTTTTAAATAACTAATTTTCAGGATTGACTATAGATAGAACTTGGATAATGATTGATATGGATTCAGCCTCAAATATCGAAGTGGGTTCACTCACTAGGATTTTAAGGAAACCACTTCCAGCTCATAAATGTAACTTCCGATTCTTTTGCATTTTTCTTGAAAAATCATTCTCCGGATATTCTCTTCTATAGTAAAAATTAAGTTTCGGTAATAACTGATATGGATTCAGCGTTAAATTCAGAAAGAGATTGATTGGGTTTACTAAGGAATTTCTGTTTTTGGTTCGAAAAAATTTCTTGGAACATCTATATTTCAAGTTTGGCAATTATATGTAGCTAAAAGTGATGACTGGTATGAATTTAGTGTAAAATTTTTGAGGAATTTGGGTGTTCACTAAGGATTTCCACTTTCGTTTATTTTCCACTTCAAAAATTTTCTTGAAACATCTATTTTTCAGGATTGGTTATAGATAGAATTTAAATAATAGCTGATATGGATTCTGCCATTTTTCCATTTTCCTTTCAACATCTATTTTTAGAATGGATTATAGAATGAGCTTAGATGAATACTGATACGGATTATCGAATTTCGGAGGAGTTAGGGGTTTACTAAGGATTTTCACTTTCCCTTTTTTCCACTTCCGGTTTAAAAACTTTCCTTGGAACATATATTTCTCAGGATTGGCTATGAATATAGATTGGATGATGAGTGATATGGCTTCATCATTACATTTGGTGTGTGTGTGTGTGTGGGGGGGGGTGTCATGTTCAGTAGGTATTTCCACTTCTGGTTTCGTACATGCTACTTCAAGTTTTTCCTAAAATTTGGACGAATGTGCAAAATAAGTGCACGGAAGAGAATACAAATTTTAATAGTTTCATTGAAAATGGAATGTACACACCATATACCACTATTTGAAATCCCTTTCATAAATTTTTTGTTTTCGCAAATAACTTTTTTAAATTGCTTAATTTTCTTTCTTATGAAATGTAATAACATAGGCAAACTCTTATATTGTTGAATATGTGTTACACCTGGTTTGAAGTGTGCGTATGCTTGTTGCCATTCAGCAAATGATAATAAAATGAATAAATCACTCATACTCTAAATTATATGGCAATAAACTGACAAGAACGATTCATCTTTAAAACGAATTTTAACTGTAATAATTTATTTTAATAAAATGATAAAATGTTTTACATTAACCAAGCAGTTTTTGTTTTAAATATAACTATTGAAGTTTAAATTAATGATACCAATGACAATAAATTCCACATTAACTTAAAATATTAAAAATATTACCTTAAACGACTCTAGATAGTATGTAGTAAATTAAACCAGACAAATTTTATTGCGCTATTACTAATGTAGTAAATCTTTTCCTTAATAAGTAAGACTAAAGGGCTTAATATTTTCATCTATCAAGACAGTTTTATCTTGCTGTACATTTTAGTAATGCTGATGTAATCTTTTTAATCATTTATTTCAATTTGTGATTTTACTTGTATTAGTTATTTATAATCGTTCTAAAGATAATTGTTTTTATGTTCGTTATGTTTTGTTTTATGTTCCATATATCTTTACTGACCTAAATTCACCTTTACAATTGACTGCTCATAAATTGGTGGCAAAAATTTTGCCATAAAATTGCTTTTGCAAATACATGTTACTTTTAACGGATATTTCTTAGGATTATAATATCTAGAACTCCTACTCAACTGGGTGGCTCAACTGGACTTTCTTATACCGGAATCCATTTTAATATAATTTAAAAATTTTCATTTTCAATTCAATTTCTGATTTTATTTGGTAATTGTACATTTTTCCAAAGGCGGCATAATAAAAAAGCAAAAAATCTCAAATATATCGAGAACGGTTAGTCCTAGAGTATTAGAGTTGTTCTTATTCTTTACCTCGTCAAAAAATACGTTAGAAAGAAGCATTTAATTGATACATTTGAACATACGTAGTCTTTTTTTTAGTTATTGGCGATTTGCGCCGGCCATTTCGTAAAAAACGACAGATTGTTCTTTTACGAATCGTACCAAAATCTAATCAGCACCAGAGTATCCCAAAAAGATTTATCTACTAAATTTTGTGAAATTTGGTCAATTTGTATTTCAACTAGAGTAGATACATGAGATTTTTGAGGGCCATTTCGCAAAAGAAGGCGGGTTCTTTTTTTCCGAATTGAACCAAAAAACTAATCAGCACCAGGGTCACGCCCAAGAGTCTTACCTACCAAATTTTATGAAATTCGGTCCATTAGGTTTCGAGTTAGAGTGGATACATACATTGCACAGATATACAGACAGACACACAGACGCACAGACACGCAGATAGACACACAGACGCACAGACACGCAGATAGACACACTCACTGACGTCACGCTAAAAATGGTTTTTTTCGTATTCTAGAGGTCTCGAAAAGTGTAGATCTGTCGAAAACGCGAGTTGCAATTTTCGGCATGATTCCAATACATGATTCCATATGCAAGAATCCATTTTTACATAGTTTGTGATATTTTTACTCTCCCTGCAGTACATGGTAATGTATAGGGAAAGTATTGGAATCATGTCGAAAATCGCAACTCGAGTTTTCAACGGATCTACACGTTTCGATACCTCTAGAATACGAAAGACCTATTTTTAGCGTGACGTGTGTGTGGGTGTCTGTCTGTGTGGCTGTCTGTCTGTCTGTGTGTCTGTCTGTCTGTGCAATGTATGTATCCACTCTAACTCAAAAACTAATAGACAGAATTTTATAAAATTTGGTAGGTAAGTCACCTGTATGTGATCCTGGTGCTGATTAAATTTGGGTACTATTCGGAATAAACCAACCCGCCTTTTTTGCGAAATGGCCCTAAAAAATTGCCTGGATCCACTGTAACTGGAAAACTAATTGAACAAATTTTACAAAATTTGGTACATAAGTCACTTGCAGGTCACCCTGGTGCTGATTAAATTTTGATACGATTCGGAAAAAAAAACAATCTGCTATTTTTTACGAAATGCCCGCAAAAATTTTATATTTCCACTCTAACTCAACTAATCGACTAAATTTCATAAAATTTGGTAGATAAGCCACTTATGGTCAACCCTGGTGCTGATACGATTGGGAAAAGAACAATCTGCCTTTTTTACGAAATGGCCCGCAAAAATTCTATATTTCCACTCTAACTCAACTAATCGACTAAATTTCATAAAATTTGGTAGATAAGCCACTTATGGTCAACCCTGGTGCTGATTAAATTTGGATACGATTCGGAAAAGAACAAACAGTCTGCCTTTTTTACGAAATGGCCCGCAAAAATTTTAATTTTATATTTCCACTCCAACTCAACTAATCGACTAAATTTCATAAAATTTGGTAGATAAGTCATTTATAGTCGACCCTGGTGCTGATTAAATTTTGATACGATTCGGAAAAGAACAATCTGCCTTTTTTTAAGAAATGGCCCGCAAAAATTTTATATTTCCACTCTAACTCAACTAATCGATTAAATTTCATAAAATTTGGTAGATAAGTCACTTATGGTCGACCCTGGTGCTGATTAAATTTTGATACGATTCAGAAAAGAACAATCTGCCTTTTTTCACGAAATGGCCCGCAAAAATTTTATATTTCCACTCTAACTCAACTAATCGACTGAATTTCATAAAATTTGGTAGATAAGTCACTTATGGTCGACCCTGATGCTGATTAAATTTTGATACGATTCGGAAAGGAACAATCAGCCCTTTTTCCGAAATGGCCCACAAAAAAAAAAAAAAAAACCAAAGTCTAAAAAAAAAAAAAAAAGATTATGTATGCTGAAATGTATCAATTAAATTCTTGTTTTATACGCAATTTTTGACGAGGAAAAATAATATAACACACTCCATTATACTTTAGGACTAACCATTCTCAAGATATTTGAGATTTCTTGTATTTTTGTTGCGCCGCTATCGGAAAAATGTCCAATTACCAAATAAAAATAGAAATTGAATTAGAAATGCAAATTTAGTGTTATATGGTGCCATTAAACTCAATCTAGTGAATTATTAAAGAAATAAAGAAAATATGAATTTAAATCTGCAGGGAAAGTCATGTGCTGCTCACATCAGATTTTTTTTTTTTTCTGATTTTTTCAACTCCGTACATTTTCAGCAGTGTGAGAAGCCATTCTTCTCTACGCCCATATCGTTTTTTACAAGAGATAAGTTTCGGACATAAAAATGTTTAGATTGGCTCAACGCCAGCTGTCTAATGAGGATGCCCACATCAGATTTTTACTTTCCCTGCAATACATGTTAATGTATAGGGAAAGTATTGGAATCATGCCGAAAATCGCAATTCGAGTTTTCGACGGATCTACACGTTTCGAGACCTCTAGAATACGAAAAAACTATTTTTAGCATGACGTCTGTGTGTGTGTCTGTGTGTCTGTGTGTCTGTGTGTCTGTGTGCCTGTGTGTCTGTGTGTCTGTGTGCCTGTGTGTCTGTGTGTCAGTCTGTCTTTGCAGATTTTGTATCCACTCTAACTAAAAAACTAATGGACCGAATTTCACAAAATTTCGTAGATAAGTTACTTGTGAGTGAGTCTGGTGCTGATTAGTTTTGGGTGCGATTCGGGATAAAAGAACCCGCCTTTTTTTGCGAAATGGCCCGCAAAAGCTTGTATCCACTCTAACTAAAATCTAATGGACCGAATTTCACAAAATTCGGTAGATAAGTCACTTGTGGGTTACCTTGGTGCTGATTAGATTTTGGTACGATTCGGAATAAAATGACCTGCCTTTTTTTGCAATATGGCCCGCAAAAATCGTCCAAATCTAAACTAAAGAACTGGGTATACTCATATATATCCATTAAATGCTGATTTAATACGTAATTTTTAACGACGAAAAGAATAAGACCAACCCCATTACACTAGGACTCGCCGTTCTCGAGATATTTTAGTTTTTCGTACTTTCCCTACGCCACCTTTGAAAATAAGCCCGGTTACCAAATGAGAACGAAAATTGAATTAAAAGTGAAATAAATTTAATTAAAATAAAGAGAACGTTAATATAAGTCTGCAGGGAAAGTCATGTGCTGCCCACATCAGATTTTTTACTTTCCCTGCAATACATGGTAATGTATAGTGAAAGTATTGGAATCATGTTGAAAATAGCAACTTGAGTTTTCGATGGATCTACACGTTTCGAGACCTCTAGAATACGAAAAATCTATTTTTAGCGTGACGTCTGTCTATCTGTCTGTTTGTGTAGATTTTGTATCCAATCTAACTAAAAATCTAATTGACCGAATTTCATAAAATTTGGTAGGTAAGTTCCTTGTGTGCGAATATGGTGCTGATTAGATTTGGGTACGATTCGGGATAAAAGAACCCGCCTTTTTTTGCGAAATGGCCCGCAAAAGCTTGTATCCACTCTAGGTGAAAATCTAACGGACCGAATTTCACAAAATTTGGTAAATAAGTCGCTTGTGAGTCACCCTGGTGTTGATTAGATTTTGGTACGATTAGAAAAAAATAACCTGTCTTTTTTTGCAAAATGGCAGGTTATTCGACAAAATCTAAAATAAAAAGAATTAAATCGACAAAATCTATAATAAAAAACTACGTATGCTGAAATATATCCATTAAATGCCTGTTTGATATGTAATTTTTAACGAAGAAAATAATAAGACCAACCCCATTACACTAGGACTAGCCGTTCTCGAGATATTTTCATTTTTTCGTTTTTTCTCTACGCCACCTTTGAAAATGAGTCCAGTTACAAAATTCTGATGTGGGCAGCACATGACTTTCCCTGCAGACTTATATCCACGTTCTCTTTATTTTAATTAAATTTAATTCACTTTTAATTCAATTTTCGTTCTTATTTGTTAGCTGGACTTATTTTCAAAGGTGGCGTTGAGAAAATACGATAAACCAAAATATCTCGAGAACGGCTAGGCCTAATGTAATGGGGCTGGTCTTATTCTTTTCTTCGCTAAAAATTACGTATTAAACAAGCATTTAATGGATATATTTGAGCATACGTAGTTCTTTAGTTTAGATTTGGACGATTTTTGCGGGCCATTCTGCAAAAAAATGCAGGTTATTTTTTTCTGAATCGTACCAAAATCTAATCAGCACCAGGGTGACCTATACGTGACTCATCTACCGAAATTTGTGAAATTCGTTCGATTAGTTTTTCAGCTACAGTCGATACAAGCTTTTGCGGGCCATTTCGCAAAAAAAGTCGGGTTCTTTTATTCCGAATCGTACCCAAAACTAATCAGCACCAGCCCCAGCCACAAGTGACTTACCTACAAAAGTTTGTGAAATTCGGTCTATTAGTTTTTTAGTTAGAGTGGATACAAAATCTGCACAGACTGACACACAGACACACAGACAGACAGACACACACACAGACGTCACGCTAAAAATGGTTTTTTCGTATTCTAGAGGTCTCGAAACGTGTAGATCCGTCGAAAACACGAGTTGCGATTTTCGGCATGATTCCAATACTTTCCTTATACATTACCATGTATTGCAGGGAAAGTAAAATGAGAACGAAAATTGAATTAATAGGAATTAAATTTAATTAAAATAATGAGAACGTGAATATAAGCCTGCAGCGAAAGTCATGTGCAGCCCACATCAGATTTTTTTTTTCTCTTTTACAAAGTTTGCAAGAAAATTATTGGAAAATCTGTATCGTTGGTGCAAATGATCACAATGATAGCATATTTTTCTTCCTTCCATGTTAGCCTTCGGGTGAGGAAAATATTGATCCCCTTCAAGGGTCAAATGACGTCACGAGCATAAAAATTATGTTGCGGCTATTTTTCACAACAATGATTGAAACTGCTAAGTTTCATGATCATCGAGCCGTAAATAACCCTTTTCATACTCCAATATGTCAAATTGTGTCTTATAGGGCCATGCTAAAAATATATAATTCCGAATAAATTTCGAAATTTTTCTTCGGATTTCAAAAAATTCTAACTAGTTCTAGATTTTATGATCACGAAGCGGGATATAAAGTTTCATGAAAATCCATTATTATTTATGGCAGCTATAGTGTGCATAAGAAATTGACCACTGACAGACGAGTGACAGACAGACAGACGGCAATCATTCTAAAAATAGTCAAAAGTTGCTCAGGAGGTCATGAAACATATATTGGCATCAAAATCGAAAATTTTCGTAAAAATAATACTTTCTCTATACTATATTGCATGTGAAAGTACAAAATACAAATAATTTAGACTATGTGGGGTGAAATAGGATAGGATTTATGGATATGCAAGAATAATTTTAATATTCAATATTTTGGACTATTGTTTTCGAAAACATAGTTTTTGTCCGATCGAGTTTTCGTTTCTCTTTGCTTATTTTCACTCGAAATCCGAGCTATAAAAATCTGATGTGGGCAGCACATGACTTTCCCTGCAGACGCGAATTCATTTTTTTCTATATTTCTTTAAGAACTCATTAAATTGGGTTTAATTGTACAAAATAACACAAAATTTTCATTTTTAAATCAATTTTTGTTTTTATTTGGTAATTGGACATTTTTCTAAAGACGGCATAACAAAAATGCAAAAAATCTCAAATATCTCGAAAACGGTTAGTCTTAGAGTAACAGAGTTGTTCTTATTCTTTCCCTCGTTAAAAAATACGTATGAAACAAGCATTTGATTGGTACATTTGAACGTACGTAGCCTTTTTTTTTAGATTTTGGCGATTTTTGCGGGGCATTTCACAAGAAAGGTATTTCCGAATCGTACCAAAATCTAATCAGCGCCAGAGTGTTCCAAAAGTAACTTATCTACCAAATTTTGTGAAATTTGGTCAATTAGTATTTTAGCTAGGGTGGATATATGGAATTTTTGCTGGCCATTTCATAAAAAAGACAGGTTATTATTTTCCGAAACGTACCAAAATCTAATCAGCACCAGAGTGTTCCAAAAGTAACTTATCTACCAAATTTTGTGAAATTTGGTCAATTAGTATTTAACTACAGTGGATACATTAAATTTTAGATGGCCATTTCGCAAAAAAAGGCGCGGTCTGTTTTTACGATTACTACCAAAAACTAATCGGCACCAGGGTCTCACCCAAGTGACTTACATACCAAATTGTATGAAATTCGGTCTATTTGTTTTTCAGTTAGAGTGGATACATACATTGCAAAGACACACAGACACACACACAGACAGACACACAGACGCACACACAGACGTCACGCTAAAAATAGTTTATTTTATTCTAGAGGTCTTGAAACGTGTAGATCCGTCGAGATCCCGAGTTGCCATTTTTGACATGATTCCAATACTTTCCCTATACATTACCCTGTATTGCAGGGGAAGTAGAAAAGATATAAATAGTAAGTGGCGAAAATATTCAGACGAAAACCCAGTTTCTTGATCCATAATTTGTTTTTACAAAACTCTTATACTTTACGGGCAAACGTCTTGTCAAGTTAAAGAAGTTTGATAATGCTTATATGAAGTTTGCAATGCTTATATCTCAAAAGTGCTATAAATAATGAGTGAGTTATTTGTAGTAATATGAAAGTTCTACTAGGAAATACAGTAAAATCTGCTTAAATTGAACACCCTTTGATCACTCAAATATGTCACTTTATGAAAATAGTGGTAGTCACTATATGAAAATGTTAAGGTTACTTTGGACGAAAGCGGTCACTAGTCAGGTAGTCAGCATACCAAGGTGGTGTTTTATCAGGTTTTACTGTATTTGGATTGCAAATCGCTTTCTTAGTTTTTGAAATATTGGCTTTAATTTCGATGCTATTACTTTCCTTATATACATAATGCATAAGGAAAGTATTGTGAGGGGGTCGAAAATTCGAATTCGAGTTTTCGACGGGAGAGAACGTTTCAAGCATCCCTGATCGCGAATCAAACATTTTTGAGGTGATGTCCCTCTCTCTCTCTCTCTCTCTCTGTGTGTGTGTGTGTGTCAGTGAGTCTGTGGAGACGATATCTCATGAACGAATAAAGCGATTCGAATGAAATTTGGTACAAAAATCACAATCTGTGAATACTGGAAGCCTATTGTTTTTAAACGCAATCGAATGTTCAGAACCCCCCTAAATTTTCGAGTGAAATTTTGAAAAAACCATCAACAAATCAAAACCTTTAATAAAGTTACGCAAATAGCCATTTCTTATTAATTTCTCCTTAGAAAACGTCATAATAAAACAATTGCATAATAATTTGAAAATATCAATAATCCCTGAATCAATAATCCCCGAAAATATCAATAATAATAACATTTATACCAGAAGACCGTAATTGATATTATCCAGTCAAAAATGCTATAAGAAATATCAAATCATTCTTTTCTAAAATATATTTTTATATCCATTTATTTATTATTAAAATCGAAAAAATAATTAAAATTAACAGACAGATTTAATTTAATTGCGTTTCTGAGCAACATGATATAAGATAGAATCTTCCTCATAAACTGCGAAATTAAATAACCATTTTGATTTCTTTATACTTTCCATTGTTCATTAAAAGCTTGTGAAAATAAACCATGACGATAGATTTCCCATTTAAATCATGTTTCAAACAATTCATGCTTTCAGAAAGTGACTAATTAGCGCAAAAAATCTCCCATTAAACTCAGAGATACAGTTTTAATTCACTTTCAAACGATTTTCAAGCTTTTCGTTTGGATAAACCACGGAGTTAGAGAGTAGAACTCCTAGGAAAAAGTTTCGTTTTTAACACTTTACAACAAAGTTGAAAAGTGTTTATGACTTTGTTCATTCTGTCTGTCTGTTTGTCTGTCTGTCCGATAACTGCCGTAAAAATGACTTAATCAAAATGAAATTTTAGTATGTTGTTCAGACGGGCTGTAGAACCTATGGGAATATAAATGAATAATATTACCCAATTAGTTTTGGATTGAACCCGGGTCGAAAAAATGAAATACATTGAGCCCTATGGGACCTAATTTTTCAAACATTTTTTAAGCGGATTTAAAATTCGCAAATTGCTTCGAAAATTTTAGGTAATATTCAAATTGTTCCATGAAATATATAAAAAAAATTCAGCGAAATATATTCAGTATTTTTTTAAATAAAAATTAAAATAATAATTACACTTCTTATATGAAACGGTCACGCGACCATGATATGAAACGATCACATGACTCACTTCAAAATGATATATGGCATCCATCTTGTTTCAAAATCGTGATTTTTTGAAGTTCTTTTTTATTCATATGGAGTGCTGTATCCGTCCTAAAACTACTTTATTTTTGCTTAAATTCTGTGCATCTACATACTGAAACAACGCAATGACAATATATTTGAGTTTAAATGCTCATCTAAATTTGATTATTTCTACAACTAAGCCTATTTTTCACCTATGTAAAATGTAAACAGCAAAATATGTAGAATGAGTTGTATTAGAATTCCTGTATTTTTTTAACACAAAATAATTTAGTCCATGGAGTCTGCATGGCTGATGTGAATGAAATATTAATTGATTTAATAAAGAGAAGGACGATTTTTTTGGATGAAGTTTCAAGCATAGAGTTTAATTTTTTGTAGCTCCATGGTCTTAAACAAAATGTTTAAATAAAATAAATTATTATAGTATTGTGATGAATGACATGAATGGGAGAAAGTTATGAATGAAATCCTGTTTTTATAGAGAGATCCAGGCGTGTTATTTTTTCTATGACGTCATTTGAATTAATTTCAGTTGTTTTCGATGAAGTTTTCAAATATAATAAATTATCGCAGTATTATGATAATTCTAAAACTATTACCGAGGAATGTATAACATTTTAGAGATGTTTAAACCAGGCAATTTATATTTCAATGCCGTCATTTGAATGAAGTTCATTTTTTTCGATGAAGGTTTAAGTTTTCAAATATAATAAATTAATGCAGTATTGTGATAAGTTTCAAAATTTTACCGAGGAATTGCATTTTAGACTTGTTTAAATAAAATTGCATTGAAGTTGGAAAGTGTTTCATAATCCATGCTATAAGCATGATTGATCTTTCTTGTTAATACTTTATAACAAAGTTGAAAAGTGTTTATGACTTTGTTCATTCTGTCTCTCTGTCTGTCCGTTAGCACGATAACTGCCGTAAAAATGACTTAAGCCTTAAAAATTACTTAAAATGAAATTTTAGTATGTTGTTTAGACGGTCTGTAGGACCTATGGGAATATAAATGAATAATATCACCCAATTAGTTTTGGATTGAACCCGGGTTGAAAAAATGAAATACATTGAGCCCTATGGGACCTAATTTTTCAAACATATTTTAAGCGGATTTAAAATTGACAAATTGCTTCGAAAATTTTAGGTAATATTCAAATTGTTCCATAAAATATATAAAAAAAAATCAGCGAAATATATTCAATAGTTTTTTAAATAAAAATTAAAATAATAATAACACCTCTTATATGAAGCAATCACGTGACCATTATATGAAAAGATCACATGACCCACTTCAAAATGATATATGGCATCCATCTTGTGTCAAAATCGTGATTTTTAAATTTCTTTTTAATTCATATTGCGTGTTGTATCCGTCCTAAAACCACTTTATTTTTGCGTAAATTCTCTGCATCTACATACTGAAACAACGCAATTACAATATATTTGAGTTTAAATGCTCATCCAAATTTGATTATTTCTACAACGAAGCCTATTTTTCACCTATGTAAAATGTAAACAGCAAAATATTGAAAATGAGTTGTATTAGAATTGCTGTATTTCTTTAACACAAAATCATTTAGTCCATGGTGTCTGCTTAGCTGACATGAATGAAATATTCATTGATTTTACAAAGAGATGGACGATTTTTTTCGTTGAAATTTTACGCATAGAGTTTAATTACTTGTAGCTCCATGGTCTTAAGTTTTAAGTAAAATTAATTATTATAGTATTCTGATGAATGACATGAATGGGAAATTATTTATGAATGAAATGCTGCTTTTAAAGAGAGAGCCAGGCGTGTTATTTTTTCTATGACGTCATTTGAATGAATTTCAGTTGTTATCGATGAAGTTTTCAAATATAATAAATTATCGTAGTATAATGATAATTCTAAAATTATTACAGAGGAATGTATCACATTTTAGAGATGTTTAAACCAGGAAATTTATATTTCAATGCCGTCATTTGAATGAAGTTCATTTTTTTCGATGAAGGTTAAGTTTTCAAATATAATAAATCTATGTAGTATTGTGATAAGTTTTAAAATATTACCGAGGAATGTATTGCATTTTAGACATGTTTAAATAAAATTGCATTGAAGTTGGAAAGTGTTTCATAATCAATGTTTTAAGCATTATTGATCTTTCTTGTTCATTAATATCTCTACAACCCTTAGATACTCGAAACTTGGGCTAAATTTAGGGAGTCTTGGGCAAAACCACGGAGTTGGAGAGTAGAACTTCTAGGAAAAAGTTCCGTTTTTCATTAATATCTCGACAACCCTTGGTTTTAGAAACTCGAAACTTGGACTAAATTTATGGGGGCTATTTCAAGGCTTTTCACAAAATTTCATCAAATTCGGTTCAGCCGTTCTCCCGTGATGATTAGACAAACGAAAATTTCCTTTTTTACTAATATCTCGAGAGCCAATGATCGTAGAAACTCAAAATATGGACTAAATTTTAAGTGGGACTATTTCCAAGCTACCCATAAAATTTCATCTATCAAATTCGGTTCAGCCGTTCTCCCGTGATGACGGGACAAACAGACAGATAGATTTTCAATTTTATTTATACAGATTGTTGTAAATCTCTCTACACTGAAAACGTAACACGATATTTTGCCTTATGAACGTACGTTTTGTATTACGAACAAACGACAAAATGTTCCGTTAAAATTTTTTCCGTCTTTTCGTAATACAGTAAGCAATAGTTCGAGGTCGCGTCCTGGACAGCTTGAACTAACTTTTGAACTAACGTCCTGAAATAACTTTTCAAGGATGTTGGAATATTCAAGGAATTCAAATATTTGAGGTACTCGAATATTCAATGTATTCGAAGTATTTGAATACTCGATGTATTCGAATATTTGATGCACTCGAATATTAGAGGTATTCGAGTATTCGAGATCTGGTTAATACTCGAATTCGATATTTGAATTTGAGAAAAGTGCTTGCTATTCGACCATCTCTAGTTTTCACTAATAATTGTTTATTTTTATACATTAGTTCGAATTTATAAGTTGTGAATATATTTTTGTAATAATTGAGTTAACTCATACATGTATTTCTCAATTTATTTAATTTAAATTAAAAGTGACTTTCATTAATATTTAAAAAAATTATAAAATGCCAAGAAAAAAATATGATATATGTGAAATGGAGACGTGCATGCTCGTTTACTACGTGAAAGTATTAGTTTTGAAATAATAAATGCGCCCAAAATCATCACAAATTAAATTAAATTAAATTATAAAATGATTAAATATGCCTTTCTTATATTTCATGTTAGGATTAAACTGTCCGGAAAAATTCATAGGTGGCAAAGTTTACGACTTGTAAAGATACTAATTAAAGAAGACTTATTACTGTATTAAGAAAAGAAAATTAAAAAAAAAAGTTTGTTTCGATTTTCATCAGATGAAAATGTTCTTGTAGAAACCTTTTTAATACTTTAAGCTACTCTGGAATTAATTACCATAGGTATCATTAGTTCAAACCGTAAATCAGTGTAATTAATATTTCCGTTTTCACAAAATAGCCGCCGGAACAGTTCATAAAATACACCATGGTCTGTTATTTGGAACGAATAATTAAAATTAGTGAGAAGAATATATTTCAAATTTCAGCTTTTTTGATATTTTGTGTTTACTACTAGTTTTTAAGATTGTCGAAAACAGGGAAGCACTCACTTTTGAAAATTTACATTTCAGCTTTCACTTAGTTGAAAAATTTTATTTGTTTAGCAATATATGGCGATTAACGTTAGAAACCACTAAAACATTTACTAGACTGAGAATTCAACATCTAAGAGGAATGAAAATAAACAGTGGCACATGATCTTATCGACTCTATGAAAATTGCCCAGAGACTAAACTTACACCGGAACATATTTTTTCATGCCCAGTCATTTTGGCGGCCATGCAGAACGTGGATGAATTTCCACAGGCAAAACTCTACTCTGACAAGATCCTCGATATATCTAAAGCAATACTCTCCGCACATGGACCAAATTGACTTCTTATATATATGACACCAACTGACGTTAGAAAAAGTTATCTTAATCCACAATCCGGCTGCGTTAAAGTTTGTTCTGCAGTCGATACCGTAAGTGTTCAAAATTTCTGAGTCACCTGGAAAATTCTATGAAGGATATGAAAATACTTTTTGACACCCTTTCTTCCCTATATTCGTCCCATTGGGAGAGGGGGTTGGGAAATCAAAAATCCCTCTCCCTTGAGTTGTGTCCAATGATCGAAATTATACGTATGCACATATTCAACTTTATAGGTTACTGATCTTATAGAGAGCCTTGATACTATTTTCCTGAGAGGGAAATCGAAACTCCTGTTCTTTTAGGTTCTGTCCAGTAGTCGATACTATGAAACCTTTTAGCCATTCAAATCATTAAAGACTTTTTAAGGGTCTGGAAAGGTTTTTCGAAACAATCCCATTTTCTCCATCCCTGGAGGATAGGATATAGAAATTCCAGTTTTATTAGGTTCTATGCCGCGGTTCATACTATAAATGTACAAAAATTCAGCCTTCTATGATTAGTGGGGAGCTCTTTAAGGATCTAGACAGACACACCAGAAAATTACTATACAGGGTGTCCCAAAAAGATTGAAACACGCTTTAATTCTTTACCTATTAGAGACAAGTGGGCAATGTAAATTGCAAAAATGTTCGAAATAAGGTAGGAAATAAGACTACGTTGATGAAATAGTCCTACCATTCATTTTCAAAAAGTTACACTTTTTAAAATTTTATACGACCCCCCTTAGACAAATTTGGTCAACCAAAAAAATTTTATTTTTAATGCAACAAGATCATTAAAAAAACTCGCATATCTGTATCTTTAAAATCAACTGAATTATGATAAAGGAAAAAATCTGACTTATGCCACTTTTCCGTACCATTGGAAAGGCTGTTTCATCAGTGAAAATAGGGTTCATAAACAAATTGACGATGGAAATTGTTTAGATCAAAAATATGTTAATATGTGTCAAATATTTTATTGGCATGTCTCAATGTGAAAAGTACTTAAGAATTCGTGATTGCATCGTGAGCCTACGTGGAATTCGCAAAAATGTCTCCTATGTATTATCATCCAATTTTATCTTTTCTGTGATATGTCACAAATTTACATTTCTAATTTGATATAGGGTCTCCATTCACAATGTTTAATTTTCAATTAAATATAACTCGCTCAATTTTTAAGATACATATATGCGGTTTTCTTAATGATCTTGTTGCATTAAAAATAAAAATTTTCTGATTGACCCAATTTGTCTAAGGGGATCGCATAAAAATTTAAAAAGTGTAATTTTTTTAAAATTAATGGGAGGACTATTTCATTGACGTAGTCTTATTTCCTACTTTTCTTTCAACATTTTTGCAATTCACATTGACCACTTATCTCCAACAGGTAAAGAATTAAAGCGAGTTTCAATCCTTTTGGGACACCCTGTATAGATCTGTACATCGTAGAGAAAATTGTTCTTAGATATCGCTTGGATTGAGCGACATTGGATTATTTTTGCGGTCTACTGTTTGTTTTATGCACATGGGATACACTTCAATCAGAATCCACAATTAAAAGTGGATTATGCATCACCGCTATAAGGCCCATGTATAATAAGGGAATTTCAATTTTATCTGGCATTTGAATTCATTTCTTATAAATCTGAATAAAAGAGTAAACAAATCTGTCTCAGATGGACTCTGATGCTCAAAAATGTCCCCTTTGGTTTAAAAATGCGTTTTTGTGACCCCACTATATATTTGTTAAAAGTGGTCGTGGAAAGATTTATGTATTCTTTAAAAAATATTTATGTATTCTGTAAGAAATATTTATGTATTCTTTAAGAGCGATTTATGCATTCTTTAAGAAAATGACTGAGTTTACCTAACCTTTATTTGCAATTGAGAAAAGAAATAGAACATTTTAATGTATAGCATGATATTATTATTATATGCTATACATTTATTATGTATTATAGTTTTAATGTTTGGTACAGTATATTCACTCCTAATGAAGATTTTTCAGGATTAGAAGTTGATTGTTTGACTTACTATTTCATAAGCAACAGCTCTGAGAACTAACAGAACTTTACGAATTGTAACAAAAACAAACACCTCATGCAAGAAATAACCATAAAATTTGGAGATTAATTAACAAAACTTAATGTAATCAAATTTTTACTTCCTCATACTACAGAATATAGAGGAAATATTGTTTTCACGAAAATTTTGACTTTGAGATTTTGGGGCCAATATGTATTTTAGGACTTCCTGAACACGTTTTGATCATTTTAAGAGTGATGTCTGTCTGTATGTGGTCGATTTCTTGTGTACAGGATCGGCTGTCACAAATATTAATCAACTTTCGCGAAACTTTTTATCTGGCTTTGCAAGTAAAAAATCCAGAACTAGACTGATTTTTTTTAAATCAGACTGAATTTCAAAATTTATTGGAAAACATTTTTTTCCTAACGTGGCATCATAGGGCAAAATTTGACTTAATTATGCATTGAAGGGGATATTTATGGCTCAATGATATCACAACAAGTTTTTAGTTGCAATCATTGTAGTAAAAAGAATATCTGTTGTGGGCAGCCCATGACTTTCTCTGCAGACTTATATCCATGTTCTCTTTATTTTAATTAAATTTAATTCACTTTTAATTCAATTTTTGTTCTCATTTGGTAACTAGACTTATTTTCAAAGGTGGCGTAGAGAAAATACGATAAAACTAAAATATCTCGAGAACGGCAAGCCCTAGTGTAATGGGGTTGGTCTTATTTTTTTCTTCGTTAAAAATTACGTATAAAACTAGCATTTAATGGATATACGGTACTCTGGCAATTAATTGAGAAATGTCATTTTTTCTTTTTATCACACGTAAGAAGCACTCCAAATTAGCTCAGAGTTCAAATTGCAGTTATTATCAAAGTAGAAGGTGTTCGTATGCACCTGGTAAGTAGCAGGTGTTCCGCAGTGGTAGTTTCTCAGTTGTTGCGGGGGGGGGGGGGGGTCATCAGCGTCATGGATATCAGCGCGGAAACACGTGCTAAAGTGATTGCGCTTAGAGAACACACTTCTAAGACGCTCGAGGAAGTAGGTAAAATATGTGGAGTGAGTACAGCAAGTGTCGGGAGGATCTGGAAGCGGTTTTAGGAAACAGGAAATGCTGGAACTAACCGTTCTGGAAGATGCGGCCGAGAAAGATCAACTTCGGCTCGTGACGACAAAACTTTACATCGAATGAGTGTTAAAAATCCTCGATTAACCAGTTTTAACCTGTCCAAGTCCATCGCGGCAGCTGGTGTTGATATTGCACCTTCAACAGTGCGATACAGGCTCTTAGAACGCGGGCTGAAAGCACGTCGACCGTACAAGAAGCAGCTTCTGACGCTTCGCATGACGAAAAAAAGGTTGGAATGGGCACGGAAATACAAAACATGGACTGAGAACTGACTGTGAGAAGGTTCTCTTTTCTGACGAAACACATTTTGTGGTTCAGGAATTTAGATCCATGTTCGTGAGAAGGAGCCAAGGAGAACCTGTCAATCAGCACCATTATCAATCAAGCATCAGCCCAAAAAGATGTTTTGGGGTTGTTTCAGCGTTTTGGGGACATAATCTCTTGTTCCCGTAGAGGGAATGATGAACAGTGCCAGTTACGAAGTCATATTGACCCGAAAAATGCTTTCAATCCTGGCAAAACTATGGCCGAACGGAGATTGCGTTTTCCAACAAGACAGCGCGCCATGTCACACTTCGGAGCGAATCAAAAATTTCTGCTCAAAAAAATGTTACCGTCTATATAAAAAATGTCCGGGAATTCACCAGACTTGAATCCCATAGAAAATTTGTGGGCAATTGTCAAAAAACGGCTTCACAAATTTGACTTTACGACGATGGACAAGCTAATTTCGGCCGTTATTGACATATGGTTCAGAGACGTTGAAATTAAAACTACATGTGTTAGTCTAGTACATTCCATGCCGAAACGTGTCTGTGATATTATAAAGTCTCGGGGAGGTCATATCACTTATTAGTTTTAAATGTATCCATAGAAAATTTGAATAAAACTGAATTTTATAAAAAAAAACTGCATTTCTCAATTAATTGCCACAGTACTGTATTTAGGTATACGTAGTTTTTTATTTTAGATTTTGACAATTTTTGCTGGCCAGTTTGCAAAAAAAGCAGGTTATTTTTTTCCGATTCTTACCAAAATCTAATCAGCACCAGAGTAACTCATAAGCAACTTATCACCCGAATTTTGTGAAATTCGTCCATTAGTTTTTCAGCTAGGGCGGATGCAGGCAACTTTTCCGGCCATTTAGCAGAAACAAAGGTGGGTTCTTTTATTTCAAATCGTACTAAAAATTAATCCGCACAAGGGTCACACCCAAGTGACTTACCTAGAAAACTTTATGAAATTTGGCCTATTAGTTTTTGAGTTAGAGTGGATACATACATTGCACAGACACACACACACACAAACGTCACTCTAAAAATAGTTTTTTCGTATTACAGAGATCTCGAAACGTGTAGATCCGTCGAAAACTCGAGTTGTGATTTTCGGCATGATTCCAATACTTTCCCTATATATTGCATGTATTGCAAGGAAAGTAATAGTCGTGATGCAATTTTTGTGTTTCTGACATGATTAGATCCCTACTGTCAAACATTGTCAAACTTGCGGTATCAATCCAGGGATTTTTTTAAACCCTTTAAGATGAAGGTGACATGCTATAATTATGATCATGTGGACTAAAGATACAGATTTTTCAAACTTTTTCTTACAAAATTTGAAAAAATAAAAAATCACGCGCTACTTAAAAATGGATTCTGGTATGAGAAAGTCGAGTTGAGTCACACTCCAGTAAATTAAATACTAAACAGCTCTCAAGAAAATTATTTTTACTTTCCTTATATACATAATAGAAAGTATTGTGACGGGGTCGAAAATTCGAATTCGAGTTTTCGACGGGAGAGCACGTTTCAAGCTTCCCTGATCACGAATCAAACATTTTTGTAGCGATGTGTGTGTGTGTGTGTGAAAGTATGTGTGTGTGTGTATGTGTGTGTGTGTCAGTGAGTCTGTGGAGACGATAACTGACGAACGAATGGACCGAATCAAACGATATTTGGTACAAAATCACAATCCGTAAACACTGGCAGCCTATTGTTTTTATATGCAATCGAATGTTCAGAACCCCCCTAAATTTTCGAGGGAAATTTTGAAAAAATCGTCAAAAAATCAAAACCACTAATAAAGTTGCGCAAATAGATATTTCTTATGTAATTTTTTATTAAAAAACGATTGACATAAATTTTAAAACGCTAACATGAACCGTTCTCGAGATATTGCACATTTAAAAAAATATCAAAAAGTCATATAAAACAAGAAAGATCAATCATGCATAAGCATTGATTATGAAACACTTTCCAACTGAAATGCAATTTTATTTAAAAATTTCTAAAATGTGATACATTCAATGGTCATATCCATTACATTATCACAGTACTGCAGTAATTTATTATACTTAAATATTTAAAACTGTATCGAAATATAAATCACCTGATTCTTTAAGCAAAATCAATGAATATTTCATTCATATAACTTGTATTCCAGACTTACAGAGCTAAATAATTTTCTGCGAAAAAAATTCGGCAATTCTTATGTAACTCACCTTACAATCGCTTGAGATATTTGCATTCTGCATAAGTTAAAATTAGGCTTCGTTGAAGAAATAATAAAAGTTTAGGGATCATTTAAAATCCTAACTATTGTAATTGCGTAGGCACGGAATTTAGATACACAGATAATATACAGATAAGATATGTGTGTGTGTGTGTATGTATTCAAAGTATTGGAATCGTGCCGAAGATCGGAACTCGAATTTTCGAAGTATCTACACGTTTTGGGACTTCTAGAACAGGAAAAAAACTATTTTTAGGAAGACGTCTGTGTGTGTAAGGGTATATCTGTGTATGTTTCTGTGTGTCTGTGAGGATATTACATCCACTCTAATTGTAAAACTAATGGACAGAATTTCATAAAATTTGGTAGGTATGTTTTTGTAGGAAACTCTAATGTTCATTAGATTATAGTAGGATTCGTAATAAAAGAATCTGCCTTCTTTGCAAAATGGCCTGCAGAAATTGCCTTTATCGACTCTAGCTAAAAACTAATGGAACAAATTTAACAAAATTTGATGTATAATATTTCAATAACCTACAAGTGATTTATATTCCAAATTTAACAAAATTTGGTATATAAATCATTTGTAGGTTATTCTAGTAGGATTCGGGAAAAAGGAACGGGCTATTTTTGCGAAATAGCCCGCAAAAAACGTTAAATATAAAAATAAAAGACTACGTGTGCTCAATTATATCAATTAAATTCCTATTTTATACGTGATTTTTGACAACAAAAAGAATAAGACTAACCTCATTACTCTAGGACTAGCCGTTCTTGAGATATTCTAGTTTTTTAGTGTTTTCGCTACACCACCTTTGACATTAAGTTTAGCTATCAAATGAGAACCAAATTTAAGTTTAACGTGTAAATTCAATGCCATTTAAAATACTTATGGCTGTTATTTTGTGCAGATAAACTCAAATTATTATTGAAGAAATAAAGAGAACGTGAACATGAGTCTGCAGGGAAAGACATGTGCTGCCCACATCAGAATTTTTAACAATATTACAACAATGATTTATAGAAATGAACGGGGATTATTTGCAGGCCATTTCGAAAAAAATGTAGGATCTATATTTAAGGATCCACCAAATTTTTGTAGAATAAAATGTTCAACAAATTTAAGTTTTGTACCATATTTTAACTCTCTAGGACGTAGGAAAGTGCATTAAAAATGCCATCAAATAAGTATATTATGAAGAGTTATATAAAATTTAAAAAAAAATTGAAAAATTTTTATCTACCAACTTTATTTTAAAATGTGAAGCCTCTCTCATCTATATAAATAAAATTGAAAATCTGTCTGTCTGTCTGTCTGTCTGTCTGTCTGTTTGTCCCATCATCACGGGAGAACGGCTGAACCGAATTTGATGAAATTTTGTGGGTAGCCTAGAAATAGCCCCACTTAAAATTTAGTCCGTGTTTTGAGTTTCTACGACCAGTGGTTCTCGAGATATTAGTAAAAAACGAAAATTTCGTTTGTCTCATCTTCACGGGAAAACGGCTGAACCGAATTTAATGAAATTTTGTGGATAGCCTTGAAATAGCCCCCCATAAATTTTGTCAAAGTTTTGAGTTTCTAAGACCAGGGGTTGTCGAGATATTAATGAAAAACGGAACTTTTTCTTAGGAGATCTACTCTCCAACTCCGTGGTTTATCCAAACGGAAAGGATGAAAATCGTTTGTTTTAAACGCCAAAATGAAATAAAACTTTATTTCCGAGTTTGGTGCAGGATTTTTGCATTAATTAGTCACTATAGGAGAACATAAATTGTTTGAAACATGAATTTAAATGGAAAAATCTACCTCCATGGTTCATCTCTCACAAGCTTTTACTCAACGATGTAAAGTATAAAGAAATCAAAATGGCTATTTAATTTCGCATTTTATGAGGAAGATTCTATCTTATATCATGTTGCTCGGCAACGGAATGAAATTAAATGTGTTGTTAATATCAATTATTATTTTTTTTATTTGTATAATAAATAAATGGATGTAAAAATATATTTTGTAAATTCTGTAATATATATTTTGTAAATTTGTAATTCGGTTCGATTGTTCTTTTAATTATATTGCGGACTGCGTACATCACTTTCATTTATTTTAGCAAATAGGTTTCAAGCTCATATATTGTGTTTAGCTAATAAACTCATATATTGTGTTTACCCAATAAATTCATTTAGCCGATTGTTGAAGCAGAAAAAGAGTAGAACGGGTGTATGTATGTATCTTCTATTACAATTTTACTGTTTTTATTTAGAATATACAAACGGGATCAGGATATTTTATTCTTCAGATCTGCAAATTCAGAGCTACGAATTTAGAGGAATATCTCTAAATAACTTGGTAACTTTTCTTAAACTTTACCAAATTAGTGGAAATGTCTCCAAATTGATAAAAATGACCCAAATCAATGAAATTAAATTTGTTTTTTTAGAATAAAGTACTGAAATGATGTTTCTGAAGCATTTGTCGGTCAGTCCATCCATCCTACTTAGTAACACATTTAAGGAATTTTTTTAATATCACCAAATTGGTAAAAATGTTTCTAAATCCATAAAAATATCATGAAATTGATAAAATCGCGCTTAATAAATGAAATTAATTGTGTTTTGTTAGGGGATAGTATTGTGATAATGTTTCGTCAATTTGTCGCATAATGGGATTATCAGTTCAACAGTCCCACTTGGCGATAAATTTGGCGATTTTTTAAGTTATAGCTAAATTGACGAAAATGTCGCCAAACCTTCCATGGAGATTGCATTATTCAGATGATATGATTTCCATCAATTTATTTAAAGCAATTGATATCATGTCGCTTAACAACGGATCCAATATGTTATGCGGCATATTATTTTTACTAGCAGCATACCCGTTCTTCGTACGGAGTATATAATTTAAAGAAACTTGAAATTCATAATCATGCCCAAGTTCTTATAGTATACTAAATGACATGTTTAATCAAAATATTCTGTTAAAATATTTAATATAATGCTCCTAAAAAGAAGTTTAAGAATCTCTGTTCTCGCTATATAAAATTATTTTCATGGACATATCTGAAGAATGAAACATCTTGGACCCCTTATGTAAGCAAATATAAAAAAAAATATGGAATTGAATCAATATATGCAAAATAAAAGCGTTAAAATTGTATGGGACCCGTACTAATTATATACGCGAATATTAAAAAATATAACCTGTATTAGTAGATTACATGTATAAATTGAAAATACCAATAAACCCGTAATCTTTAAATCTGAAGACAGTCATTTATTCCAATATATGTCAAAATGAAAGTGCTAAAATTATATGGGAAGATATACACGTACTACTTATAATGTCCGATTATTAGTAGAAGATTACCCGTTTTGCAATATGAGTCACAAATATTTTTTGGTAAAATACAACAGACGACGTAATAAATTGAATATATAATTAATCCCCGTAATCTTCATACCAGAAGACTGTACTTGATTCCAATATATATGCCAATATATGTCAAAATATATGCCAATATACCTGCACTACTTATATTCTCGTAGGTTAGAAGATATACCCGTGCATTTCTAGAAGATTACTCGTACAACGTACAATATGCGTGTGTCAGCAATTTTTGCCGCAATAAAACAATGGCGTAATAACTTAAAAATATCAATAATCACTGAATCAATAATTCCGGAAAATATCAATAATAATAATGTTTAAACCTGAAGAGTATAATTGATATTATCCAGTCCAAAATGAAATGGCAATGAAATTTATTTTATATACATATCTTCATTATTCAAATCGGAAAGGATTTAATAAAAATCGTCTGCCGCATAAACACATTGGATTTAAATCCGTTGCTAAGCGACATGATATCATTTGCTTCAA
Source organism: Amaurobius ferox (assembly GCA_951213105.1). Classification (NCBI taxonomy): domain Eukaryota; kingdom Metazoa; phylum Arthropoda; class Arachnida; order Araneae; family Amaurobiidae; genus Amaurobius; species Amaurobius ferox. The sequence goes on from OX578148.1 coordinate 26,515,169, forward strand.
ATAAATTGGTAGAAAAAATATCGTCTAAATAGTTATATTTCTATGGAACATTTGGCGACAGTTTCGTTAAATTAGCGACATTTTAAAAAATCGCCAAATTTATCGCCAAGTGGGACTGTAGAACTGACAGTTCCACTTTGCGACAAATTGACGAAATATCATCACAATACTATCCCCTAACAAAAAACAATTAATATCATTTATGTAGCGCAATTTTATCAATTTCAAGATATTATTATAGATTTGAAAACATTTTTATCAATTTGGTGACATTTTAAAAATTCGCTAAATGTATTACTAAGTAGGATGGTTGGTCTGACAGATAAATGCTAACCAAACATCATTTCAGTACTCTCTTCTTACAAAACAAAAAAAAAAATTTCATTGATATGTAGAAGACCCAAGCCACACGACCAACCCGAAGCTTTATGGCAGCTATTTGTGTGTCGTTTATATCAATTTGGCGACATTTCCGTCAATTTGGCAAAGTTTAAGAAAAGTTGTCAAATTAGCGATATCCCTCCAAATTCGTAGCTTTGAATTTGCAGATCTGAATGAAACATTCTTATCCCGTTTCAATATACTAAATGAAAACACTACAATTGTATTAGAAGATATACCCGCTCTACTCTTTTTCTGTTTCAACAATCGGCTATATGAATTTATTGGCTAAGCACAATATATGAGTTTAGTAGCTAAATACGATATAAGCTTGAAAACTCTTTGCCAAAATAAATGAAATTGATGTACGCAGTCAGCAATTAATATAATTAAAAGAAAAATCAAACCGTCCATTCATAAGATATACTTTTATATCCATTTATCCATTTATTTATTATTTAAATCGAAAAAAAATAATAAAAACATTAACAAACACATTTAATTTAATTGCGATGCCGAGCAACATGATATATCCTCCTAAAATGTTAAAATTTATTAACCACTAACAGCACACCCGTTATTCGTACGGAGTGTATAATTTAAAGAAACTTATAGTTCGCAATCATGTGCAAATTCTGTTAAAATATTAAATTTATTGCTCCTAAAGAGAAGTTTAAGAATATATGTTCTCACTATGCAAAATTATCTTCACGATCAGATCTGAAGAACAAAACATCCTGCCCCCTTTTGTAAGCAAATTTACAGAAGAAAAAATAGGAATTGAATGAATATATGCAACCCCGTACTAATTATATTGTCGCAGATCAGAAAATATGCCAATGTGTTAGTAGAAGATTACCCGTATTACAATATGCGTCTCAAAAATATTTGCCAAAATAAAAGAGATGACGTAATAAATTGAAAACATCAATAATATCCGTACTCTTTATACCAGAAGGTCGTAATTGATTCCAATATATGCCAATATATATCAAAACATATGTCAATATACCTGTACTACTTATATTCTCGTAGATTAAAAGATATACACGTGTATTTGTAGAAGATTCGTACAACATACAATATATGAGTTTAAACAATTTTTGTCATAATAAAATAATTGCATAATAACTTGAAAATATCAATAATCCTTGAATCAATAATCCCCGAAAATATAAATAATAATAATTTTTAAACCTGAAGACCGTAATTGATATTATCCAGTCAAAAATGCTATAAGAAAAATCAAATCGTTCTTTTCTAAAATATATTTTTATATCCATTTATTTATTAATCAAATCGAAAAAATAATTATTAAAATTAACAGACAGATTTAATTTAATTGCGTTTCTGAGTAACATGATATAAGATAGAATCTTATAACATGTTAAATATGTCATGTCTTATAACATAAACTGCGAAATTAAATAACGATTTTGATTTCTCTATACTTCTCATTGTTCCGTAAAAGCTTGTTTTAAATAAACCATGAACCATGGAGATAGATTTCCCCTTTAAATCATGTTTCAAACAATTCATTTTTTCAGAAAGTGACTAATTAACGCAAAAAATCTCCCATCAAACTCAGAGATTAAATTTTAATTCACTTTCAAACGATTTTCAAGCTTTTCGTTTGGATAAACCACGGAGTTAGGGAGTAGAACTCCTAGGAAAAAGTTCCGTTTTTCATTAATATCTCGACAACACCAGGTCTTAGAAACTCGAAACTTGGACAAAATTTATGGGGGGATATTTAAAGGCTATTCACCAAATTTCATTAAATTCGGTTCAGCCGTTTTTCCGTGATGATGAGACAAACGAAAATTTCGTTTTTTACTAATATCTCGAGAACCACTGGTCGTAGAAACTCAAAACACGGATATAATTTTAAGTGGGGCTATTTCTGGGCTACCCACAAAATTTCATCAAATTCGGTTCAGCCGTTCTCCCGTGATGGTGTGACAAACAGACAGACAGACAGACAGACAGACAGACAGACAGACAGACAGACAGATTTTCATTTTTATTTATATAGATTAAATCTTTTCCGATTTGAATAGTAAAAATATGTATATAAAATAAATTTCATTGACATTGAATTTTTAACTGGATAATATCAATTACGGTCTTCAGGTTTAAACATCATTATCTATATAAATAAAAATGAAAATCTGTCTGTCTGTCTGTCTGTCTGTCTGTCTGTCTGTCTGTCTGTCTGTTTGTCACACCATCACGGGAGAACGGCTGAACCGAATTTGATGAAATTTTGTGGGTAGCCCAGAAATAGCCCCACTTAAAATTATATCCGTGTTTTGAGTTTCTACGACCAGTGGTTCTCGAGATATTAGTAAAAAACGAAATTTTCGTTTGTCTCATCATCACGGAAAAACGGCTGAACCGAATTTAATGAAATTTGGTGAATAGCCTTGAAATATCCCCCCATAACTTTTGTCCAAGTTTCGAGTTTCTAAGACCTGGGGTTGTCGAGATATTAATGAAAAACGGAACATTTTCCTAGGTGTTCTACTCCCTAACTCCGTGGTTTATCCAAACGAAAAGCTTGAAAATCGTTTGAAAGTGAATTAAAATTTAATCTCTGAGTTTGATGGGAGATTTTTTGCGTTAATTAGTCACTTTCTGAAAACATGAATTGTTTGAAACATGATTTAAAGGGGAAATCTATCTCCATGGTTCATGGTTTATTTAAAACAAGCTTTTACGGAACAATGAGAAGTATAGAGAAATCAAAATCGTTATTTAATTTCGCAGTTTATGTTATAAGACATGACATATTTAACATGTTATAAGATTCTATCTTATATCATGTTACTCAGAAACGCAATTAAATTAAATCTGTCTGTTAATTTTAATAATTATTTTTTCGATTTGAATAATAAATAAATGGATATAAAAATATATTTTAGAAAAGAACGATTTGATTTTTCTTATAGCATTTTTGACTGGATAATATCAATTACGGTCTTCAGGTATAAAAATTATTATTATTTATATTTTCGGTTATTATTGATTCAAGGATTATTGATATTTTCAAGTTATTATGCATTTATTTTATTATGACAAAAATTGTTTAAACTCATATATTGTATGTTGTACGAATCTTCTACAAATACACGTGTATATCTTTTAATCTACGAGAATATAAGTAGTACAGGTATATTGACATATGTTTTGATATATATTGGCATATATTGGAATCAATTACGACCTTCTGGTATAAAGAGTACGGATATTATTGATGTTTTCAATTTATTACGTCATCTCTTTTATTTTGGCAAATATTTTTGAGACGCATATTGTAATACGGGTAATCTTCTACTAACACATTGGCATATTTTCTTATCTGCGACAATATAATTAGTACGGGGTTGCATATATTCATTCAATTCCTATTTTTTCTTCTGTAAATTTGCTTACAAAAGGGGGCAGGATGTTTTGTTCTTCAGATCTGATCGTGAAGATAATTTTGCATAGTGAGAACATATATTCTTAAACTTCTCTTTAGGAGCAATAAATTTAATATTTTAACAGAATTTGCACATGATTGCGAACTATAAGTTTCTTTAAATTATACACTCCGTACGAATAACGGGTGTGCTGTTAGTGGTTCATAAATTTTAACATTTTAGGAGGATATATCATGTTGCTCGGCATCGCAATTAAATTAAATGTGTTTGTTAATGTTTTTATTATTTTTTTTCGATTTAAATAATAAATAAATGGATAAATGGATATAAAAGTATATCTTATGAATGGACGGTTTGATTTTTCTTTTAATTATATTAGTTTCTGACTGCGTGCATCAATTTCATTTATTTTGGCAAAGAGTTTTCAAGCTTATATCGTATTTAGCTACTAAACTCATATATTGTGTTTAGCCAATAAATTCATATAGCCGGTTGTTGAAACAGAAAAAGAGTAGAGCGGGTATATCTTCTAATACAATTGTAGTGTTTTCATTTAGTATATTGAAACGGGATAAGAATGTTTCATTCAGATCTGCAAATTCAAAGCTACGAATTTGGAGGGATATCGCTAATTTGACAACTTTTCTTAAACTTTGCCAAATTGACGGAAATGTCGCCAAATTGATATAAACGACACACAAACAGCTGCCATAAACCTTCGGGTTGGTCGTGTGGCTTGGGTCTTCTACATATCAATGAAATTTTTGTTTTGTTTTGTTAGAAGAGAGTACTGAAATGATGTTTGGTTAGCATTTATCTGTCAGACCAACCATCCTACTTAGTAATACATTTAGCGAATTTTTAAAATGTCACCAAATTGATAAAAATGTTTTCAAATCTATAAAAATATCTTGAATTTGATAAAATTGCGCTACATAAATGATATTAATTGTTTTTTGTTAGGGGATAGTATTGTGATGATATTTCGTCAATTTGTCGCAAAGTGGAACTGTCAGTTCTACAGTCCCACTTGGCGATAAATTTGGCGATTTTTTAAAATGTCGCTTATTTGACGAAACTGTCGCCAAATGTTTCATAGAAATATAACTATTTAGACGATATTTTTTCTACCAATTTATTTGAAGCAAATGATATCATGTCGCTTAGCAACGGATTTAAATCCAATGTGTTTATGCGGCAGACGATTTTTATTAAATCCTTTCCGATTTGAATAATGAAGATATGTATATAAAATAAATTTCATTACCATTTCATTTTGGACTGGATAATATCAATTATACTCTTCAGGTTTAAACATTATTATTATTGATATTTTCCGGAATTATTGATTCAGGGATTATTGATATTTTTAAGTTATTACGCCATTGTTTTATTGCGGCAAATATTGCTGACACACGCATATTGTACGTTGTACGAGTAATCTTCTAGGAATGCACGGGTATATCTTCTAAGCTACGAGAATATAAGTAGTACAGGTATATTGGCATATATTTTGACATATATTGGCATATATATTGGAATCAAGTACAGTCTTCTGGTATGAAGATTAAGGGGATTAATTATATATTCAATTTATTACGTCGTCTGTTGTATTTTACCAAAAAACATTTGAGACTCATATTGCAAAACGGGTAATATTCTACTAATAATCGGACATTATAAGTAGTACGTGTATATCTTCCAATATAATTTTAGCACTTTAATTTTGACATATATTGGAATAAATGACTGTCTTCAGATTTAAAGATTACGGGTTTATTGGTATTTTCCATTTATACATGTAATCTACTAATACAGGTTATATTTTCTAATATTCGCGTATATAATTAGTACGGGTCCCATACAATTTTAACGCTTTTATTTTGCATATATTGATTCAATTCCATATTTTTTTTTTATATTTGCTTACATAAGGGGTCCAAGATGTTTTATTCTTCAGATATGTCCATGAAGATAATTTTATATAGCGAGAACAGAGATTCTTAAACTTCTTTTTAGGAGCATTATATTAAATATTTTAACAGAATATTTTGATTAAACATGTCATTTAGTATACTATAAGAATTTGGGCATGATTATGAATTTCAAGTTTCTTTATATTATATACTCCGTACGAAGAACGGGTATGCTGCTAGTTATTGATATTTTCGGGAATTACTGATATTTTCAAATTATTTTGGAATTGTTTTATTATGACGAAAATTGTTTAAACTCATATATAGTACGTTGTACGAGTAATCTTCTACAAATGCATAGGTATATCTTCCAATCTACGAGAATATAAGTAGTACAGGTATATTGGCATATATTTTGATATATATTGGCATATATTCGAATCAATTACGACCTTCTGGTATTAAGATTACGGGGATTTTTGATACTTTCAATTTTTTATGTTATCTCTTTTATTTTGGCAAATATTTTTGAGACACATCTTGCAATACGGGTAAACTTCTACTAACACACTGGCATATTTTATAATCTGCGACAATATAAGTAGTACGGGGTTGCATATATTGATTCAATTCCTTTTTTTTTTTTGTAAATTTGCTTACAAAAGGGGCCAGGATGTCTTATTCTTCAGATCTGCCCGTGAAGATAATTTTGCATAGTGAGAACAGATATTCTTAAACTTCTCTGTATGAGCAATAAATTTAATATTTTAACAGAATTTGCACATGATTGCGAATTATAAATTTCTTTATATAATATACTCCGTACGAAGAACGGGTATGCTGCTAGTCTATATAAATAAAATTGAAAATCTGTCTGTCTGTCTGTCTGTTTGTCCCATCATCACGGGAGAATGGCTGAACCGAATTTGATGAAATTTTGTGGGTAGCCTAGAAATAGCCCCACTTAAAATTTAGTCCATGTTTGGAGTTTCCATAACCAGTGGTTCTCGAGATATTAGTGAAAAACGGAACTTTATCCTAGGAGATCTACTCTCTAGCTCCGTGGTTTATCCAAACTGAAAGGATGAAAATCGTTTGTTTAAAACGTCAACGTGAATTAAAACTTCATTCCTGAGCTTAGTGCAGGATTTTTGCATTAATTAGTCACTATCTGAAAGCATGAATTGTTTGAAACATGAATTGTAATGGGAACTCTAACTCCATGGTCAAGCATTTACTAAACAATGAAAAGTATAAAGAAATCAAAATGGTTATTATTTTTGCATTTTATGGGGTAGAGATCAAAATGGTTATTTAATTTCGCAGTTTATGAGGAAGATTCTTTATTATATTATGTTGCTCAGCAACGCAATTAAATTAAATGTGTTTCTTAATATTTGTTATTATTTTTTCTATTTGAATAATAAATAAATAGATGTATAAATATATTTTGTAAATGAACGGTTGGATTTTTCTTTTAATTATATTAATTACGGACTGCGTACATCAATTTCATTTGGCAAAGAGTTTTTAAGCTTTTATATTGTGTTTAGCTAATAAACTCATATTGTGTTTACCAATAAACTCATTTATCCGATTGTTGAAACAGAAAAAGAGTAGAAAGTGTATATCTTCTAATACAATTTTAGTGTTTGCATTTAGTATATACAAACGGGATCAGGATGTTTTATTCTTCAGATCTGCAATTTCAGAGCTACGAATTTGGCGGAATATCGCTAACTTGGCAACTTTTCTTAAACTTTGCCAAATTGACGGAAATATCGCCAAATTGCTGAAAACGACGCAAATCAATGAAATTAAATTCGTTTTTTTAGAAGACAGTACTGAAATGATGTTTCGGTAGCATTTGTGGGTCAGTCTATCCATCCTACTTAGTAACACATTTATCGAATTTTTAAAATATCACCAAGTTGATAAAAATGTTTGTGAATCTATAAAAATGTCATGAAATTGATAAAATTGCGCTTAATAAATGAAATTAATTGTGTTTTATTAGGGGATAATATTATGATGATGTTTCGTCAATTTGTCGCAAAATGGGACTATCAGTTTTACAGTCCCACTTGGCGATAAATTTGGCGATTTTTTAAGTTATCGCTAAATTGAAGAAAATATCGCCAAACCTTTCATGGAGATAGCATTATTCAGACGATATGATTTCCGTCAATTTATTTGAAGCAACTGATATCATGTCGTTTAGCAATGGATGTAAATCCAATGTATTATGTGGCATACGATTTTAATTAAATCTTTTCCGATTTGAATAATAAAGATATGTATATAAAATAAATTTCATTGGCATTGCATTTTTGACTGGGAAATATCGATTACGGTCTTCAGGTTACACATTATTATTATTGATATTTTCGGGGATTATTGATTCAGGGATTATTGATATTTTCAAATTATTATACCATTGTTTTATTATGACAAAAATTGTTGAATCTCATATATTGTACGTTGTACGAGTAATCTTCTACAAATACAAAGGTATATCTTCTAATCTACTAGAATATAAGTAGTACAGGTATATTCACATATGTTTTTATATATATTGGCATATATTGGAATTAATTACGACCTTCTGGTATAAAGAGTAAGGGGATTATTGATATTTTCAATTTATAATGTCATCCGTTTTATTTCGGCAAACATTTTTTAGACTCATATTGTAATAAGGGTAATCTTCTACTAACATACAGGCATATTTTCTAATCTGCGACAATATAAGTAGTATGGGTATATATATATATTCATATATATATATATATATATATATATATATATATATATATATATATATATATTTGAAATGTAATAATAAGAATTATGTAAAAATAAAAAAATAAAAATACAATTCAAGTAATATTAACATCACCATAGAAGCAAATTCACGGCCATAATGCCGATAAGAGAAAAGAACAGAACCTTCCCAAATTCCATGATTAACCAGAATTAAATTCATCTTCAGGTCTGAGTATTTAATTCTAATTAACCCTAACAAATGCCTGTTTCAGATTAAGCAATAGTACATTACTATAAATGCTTAAACTCAGACTACAGGCATCAAAATATATGGGAATATATATATATATATATATATTCCCATATAATTTTAGTGCTTTCTTTCTGGCATATATTGGAATCAATTACGGGTTTATTGATATTTTCAATTTATACATGTAATCTACTAATGCAGGTTATATCTTCTAATATTCGCGTATATAAGTAGTACGGATCCTATACAATTTTAATGCATTCATTTTGCATATATTGATTCAATTCCTTTTTTTTTGTAAATTTGCTTTCGAAAGGGGCCAGGATGTTTTATTCTGCAGATCTGCCCGTGACGATAATTTTGCATGATGAGAACAGATATTCATAAACTTCTCTTTAGGAGCAATAAATTCAATATTTTAACATAATTTGCATATGAATCTGAATTATAAGTTTCTTTATATTTTATACTCCGTACGAAGTGCGGGCATGCTGCTAGTCTATATAAATAAAATTGAAAATCTGTCTGTCTGTCTGTCTGTCTGTTTGTCCCGTCATCACGGGAGAACGGCTAAACCGAATTTGATGAAATTTTGTGGGTAGCCTAGAAATAGCCCCACTTAAAATTTAGTCTATGGTTGGAAATTGTACGACCAGTGGTTCTCGAGATATTAGTAAAAAACGAAACTTTCGTTTGTCTCATCATCACGAGAGAACGGCTGAACCGAATTTAATGAAATTTTGTGGGTGGCCTTGAAATAGCCCCCCATAAATTTTGCCCAAGTTTCAAGTTTCTAAGACCAGGGGTTGTCGAGATATTAATGAAAAACGGAACTTTTTTTATAGGAGTTCTACTCTCCAACTCCGTGGTTTATCCAAACGGAAAGGATAAAAATCGTTTGTTTAAAGCGTCAAAGGGAATTAAAACTTCATTTTTGAGTTTGATGCAGGATTTTTGCATTAAATAGTCACTATCTGAAAGCATGAATTGTTTGAAACATGAATTTAACTGGAAAAATCTACCTCCATGTTTTTACATGTATTAACCTCCATGTATTTCACAAGCTTTTACTCAACGATTAGAAGTATAAAGAAATTAAAATGGTTATTTAATTTCGCATTTTATGAGGAAGATTCTATCTTATATCATGTTGCTCGGCAAAGGAATGGAATTAAAGGTGTTTGTTAATGATTAATATTATTTTTTCTATTTGTATAATAAATAAATGGATGTAAAAATATATTTTATAAATGAACGGTTTGATTGTTCTTTTAATTATATATATTACGGACTGCGTACATTACTTTTATTTATTTTAGCAAAGAGGTTTCAAGCTCATATATTGTGTTTAGCTAATAAACTCATATATTGTGTTTACCCAATAAATTCATTTAGCCGATTGTTGAAGCAGAAAAAGAGTAGAACGGATGTATGTATCTTCTAATACAATTTTAGTGTTTTCATTTAGTATATATACAGACGGGATATGGATATTTTATTCTTCAGATCTGCAAATTTAGAGCTACGAATTTAGCGGAATATCTCTAAATAACCTGGTAACTTTTCTTAAACTGTACCAAATTAGAGGAAATATCTCCAAATTAATAAAAATGACCCAAATCAATGAAATTAAATTTGTTTTTTGAGAATAGAGTACTGAAATGATGTTTCTGTAGTGTTTGTCGGTCAGTCCATCCATCCTACTTAGTAACGCATTTAACTAATTTTTTTAATATCACTAAATTGATAAAAATATTTGTAAATCCATAAAAATATCATGGAGACGAAAATGTCGCCAAACCTTCCATGGAGATCACATTATTCAGACGACATGATTTCCATCAATTTATTTGAAGCAGATGATATCATGTCGCTTAGCAACGGATCCAATGTGTTAAGTGTCATACGATTTTTATTAAATCTAATAAAAATATGTATATAAAATAAATTTCATTGACATTGCATTTTTGACTGGATAATATCAATTACGGTCTTCAGGTTTAAACATCATTATTATTGATATTTCGGGGACAGTTGATTCAGGAATTATTGATATTTTCAAATTATTATGCCATTGTTTCATTATGACGAAAATTGTTGAAACACATATATAGTACGTTGTACAAGTAATCTTCTACAAATGCACGGGTATATCTTCTAATCTACGAGAATATAAGTAGTACAGGTATATTGTCAAAATTTTTATATATATTGGCATATATTGGAATCAATTACGACCTCCTGGTATTAAGATTACGGGGATTTTTGATACTTTCAATTTATTACGTCATCTTTTTTATTTTGGTAAATATTTTTAAGACTCATATTACAATATGTTTAAGCTTCTACTAACTCACTGGCATATTTTCTAATTTGCGACAATATAAGTAGTACGTGGTTGCATATATTGATTCAATTCTTTTTTTTGTGTGTGAATTTGTTTACAAAAGGGGCCAGGATATTTTATTCTTCAGATTTGCCCGTGAAGATAATTTTGCATAGTGAGAACAGATATTCTTAAACTTCTCTTTATGAGCAATAAATTTAATATTTTATCAGAATTTGCACATGATTGCGAATTATATGTTTTTTTATATTATATACTCCGTACGAAGGACGGGTATGCTGCTAGTCTATATAAATAAAATTGAAAATCTGTCTGTCTGTCTGTCTGTCTGTCTGTCTGTCTGTCTGTCTGTCTGTCTGTCTGTTTGTCCCATCATCACGGGAGAACGGCTGAACCGAATTTGATGAAATTTTGTGGGTAGCCTAGAAATAGCCCCACTTAAAATTTAGTCTATGGTTGGAATTTCTACGACTAGTGGTTCTCGAGATATTAGTAAAAAACGAAACTTTCGTTTGTCTCATCATCACGAGAGAACGGCTGAACCGAATTTAATGAAATTTTGTGGGTTGCCTTGAAATAGCCCCCCATAAATTTTGCCCAAGTTTCAAGTTTCTAAGTCCAGGGGTTGTCGAGATATTAATGAAAAACGGAACTTTTTTTATAGGAGTTCTACTCTCCAACTCCGTGGTTTATCCAAACGGAAAGGATAAAAATCGTTTGTCAAAGCGTCAAAGGGAATTAAAACTTTATTTTTGAGTTTGATGCAGGATTTTTGCATTAAATAGTCACTATCTGGAAGCATGAATTGTTTGAAACATGAATTTAAATGGAAAAATCTACCTCCATGTTTTTACATGTATTAACCTCCATGTATTTCACAAGCTTTTACTCAACGATTAGAAGTATAAAGAAATTAAAATGGTTATTTAATTTCGCATTTTATGAGGAAGATTCTATCTTATATCATGTTGCTCGGCAAAGGAATGGAATTAAATGTGTTTGTTAATTATTATTATTTTTTCTATTTGTATAATAAATAAATGGATGTAAAAATATATTTTATAAATGAACGGTTTAATTGTTCTTTTAATTATATATATTGCGGACTGCGTACATTACTTTTATTTATTTTAGCAAAGAGGTTTCAAGCTCATATATTGTGTTTAGCTAATAAACTCATATATTGTGTTTACCCAATAAATTCATTTAGCCGATTGTTGAAGCAGAAAAAGAGTAGAACGGATGTATGTATCTTCTAATACAATTTTAGTGTTTTCATTTAGTATATATACAGACCGGATATGGATATTTTATTCTTCAGATCTGCAAATTTAGAGCTACGAATTTAGCGGAATATCTCTAAATAACTTGGTAACTTTTCTTAAACTTTACCAAATTAGAGGAAATATCTCCAAATTAATAAAAATGACCCAAATCAATGAAATTAAATTTGTTTTTTTAGAATAGAGAACTGAAATGATGTTTCTGTATCATTTGTCGGTCAGTCCATCCATCCTACTTAGTAACGCATTTAACTAATTTTTTTAATATCACTAAATTGATAAAAATATTTGTAAATCCATAAAAATATGGAGACGAAAATGTCGCCAAACCTTCCATGGAGATCACATTATTCAGACGACATGATTTCCATCAATTTATTTGAAGCAGATGATATCATGTCGCTTAGCAACGGATCCAATGTGTTATGTGTCATACGATTTTTATTAAATCTAATAAAAATATGTATATAAAATAAATTTCTTTGACATTGCATTTTTGACTGGATAATATCAATTACGGTCTTCAGGTTTAAACATCATTATTATTGATATTTCGGGGACAGTTGATTCAGGAATTATTGATATTTTCAAATTATTATGCCATTGTTTCATTATGACGAAAATTGTTGAAACTCATGTATAGTACGTTGTACAAGTAATCTTCTACAAATGCACGGGTATACCTTCTAATCTACGACAATATAAGTAGTACAGGTATATTGGCAAAATTTTTATATATATTGGCATATATTGGAATCAATTACGACCTTCTGGTATTAAGATTACGGGGATTTTTGATACTTTCAATTTATTACGTCATCTTTTTTATTTTGGTAAATATTTTTAAGACTCATATTACAATATGTTTAAGCTTCTACTAACACACTGGCATATTTTCTAATTTGCGACAATATAAATAGTACGTGGTTGCATATATTGATTCAATTCTTTTTTTTGTGTGTGTGAATTTGTTTACAAAAGGGGCCAGGATATTTTATTCTTCAGATTTGCCCGTGAAGATAATTTTGCATAGTGAGAACAGATATTCTTAAACTTCTCTTTATGAGCAATAAATTTAATATTTTATCAGAATTTGCACATGATTGCGAATTACAAGTTTTTTTATATTATATACTCCGTACGAAGGACGGGTATGCTGCTAGTATACAATATAATTAAACTCTTGGAAAGATATTTATTATATAGTATATCTCTCTTTTCTTTCTGGAGGATATCCCAAAAGTAAGAATTTAATTGAATTTGTTTTTCTCCCTATATTAAATAATTTTTAATTAAAAAACTACCTAACATATTTTGCTGAAATTTTTTTTATATATTTTATGGGGTAAAGTGAATATTTTCTAAAAATTTCGAAGCAATTTGTGAATTTTAAATTTGCTTAAAAAATGTTTGAAAAATTAGGTCCCATAGGGTTCAATGTATTTCATTTTTTCAACCCGGGATCAATAAAAAACTAATAGGGTGATATTATTTATTTATATTTCCATAGGTCCCACAGACCGTCTGAACAACATACTAAAATTTATTTTTGATAAAGTCATTTTTACGGCAGTTATCGTGCTAACGGAGAGACAGACAGACAGACAAACTGAACAAAGTCATAAACACTTTTCAACTATATTGTAAAGTGTTAATAAAAAAAATATTTCCTATTGAGAAACGTGTTCACTTTTCGTATGTAATACCATGCAATAAATATGGTGACATCATTTTCATGGAACTAGCTCGTTCCATTCATGAAAAAAAAATACTTTGAAAATACTTTTGTATGTGAATGCCAATAGTCATTCATCTGCTGTAAGAATAACTTATTTCTCCGTCCATAACGCTTGGCGATATTTTGGCGACGAATTTGGCGGAATATCGCCAACATGGCGATATTTTTAATTGTTGCCAAATTAACAAAAATCTCGCCAAATGGATAAAAATGACTCCAAATCAATGAAAATGGCGACTAATTGAAGGAAATTCAATATCTTGGAAAGAATATAAGTATCTACTATAAGAATAACATTTTTTTAACTGTAAAAGTAGTAAATTCATTGCATTATATAAGGAAAGTCATGTGTTGCTCACGTCAGATTTTTTTAACTGTAAAATTAGTAAATTCATTGCATTATATAAGGAAAATCATGTGTTGCCCACTTCAGATTTTTTCAAAATTATAACACAGACGTGACTTTAAAAGAAATCCTTACAAATTAGTAAACTGTGCGAATGATTTGTCCAGAAACAACTGAGAAGTTGTTTGCAATCACAATTAAATTCAGACATCAATGCTGCTTAAAACCAGAGTACGTAAAAGAGTAGTTAAAATTGTACGAAATCCTTTTGATCCTATGAAGCAAATTGAAACTAACTATTTTATTGTACTGGAATTCCTTACTGTGATTTATGAAGTAAATGTGTCTTGTAATTTGTATTCAGATGGAGATTAAATTTACGCTTCAACTCATCTTTTAAGACAGATTAATCTTATCTTTAACTTTAGGGAATGAAATTTTATCCCTCTAATCATTCCTTTCAATATTTAATCTTATTTGTATGTATTATTTCAGAAGTTTTCTGGAGATCATTAATTCTTTGTGTGTTGTTTTCGAGTAATTTATATCTTTCAAACATTACATACACTATCAAACATTACATATTGTACTATCAAACATTACATACACAATCAAACATTACATACACATTTCAAACATTACATATACTTTCATACGCTATAAATGAACTATTTAGGAAAAGTTAAAATTTATGTTATTTAATTTAAATGTTGAATTTTCAACCATATAATAAGATTTTTTTTTGCATGTTAGACTTTAATGGTGCTTACAATGTTATGCGAGGAAGCAGATTTTAGGTAACAAATCTACCTAAAGCTTTTTAAGTTATGAATCGCAATTAATTATTCAAGCAACGTTATCGTTAACATGAGAGGGGCATTCATAGTGCTTTTTGCAAAAGAAAAAAAAATCTGTTGTTGGTAGCACATGGATTTCCCTACAGACTCATATTCCTTTTCTTTTTACTTTTTTACTAATTCATTAAATTAAATTTAATTGCATAAAATAACACTGAATTTGCACTTTTAATTAAATTTTTGGTTTTATTTGGTGATTGGACATGTTTCCAAGGGCGGCGTAGCAAAACAAATACAAATACACACACACACACACACACACACACACACACACACACACATATATATATATATATATATATATATGTACATATATATATATGTATATATATACATATATATATACTTATATATATACATATATATATATATATATATATATATATATATATATATATATATATACATATATATATAAATATATATATATATATATATATATATATATATATATATATTTATATATATATATATATATATATATATATATGTATATATATATATGTATATATATATATGTATATTTATATATATATATATATATATATATATATATATATATATATATATATATATATATATATATATATATATATATGTATGTATATATATATATATATATATATATATATATATATATATATATACCATACACATGTTTAGTCAACTATTGCAAGAAATTTTACAACTGAAAAATACCCATATTATCATAGGCGCATTGCAGCTCTTACAATATAAGCACTACAATGGAATCAAATGATTAAGAAATGAAAAAAGAACAAAAGGAAAATGGGGATGCTTACAGGGAAGTCGAACGGCCAGCGGGGGATTACGACCCCGTGTTCCCGGTTGAAGCACGCTTTTAATCCCAGGAAACGTTCCCGGAATTAGACTCATCGGAAGCAATCCTCCACATGCCGACATTGGAAAAGTAAAATCCAATCCATTGAAAACCGAACATGAAAACCCAGATCGATAAAATGGAACAATACGAATAGCAATACAACATGGATGTCTAAACGGCTTACTCCCTGGTTCCGGGAACGGTTCTTGGGATTAAAAGCGTGCTTCCACCGGGAACAGGGGTTGTAATCCCCCCTGGCCGTTCGACTTCCCTGTAAGCATCCCCATTCCCTTTTGTTCTCTTTTCCTTTCTTAATCATTTGATTCCATATATATATATATATATATATATATACATATATATATACACAAATATATATAGATATATATATGCATATATATATATAGATATATATATATATATATATAGACTATATATATAGATTAGTTTCTGACAATGGCGATAGTATTTACCTACGGACACCATTGGAACTGTCTACTGGCTAGTGGAAGGACAAATAATAGAAACCAAGTGAATTATAAACCAGAACTATAAAAATCAGAAATATTAACTCACAGGCACAGCCACCACGTGGGGGTTCGAAGAAGAACTTTCGACAGAGCATTTTACATCTCTTCGTCAAATCGAGTGGACACCAGAATGATTACACTTGAGCAAAAAATAATGTGTATGAAGACTTTCAAAAATAGTAAGCAGTATAGGACTCGGGACAAGTGGAAAATAGTCCTACAAAATAGTAAGTAGTAATAGTCTTACAAAAATAGTTAGTATCATATATATATATATATATATAAACTCAAAAGACAATACCCTGAAAACCTTACAATCATGATGAAAACAAGAACGAAAGGGAAACATACGGGCTAGGTGCAATAAAAGGGCCAATGAGGGATAGTGACCTCATTTAAGTCCCGGTTACCAGCCGGCTGCGCGGTCGCGACACCACTCCCGGAAGCCTGCACGCATCCGTAGTTAACCTCATTGCGACCACGAATAATGAACATGAAAGATCCAAAAGTCTAAAGTATCAAATTCAAATTTTCAAAGTATAAAATCTCGAAGTGAAAAGTCAAATCCCTGTCACTCGAAAATTATTTAATAAATCTGATCAACAATTCTAAAAAACCATTTATATTTACTTTCACGACTCTTATAAAACATTAAAAACTTATACACAATAAAATCGGCAATATAAATTTACAATAAAATCGGCATTATAAATTTACAATAAAATCGGCATTATAAATTTAAAACATATAATTCAACAATGCCATTAAAACTTTTTTAATTATCTATATCTCAACTTCAATCAATATGTTTTAAATTTATAATGCCGATTTTATTGTAAATTTATAATGCCGATTTTATTGTAAATTTATAATGCCGATTTTATTGTACATTTATATTGCCGATTTTATTGTGTATAAGTTTTTAATGTTTTATAAGAGTCGTGAAAGTAAATATAAATGGTTTTTTAGAATTGTTGATCAGTTTATTAAATAATTTTCGAGTGACAGGGATTTGACTTTTCACTTCGAGATTTTATACTTTGAAAATTTGAATTTGATACTTTAGACTTTTGGATCTTTCATGTTCATTATTCGTGGTCGCAATGAGGTTAACTACGGATGCGTGCAGGCTTCCGGGAGTGGTGTCGCGACCGCGCAGCCGGCTGGTAGCCGGGACTTAAATGAGGTCACTATCCCTCATTGGCCCTTTTATTGCACCTAGCCCGTATGTTTTCCTTTCGTTCTTGTTTTCATCATGATCGTAAGGTTTTCAGGGTATTGTCTTTTGAGTTTATATAATTTTGTGGAGTGTGATTGCAGCAATAAGCGCATATTCTTCACAATTGTATATATAGTACTTAATGAATTTTATTAGATTTTTTCAAGCTGTATGTAATTTTAAAATTGATTTTAAATTATACATATATATATATATATATATATATATATATATAGAGAGAGAGAGAGAGAGAGAACGATTAGTCCTAGCGTAATAGAATTGGCCTTATTCTTTTCCTCGTCATCAAATTTTTGCGGCCATTACGCAAAAAATGACGGGTTCTGCTACCCCGAATCATACAAAAATCTAATCAGCGCCAGGTACACACACAAATAACTTACCTATAAAATTTTAAGAAATTTAGTCCATTAGTTTTTGAGTTAGAGTGGATACATTACATTGCACAGACAGATGATACACAAATACCCACAGAGACACACACACACACACACACAGACGTTACCCTTAAAATAGTTTTTTCGTGTTCAACAGGCGTTAAAACATGTTAATCCGTCAAAAACTCGAGTTGAGATTTTCGACATGATTCCAATAATTTCCCTATACATTACATGCATTGCAGGGAAAGTGAAAATAAGTTGACTAATAAAAATTAATTTAACTGACTTAATATATATTATATAAAAAATCGCTCAAGTTGCTGTCTGAATTAATTTGAGAAATAAATATTAGCTAGAAACAGCAAACAAGGTTGATGAAAGGTATCATGTGACACAGGAAAGGAAATAATTGCCAAATGAAAATTCGGAAAATATGAAAGGGAAAACCTAGAAGGAAAGGAATATAAAACATTAGAAAGATTCAAAACCTCTTCACAGTGAAAAAAATCTGATGTGGGCAGCACATGATTTTCCCTGCAGACTTATATCCACGTTCACTTTATTTTAATTAAATTTCATTTACTTTTATATCAATTTTCGTTCTCATTTGGTAACTGAACATATTTTCAAAGGTGGCGTAGAGAAAATATGAAACAAGAAAGATCAATCATGCTTAAAGCATCGATCATGAAACACTTTCCAACTTCAATGCAATTTTATTTAAACATGTCTAAAATGCAATACATTACTCGGTAATATTTTAAAACTTATCACAATACTACATTAATTTATTATATTTGAAAACTTAAACCTTCATCGAAAAAAATGAACTTCATTCAAATGACGGCATTGAAATATAAATTGCCTGGTTAAAACATCTCTAAAATGTGATACATTCCTCAGTAATAATTTTAGAATTATCATAATACTACTATAATTTATTATATTTGAAAACTTCATCGAAAACAACTGAAATTCATTCAAATGACGTCATAGAAAAACTAACACGCCTAGCTCTCTCTATAAAAGCAGCATTTCATTCATAAATAATTTCCCATTTATGTCATTCATCACAATACTATAATAATTTATTTTATTTAGAAATTAAGACCATGGCGCTACAATTAATGAAACTCTATGCTTAAAACTTCATCGAAAAAAGCCGTCCTTCTCTGTGTAAAATCAATGAATATTTCATTCATATCAGCTATGCAGACTCCATGAACTAAATGATTTTGTGTTAAAGAAATACAGCAATTCTAATACAACTAATTCTACGTATTTTGCTGTTTACATTTTACATAGGTGAAAAATAGGCTTCGTTGTAGAAATAATGAAATTTGGATGAGAATTTAAACTCAAATATATTGTAATTGCATTGTTTTAGTATGTAGATACACAGAATTTAAGCAAAAATAAAGTAGTTTTAGGACGGATACAACACTCAATATGAATTAAAAATAAGTTTAAAAAACCCGATTTTGAGACAAGATGGATGCCATATATCATTTTGAAGTGGGTCACTTGATCTTTTCATATCATGGTCACGTGATCACTTCATATAAGAGGTGTTATTATTATTTTAATTTTTATTTAAAAAACTACTGAATATATTTTGCTGAATTTCTTTTTTATATATTTTATGGAACAATTTGAATATTACCTAAAATTTCGAAGCTATTTGTGAATTTTAAATCCGCTTAAAAAGGGCTCAATGTATTTCATTTTTTCAACCCGGGTTCAATCCAAAACTAATTGGGTGATATTATTCATTTATATTCCCATAGGTCCTATAGACCGTCTGAACAACATACTAAATTTTCATTTTGATTAAGTCATTTTTACGGCAGTTATCGTGCTAACGGACAGACAGACAGACAGACAGAATGAACAAAGTCATAAACACTTTTCAACTTTGTTGTAAAGTGTTAAAAACTAAAATATCTCGAGAACGGTTAGTCCTAGTGTAATGGAGTTGGATTTCCCGTGGACATATATTGGTATATAGGGGGATCAAAAAATATGGGCCAAATTTTATGAGGCGGTAGTACACACCGACCCAAGCATTTTCGTCATAGTTTACCGGTTCGAAAAAAAATCTGATGTGGGCAACACATGACTTTCCTTATATAATGCAATGAATTTACTACTTTTACAGTTAAAAAATGTTATTATATAGTAGATACTTATATTCTTTCCAAGATAATGAATTTTCTTCAATTAGTCTTCATTTTCATTGATTTAGCGTCATTTTTATCCCTTTGGCGAAATTTTTGTTAATTTGGCAACAATAAAAAATGTCACCAAGTTGGCGACATTCCTCCAAATTCGTCGCCAAAATCTCGCCAAGCGTTATGGACGGAGAAATAAGTTATTTTTACAGCAGATAAATGACTATTTGCGTTCAAATACAAAAGTATTTCTCAAAGTATCTTTTTTTATGAATGGAACGAGCTAGTTCCACGAGAATGATGTCACCAAATTTATCGCATGGTATTACTTATGAAAAGTGAACATATTTCTCAATAGGAAATATTTTTTTTTATTTTATATGACTTTTTGAAGATTTTTCCGAAAAATGTGCAATATCTCGAGAACAGTTCATGTTAGCGTTCTAAAATTTATGTCAATCGGTTTCTAATGAAAGAAATGACGTAAGAAATGTGTATTTGCGTAACTTTATTAGCCGTTTTGATTTTTTGACGACTTTTTCAAAATTTCTCACGAAATTTTTGGGGGGGGGGAGGGGTTGAACATTCAATTGCGTATGAAAACAGTGTTTACGGATGCAGTGTTTACGGATTCTGATCTTTGTACCAAATTTAGTTCGAATCGGTCCATTCGTTCGTCAGTTATCGTCTCCACAGACTCACTGTCACACACACACATTCTTTCACACACACACACATACTTTCACACACACACACACACACACACACACACACACACACACACACACACACACACAGACATCACTTCAGAAATGTTTGATTCGTGATTACGGATGCTTGAAACGTGCTCTCCCGTCGAAAACTCGAATTCGAATTTTCGATCCCTTCATAACACTTCCCTTATACATTATGTATATACGGAAAGTAATAAATGCGCCAGTGGGAGCTTAATGGTGAAATCGTTGGGGTGAAGCGAAATGAAATTTAAAAGCGTTACATGGCGCTTACTTATTGGGAAGCCGCCGCTCCGCAAACTTAAAATGGTCATTCTGATTGTTATTTTTTGTTTGACGTAGAAAATCTAGTATGCAAATTTCATCTGGGGAAGAAGAATTCTTATGAAAATTACCGTAATACCGAATGTACGGCCTTATCAGTTTGCAGCAGTTACTGTAATCACTATAATTATAGTTTATTAAATGTCATTTTGTAACTTCATCTTATGCCATTCTTGTGTTTTCGCCTCATCTGATCGGTTTTACCATTACGAGCCTACTGGCGCCTTTACGTTTCGTTTTCGACCCTGTAATCGTTCACAAAAATGCTTGGTTTGGTGTGTACTGCCACCTCGTAAAGTTTGGCCCATCTGTTTTGAATCACCTTGTATAAGACGCGTGGTTACGAAACGGCATGGCGGCACTACTAGCCCAAAAGTGAAAAGTAGAAGGATGGCCTTACCACAGATGTCTGTAAACTGCCGCAAGGAGATGAGGAGTATTCCCACAAGTATATGTCAACGAGCTACAAGAAAGACAAAGCTGCTTTTCATACACCAGGCTATATCCGTGTCAAATTCCACTGAATGACGTCCACTAGTTTGAAAGTTGTAAGAGAAAATCCGAGCCCGAAAGCGAGTGAAACACACTCTACAAGCCACTCATACTAAAGCTACGAACATTGCCATTGTTAAAAAACTATTTTCTGCCCACATAGCATAAGATATTAACTTTCTATAATTGCAGATTAAAAACTGTTGGCACGAACTCTGTCCATGCCTAGAGGACTGGAAAAGAGATATACTCGGCCCGCCATTTTGCTTCTTCGAAAGTTCTACAGCTGGCCACGCAATTTGATACTGCTCTGCGGAGGTCAAGGGGCAGAAATTTTAGAGGAGGGGGATGGCGACTGAAGAACTAGGGACTTGCTTTCTGGACTCTGATCTAAACGGACGATTGGACTCCCGGAGTCCGGAATATGATGTGTGAATCGATAATCTGGGAAGATGTGTATATATGTGTAAATAGTTATATGTGATAAAGTCTTGTGAGTAGTATATCTATGTACGTATGAGCGCACATGTACTTTATACACTAAAAACTATATTTTATAGCTTATTTTTATCTTTTTTATATATAAAAAAAGGTATCGATCCATATTATTATTAAAAACATGATTTTATATCAAAATAAGGCCTTTTTAACATTTAGACCAAATATTAGATAAATGCATGAAAGAAGAGATCAAAAGATAGGCCGCTCCATTTTGGGGCTCCCTCATATATAGGTAAATTACGGGATTAAATAAATCCTCTAAGCTTTAAAATAATCCTAAAATATAGGATTACAAAGTGACTTAAAATATATCGAAACGTAATTTATGGACGCGTTTTATAGGTTCCTTTAAAATAAACGGTCCCTCCATAAGGTGAAAAAAAGGATTTATATGAAATTAGACGTGACTAAATATATTAAAGATCTTAAAAACATATTAAAATACCCTATTTTTAATAGAAAAAACTAAACAAAATTAAAAAAAATATGTCGTCTCAGATAAAGATTCCTCTAATTGAGCGACTGTGTGCTATCAGTGAGGTTGCAAAAAGCTGAGGTTAATTATTATCAAAAACAACCACAGCTCGCAGGATTTTTTTTCAGCACAGCCGGAAACATAATAGTTTTGACATCGTCTAATGAAACAAGCACTGCTTTCCGGTGATAAGGGTTCCCTTCGAGAGTTAAAACAGAATGGCTCTCAAAGAGATTTAATATATGTCATATGATTTGAAATGTTTATTGATAACTGTAAAAACTATAAATCAATTATTAAAATGAAAGATCTGGATTGAGTTCCTCTAATTCATATTCATATTTATCATTAATCATACCTGAATATTTAAAAATATACCTTCCTTTATTGATTTCATTTATAGATTTATCAGAAAGTATACCGTGCTTATTCGCCAGATAATAATTCTTTTCGACATCTTCAACATATAACTTTGCAATTATTGTATCTCCATATTTGGTTTTTATTTTATTCAATGATATTAGATTATATTCCCCAGGATATAAATCATTTAATTTAAACGTCTTAGGATAACCTCTCAGTCTATTGAACTCTTCCATTTATTAGTAAACATTTTTTTATAAATATAGGGGGGATAGTCATCCCCCCCTGAATTATAGAGATAAAATTGTTATTACTCTAATATATTAAAAAAAATCATATATTGATTAAGCATACTTAAATATATATACCTTTATATTTTATTGATTCAACTAAGGTACAATATTTAGTTATCCTAGGATATAAATCATTTAACATTTTAGCTCTCGTAGGATATAAATCATTTAACATTTTTTATAAAATTCATGTCCAATAGAATAAATTCTTTGAAATAACATATAAAACTCCTAATCCCTTCAATTTAATATCTTCGTTTTCTTCTTTTTCAATTAATTCAGTCAATCTTTGAAAACTTTCTGATAATAGTTTTTTATTATAATCATATTTTATATCATACAATTCATTACAAAGATAAGTCATATAGTAAATTTCTTCAGAATTTGTAAAATTTAAAGCTCGAATATCACCTAAGCACTCATCCATTTATTAGTAAACATTTTTATAGTGTCCTAAAGCTCTAGTATTCATACCATCTTCTAATATAAATCTTTTATCATCTTTTGCTGATAAAGCTATCTTGTTCACTTGAATTGAATACAATTCATGTTTCTTACTTCTAATTAAATTCTGTGTTCTATATTGATCTTTTTTATTTAATAAACAGTCTTTATAATCCTCAAATGATATTCTGTTTTTAACGGTACTAGTCTTAGTACCTTTAGACCTCTTAATCTCAACATTTTTTTCACTCTCTAATCTTATTGCATACATTTTACTTCTTAAACCTACAAATTCTTCCATAATCACACCGTTATTTTCATCTTTCATTTTACCTAATACTTTTTTATTACATCTAGGCATATTATACAGATTATTTACTTGATAATCAGATGTATCGAAATAATCAATCATAGACTTCATATCTTCATAAAAGTCATCGGTTTTAATATCATATATAAAACTATCTGTATCCATATATAATAACTTAATATTATCTTTATATCTCGGTTTCATAACATTATAATGAAAATCATACATTAAATGTTTAGATAAATCTAATATACTCATTCCAACATAAATCGGTTTATTAAAATATAGTTTTGTTTTTTTCATGTGAACAGCTACCAAATTTTCATCAAAAATAGTTCTACATTTGAAATTAGGTTTAGCAATTAATTTTTTAGCTTGATCATAATTACAACATAATCTTACATCAATTCGCTTTCTTATAGATTCCATTGTTTTTCCAAATATAGAATTAATCATTAATTTATAAAAATCTTTCTCAAAATCATTAGCAGCTATCTTTCTCATTTCAGTGTTTAAATCTATATATATTTTTTAACCAATTTGATTGTTTAAATTGCAATACTCTATGTACTCTTACAGCCTTTAAACCTATTTTCAAATATTGTTTTAAACTTCTATAATGAACTACATATTTCTCTTTATCATGTAAAGTTGTTAATAACTTACCTTGTTTTGAATTTTCAGGTATTCTATTTTCAGGACATAATGGTAAATCTGAATGATAATCATGTAACTCTTTTGGATATCTTAAACTAATTTCAAATATATATCCAATCTCTGAATCATCTTTTATTTTATTTTTATATAATTCGCGTTTAACATAATTTATTTCATTACACCATTTAAATTCTTCATATGGTAAATATTGACTCATAGCCCATCCATATAAATTATTAGCATCTAAATACATTAAATAATTGGATTCTTTACTATTATCATAATTTTTCATATATTTATTATTAGCTTTTCCATATCTATTACAACATTGTGAAACACCTCCTCTTAAACCTTTTTCTATCATGAGAATCATATCATAATCATTTAATAAATCTAATTTAACATTTGTTATTTTTAACATTGCATCCCAAGATAAACCAGGAGCTGTAAAATACCAATCTGGATCTAATTTATAAGTTTTTAAACAAACATCTCTAAAATTTTCAAATACATCTGTTAAAATTAATACATCTGTTTTAACATATAAATCTGTATATTCACCTAAATTTTTTATATTAAATTCTTTCCAAACACGTTGAGCATGTTTATATTCTTCATCAGTTATATTACATTCATTCAATTTATTATAAAATTTATCTTTTGAAGGTTATTCTGTTTCTTTGTATTTATCTCTAGAATCCATATAATCATAAGGATATACACCTTTTCTTATAATGAGATCTAATTTATCATCAGGAAAATGTAATGATGTCTCTCTAAATTTAGATTTTAAGTATTTAATATATTTCATTTTTCGTATTTTTGGTGGACACTTCTCAATATTTTCTGGTCTCAAGTTTTTTGATAAATTATCTAAACTGCAAGACATAAATTTAAATGAATCAATAAATCTCAATTTCATACCTCCTATTTTTTTGCTGAAAGATATATATTTTTCTTCAGTATTAGGTATAACATCTATTTTTGTTTGATCAAATCCAAGTTCTTTTATAAACAAATGAGAATCATAACCTGTTAAATTATGAATTTTTACTGGAATAAATTTTGGAATTTGATAATTTAAATTACATATATTATGAGCTGGACCTCTATATTTTCCAGTTAAATGACAATGATCAATTACTTTATCATCATTTAAGATTTGATTTTCACATATATGACAAATATTAGTTCTTTTATAATGATTTTCATCGAACTCTATCATTGATTTGATACTTTCATATTTTTTAGTTTTGTCTTCTATAATTTTTTCAATTTTAAGAGTATCCTCTTTTAACATAGATACAAACTTTTTGATTGTATCAGGTCCTCTATAAACAACAGGAGGTTTATAGTATTCCTTTTCATATTTGATATAATAACAAAATGCATCTGCTACATGTTTTTGATATTTTACAGTATATGATTTAGTTTGATCTTGCTCACATGTATCAATTTTAGGTAAGAGAGATTCAAAATCAGCATATATAGTATATGGTACTCTCATTTTTCTTTCATGATTTTTAAATTGAATAACTTCATCTTTTTTAGGCATATTAATTGTGACAGCATCTTTACAGTATTCCACATGTATCTTTAATCTTTCCTCAGAATAAAAATAATTTAAACATCTATCACATAAAAATATACGATGATTAGTAATTTGTGATCTGATCAAACTATTCATATTTTTAATCCAACAATAATGATCTTTCATATAAAACAAGTTTACATGTTTTTCTAATTTATTGTTAGTTATTCTAAGTGGATAAATTGAACCATCATAACTATAAACATTTACAGATATATTATTTAGTTTTTCAAATTTCTTAATATTGTCTAATGAAACAGGAAAATCAATACCTTTAAAATGTAATTCATCTTTATATTGCTCATATTTTGACACTCTTTGAGGATCTTTTTTTACAGGATGAATTGCTGATAATATTGACCACATAAAACATTTATTATCTTTATTTTTTACATTTATTATAGCTTGTTTAGATTTAATTTTTTCAGGTAAATCAATATAACTTGATCCTCTCAAGGGTTGATACTTATTTATTCTCAATTCTAAAAATTTAATTTCTTCAAGACTCCAAACAGATCCTTTTGATATAAAATCATCAGATTCATTTATTAAGTTGTCAATAACATAATCATAAAAAGTATGTAAATCATTAGATTTTAATATAATTTGATTCTCAGTTTTGAATGTAAATTCTTGAATTTCTTCATTTAATTTATACAAACAAAACAATTTAAAATTTACCTTTATTCCATTAAATTCTTTCAAAATTTCCTTTATTTTTTCTATTACATCCTTTCTTTTCTCTTCTAAAAATTCTAGAGGGATTTTAATATTATTATAATTATTAATTCTGTATGATCTTAATCTAGATTTATAAGCAGTTTCATATTCCTTAATTTCTACATTACCTTCATCTAATGCTTTTTTATGTTTTCGACTTGATATGTGATTTTCTAAATGTTTATAATATATACCGCAAGTAATACATTTTCTTTTTTGTTTTGATCTTTTTATCATTAAGTTTTTCTTTATATGTTCTTCTTCATCTTCATAATATTTACCACATATACGACATTTTCTATCTTCTGTAAATAACTTTTCAAGATTTTCTTCTTCTGTAAATTCATTTTCTTCAGGAAAGACAGATTTAAAATCATTTTTATCAAATCTTAAATTAAAAGAATCAAAAATCTTTTTAATTTTTTTACGTTTTTTAGGTTTATCAATAAATATTTTTTTCTTTTTTTCCAAGTATGCTGACAAATCTAAATTTAATAAATCTACTAAAACAGGTTTATATTCACCTGTTTTTCTGATATATTTAGTTAATAATTTAATTAAATCAACCTTCTTACAACCTTTAGATTGTTTAATATTCAATTGTTTTACTACTTTTCTAAGTTCATTAATAGTCTTTGACTTTAAGTTGAGCTCCATTTATTAGGAAACATTTTTTTAAATACTTTTTCCAAGATGCTTACTGTGATAAATACTTTTTAAATGCCGCTTTTTGTGTGTATAGGTATATTGCATACCACATTCACATTTAAATTTTTTATATTTGATTATGGAATCACAACATTTACAATGACTTTGGAAATAAATTTTTTCATTTCTATGATATATGTAAAACTCATTTACCGATTTCATAGTCAAACAGTGTATGCACTTTTTTGTAAGCTCCATTTATTAAGAAACATTTTTATAAAAGGATTGTAAAAAATCATTCCATATTTTTTCATATTTCTTTTTAACTTTTTGAACCTTTATATTATTTTAAATATTAAAAATATCACAAATCTTTTTCATAAAATAGTAATAGTTAATTGATTTCTCATAATACATAAAATCTAAAAATGTTAAAAACATATCCTCAATTTCTTGAGAAATATTATATCTCCTTCTTAATCGATTAAAATAACAAACTCTACTATTATATCTTTGTTTTAAACTTTCGTAATCGATAACATAAAAATGTTCTTCTTCTTCTGAATCATAGATTAATTTCATCTTATTCATTTATACTAATTCAGATGTCCAACTATTAAATTCATCTGGATATCCTAGCCATTTTACATAATACTTATTTCCTTTCTTTTTTATGATTTTTTCAATTTTATATACATCATCTTTTTTATTATATTTTACCATTTCATTTTCATAAAAAGTTCCTTCAATTTCTTTACTGTTTAAATCTTTTAATCGATAAGTAATTGGATCTGTTTTCAATACTTCAGAAACTATAAAAATCTCTTCAGTGAATGTAGAATCATCTACTTTCCTAAATGTTTTCTTAATTGTAGATATTCTAACACTATCTCCTATCTTAAATTTAGGTTTTTTCATGATCTTTTTAGTATATAAATTTTTATAAACTTGAGATTCATTTTCTCTAGCCTCTACAGGTGTCATTTTTATTGACCTATGATATGAATTGTTATAATTTTTAAGTAATTTGGGTAATACATCAATATATCTTTTAGTATTGTTAGCATGCATATATTTTATAATTTTTTCTCTTATACTTCTATTAAATCTCTCAGCTATTGCAGATTTTATTTCTTTATTTTTAGTTGTAAACCAATGTATATTATTATCTTTAAATAATTTTTGTGTCTGTTTTCCTGTAAATTCAGTACCTTCATCTGTCAAAATGAATTTTGGTATTCTTTCTTTAAAAACTTGTTTAAAACCTTGTACAACTTCTTCAGATGTTTTTCTTTTTATAGGAAAAGCCCAAGCATATTTATTAAAAGCATCTATAACTGTTAACAAATAATTAGTTCCATCATTATATTTACTATAATTTTTTATAAATAACAAATCAGCGTCAAATTGATTATTACTGTTTGGAATATAAACTCTTCTTCTTTTAAATTTACGAATAACAGGTTTATATCTAGTATATACATCTTGTTCATGTAAAAATTCTTCAACATTAGATAACCCTGTTTTTCTTTTCAATTCATTAATTCCACAATAACCTGTTTCTGGATTATAATATGTCTCTTTTAAACCCCTAAAAAAGTATTCTTTTTACTTCCACAAATAGTACAGATACCTTTACCAACAGGTTTATTATTTTTAGAAGTAGTTTTATAATAATTTTTAGTTGGGGTTTTATCTTTACACTTGACACAATATATAGAAATACCTAATCCAAAAGTTTTTTTAACTTTAATAATAGGTTTAATAATTCCTCTAGCTAATCTTTCTTGAAATGTTGGATCTTGTATAGCATTTAAATTATCTATTAATTTTTGATCAGCAACATGTCTCAGTTTTGTATCTTTTGTTTTATTGTAATCAATATCATGTTCTTTACATGCTTTATCAACTCTGTTTATTCCTGGATCACCTCTTTTTAATCTTTTTTCTAATTTTGTATTTGGACCACAATATTGATATCCTGGTAAATGCATTTCTGGAAGATTTACTTTATCTTGTATCCATCCAACAATATCACCACCTTTCTTTTTACAAACCATTTATTTATTTAGAAATTTATATCCATTCAATTGCATTTGTTTTACGTATTTTTCAACTGGATTAAATTTTAAACTTTTTATGAAATCCTTTTCACGCATATAAATTTCTTCTTCTGTCATATCCTTAGCTTTAAAGGAATTAATGAGTTCTTTATAAAATTATAACAATGTCTATATTCTTCTTTCCTTTCTGCTATTTTTAATGCAAGATCTATGGCTTCTACTATACCAACTGATAGACTTAAAAATGCAAGCGGTAGAAAGGCTATTGCTGATAAACCCGTTCCACTTAGAATAACCTTACTTAATGATAATGAAATACTTATCTTTTGATACATATTTCTACTCTTTCTGTAAACATATAATCTTTTTTCTAAATATACATCCATTTATAAAGGATTAAATTTTTTCCTGTATCTCATATCAGGATTTACTAAATCTAACATAAAAAAATCATATTTTTCTTGAACACTTTTATTATACATTTGTTTGAATTATTCAGTACTTAATAAACCATCTATCTCTCTTATAATCTGTTGATTTTCTTTTGGTTGTAGAGTGAAAAATATATCGTAATTACAGTTCCTTCTTATATTGATAGGTGTTAAATAATATGACTGAGTTAAATAAATAAAGGATGCGTTTTTCTTTCTACCTCTGATAAATAATTCTTCGATGTTTTTTTGATCTTTCTCAATCACACAATCATCAAAAATAACTAAATTCTTTAATGCAGGATTTAAATCATCTACAGTAATAAAATTATGATCTGAAGAAAATAATACTTTTTTTTTTGAATTTATCATATAATTTTAATTATCTTTTCTTATTCTTTATATTCTTACATTTCAAAATATCTTCTCTTTCTATATCTTCAAACAATGTATACATTTCTTGTAATTTAGAATATTTAGGTTCGTATAAATCTTTTGCACATATATATAATGCATCAAAAAATAATAAATCATAAATCAAATTTAACAGTAAATTTGTTTTACCTGAACCTGAAGATCCTACTATAAGCAATCTAAATGGTTGTTTAGGTAGCAAAGGATGTTGTTTAGGATCAGGTAATTCTTCTGGTTCTGTGTAATCTTTAATTTTTATCGTAATTTACTAGCAGTAAAAATAAAATTTGCTGCAGTAAAAAATTAATATTATATAAATGAACTTAGAAAAAGAACGGAAACATAAGTTTTTAAAGCAAATAAAAGATTCAATTAAAATAGTAAAAATAGAAAAAGAAATAAGAAAGAATAATGAAGATCAACTAAAAGGAAAAATAGGTATTCAAAAAACCTTAGAGGAATTTCATAAACCAATCACTCAAGAAATTGAAAAATATGAAAAATCAAATAAAGATATTGTGAAAAGTATTCAAAATGTTGTAGAAAATATTTCATTTCCATCTATAGAAGAGCCTATTGAAGCTGTGAAAGAATTAGTATCTTATACTTATGATATTGATCAAAATTTAAATTTAAAATATTTAAAAGAAGAAAAATTATACAGACCGTCAGTATTTTTAAATGATCAAGAAAAATTAGAGGAGATGTATGGAAGAGCTAAACAATTAAAAGAAGGATTATCTAAGAAAAGAGGCAACTTAAAAAGTACAATTTCTAGAGCTAAAAATATTTCAGACGAGGAATTAAACCAGAAAAAGAATGATATAAAAGAAATTAAAAATAAAGAAAATATGTTGCAAAATTATATGCATAGATTAAATATGATTCGAAGTAGCAAAGAAATGAAGGTAGGTAAAGGATTGAATGTATTATCAAATTTAACAGAAAAAATATGTAACGGAAGTAAATCAAAGAAATTGTATAATCAAGTAACTTTATTGTTAGATATGTTATTAAAAAATAAAGAAATTACTTATAATGATGTACAACAATATCATAAACAATTTCTCTGTTAATAAATGATAAAATATAAAGTTTATTTGAGTGATGGTCAGAAAAATAAACTTAAATCAGCTTTTAAAAATAAAGTAGAAGTAACATTACAAATAGATAAATCTAAAACTCCTAATCATGAGATGTATTTAACTAAAACTCAAATTAATCATATTAATGATAAAAAAAGAATTACAATCAGTAAAACTCAATTAGATAAAAATGGAGGATTTTTACCATTTCTAGCGGCATTTATACCCTCTTTAATAACCGCTGCTAAATTAGCAGTTCCAGCATTAGCAACAGGTGCTTTATCTGGATTAGCTAGTTCAGCTGTACAAAAGAAAGGATCTGGGAAAAAAAAACTTGGAAAGGGAATATATCAACAGTGGGAATCAGTGACAAAATGATTATAGAAAATATGAAAAATGAAAAAGGATTTAGAGGTGTGTTTACCTCCGATTTATTACCTAAAACTATAGGAAAATTTGAAAATGGAATCATTAATTTAGATGTATCAACAGGTCCCGGAACTCATTGGGTTTGTTATTATAATGATCCTAAATATAAATATGTGGAATATTTTGATCCGTTTGGTGAATATGACAATATGAAGAAGGACTATATACCTAAAAATATTAAATCATTTCTTGTTACATCCAATAAAAAAATAGGTTATAATGATAGTTTTTTACAGAAACCTTCATCTGTGAAATGTGGTATATTTTGTATGAAATATATAAGAGAAAGGAATAAAGGTATATCACCTAAAAATGTTCTCAAATCATTTCCTACACAAAAACCTAGTGACTATAATGAAAATTTTGTTATGTATAAATGATAAAATTAAAATCTGAAGGTCATGAGAAATCAGAGGAATTTACTGTAAATTTTATTACACCTCTTAAAATAAAAAAATTAGCTTTACACTCATTCTCTATGGAAGTTTCCTGGTTTAATATAAGTAAGAATTATGGAAATAACATATTTAGATTGTATACATTAGACACAGATATAACAATTATTATCTCAGATGGTAATTATACTGTAAGAGGTTTAAATGAGTATATGATGAAAATATTTGGTAAGGATCCACCTGTGAAATTTGGTATTATTGAAGCAAGACAAAGAATATCTATTAAACTGAAAAATGGTTGGGTAATTGATTTTACAGAAAGTAACTTTCATAAAATTATAGGCTTTTTAAAACCGACATATGGAAGTTATGATGAAGAAACAGAGATTGAAGGTGAACATATTGCTGATATATCTAATGGGAATGATAATATTTATATTCACTGTGATGTTGTAAAAGGATCTTTAATAAATCAATATAATTCAGAAGTTATATATTCTTTCACTAATAAAAACCCTCCAGGTAGTATAATTTCAAAAGAATTTAATAATTGGATATTTTTTCCTGTTAAAGTAGATCCTGTTGAAAGAATAAAAATGAGGATTACTAATCAAAAAGGTGAATTAATAGATTTAAATAAAGGAGCTGTAGAATTTAATTTTATTTCTTCTTAAATAAATGAGAAAAAGTAAAAAAATAAAAGGATTTTTAAAGGTTTTATTGAAACCTAAGAATATATTAAATGTAATATTTTCTATGAAAAAGAAAGGAGGTGGTTAAAAAATTCTTCCTAAATAAATGATTTATGATTTAAGTGATACTCGTTATTATTATAATGATCACATTAAAAGTTATGAATTAAGAGAAATTCATCCAAAAGAACATAGTTCAGATGAGAATGCTACCTATGTTTTTCATATTAATGATACTAAAGCAAAAATTTTATATTCTACAGGATATCTTGAACTAAAATTAAAAATTACAAAAAATGATAAATCATCCATTGGAAACGAAAATGTGAGTCTGGTAAATGGTGGAGGTTTTATCAAAACTTTAAAAGTACATATAGGAGATACTGAAATTGAATCAAATACACAGTCAAATTTTTCAATCATGAATCATGTTTTAAGATTAATTCATTATACTCCTGATTATGTAACATCACAAGCTCAAAATGAATTTTTTTATCTAGATACATCTGATTCATCTGACCGTAATGAGTTCAAATATGATGGTACTTTAGAAGATACTACTAAAATAACTGAATTTTTTAATAATTTGAAAATGAATAAAGATTATAATGAAGGATTCGTAAAGAGATGGGAACTAACGAATGATAGCAGTGTCATTAAAATATGGACACCTTTAAAAGATATAATCGATTTCTTTAGAGAATATGAAAAGATAATTTCAGGTTTTGAAGTGAAAATAGAAATTCAAAGAAATGAAAATAAAAATATGATATATACTAATATAAGAAACGAAAATTATAAGGTAGTAGTTGAAGGTTTAACCTTACATTTACCTTATATAGAATTAAAAAATTCTGCAGAAAGTTTGTTTCTGGAATCATATCTATCTGATAAAGATATAGAGGTAAATTGGGATCGACATAGATTTAAGATGGTAGGCCCTTATAGAAGCAACAGCGGATCTGTGACAGCAACAACAGCGTCAGATGAAGTTTTAAGTGTCTATGTTATTCCTCAATATGTTGAAAGAGATAATAATTATGAAAAAAATAATATGATATTTGATCATATAGATATGGCAGAATGCTGGTTGATGATTAATAATAAACAAGTTCCTCTTGTGCGTTATAAAACAAATTTTGCCAATAAAGATTATATTCGAGTGTATGAAGCTCTTTTACATGAAGGATTTAACGATAATAATACAGAAACAGGACCTTTGATAAATAAGGAGAATTTTGGTAAACTGTATCCTATTTTTCCTTTTGACTCATCAAATCATGAAAACTATACCGATTTAAATAATTTAGATATTGAATTTAATTGGATAACGAATAGTCAAAAGGAATATAAGTTTTATTTTATTTTTAAAGAAAGAAAGAGATGTTTTATAAATTTAAAAAATAAAACTATAACAATGGTTAAGAGTTTAAAATCTTAAAATTAAATAAATGAGTGCTTATTATCCACCTTATGATAATCAAATGAAAGAAGGACCTATTGGACCTCCTGGTATAGGTTTTAAATTAATGAATGATGGAAATTATGATATGGAAAATAGAATTTTAAAAAATTGTGAAAATCCTATAGATGATTTAGATTTAACCACTAAAAGTTTTGTTTTGAATAAAATAAAGAATAATCATCATGAATTGAGAGATCTTATAAAAACTAAATATGATGAGGGTTTTTTAACCTTTACTGCAGAAACAGGCAAGAGAATAAAAGAATTAGATGAAACAACTTTACATTCTTCAGAAGGAAAAGCTTTTGATGCAAAAGGAAAAAGAATAGGAAATGTTGCAGATCCTAAAGATGAAAAAAATGTTGTGAATAAAAGATATTTTGAAAAAAATTCGTTAATATTACAGAATGATAAATTTGATGTAAAAAATAAAATAATTACAAATGTTTCTGAACCTGAAAATGATAACGATGTTGTCAATAAAATATATTTAGATAATAGAGATATCTGGATTACTGTAGATGATCTTATTTTTATAGATGAAAAATTTACAAAAGTAAATTTCAATATGATGAGTTCTAAATTACTGACCCCAGAGATGCTATTAACTACAGATATGTATATGAAAATATCTATATATATAGCTATATATGTAGAAAAAATATATATATATATGATAAAAGTTCACTGATATCTCTGGAAATCAATGGTAAGGAAATTTTAAATGCTAATACAAATACAGTAACATGTTTTGCTTACGGTAAACGTGATGATATCATTACATTATGGATAAAATCTGATGGTAACGCTTTAAAACCTTATATGCATATTGAAAAAAATTCTTTCTAATAAATGGATATTGATTGGAATGAATTTTCCAGAAAAAAATTATCTGAAGATGTAATTAGAAATCTTATTAGTCATGTAAATTGGGATTTAGTTTTACAATATTCAACACTGTCTGAATCTTTTATTGAAGAATTTGCTCAACCTGATGATTGGTCTAAAATTTCTAGATATCAAAAATTATCAGAAGATTTTATTGAAAAATGTAAAGATAAAGTAGATTGGGTAAACATATCTCAATATCAAACTTTAAGTAACGAATTTATTATAAAATTTTCTGATAATTTAGATTTATATAAAGTATCAATATTTCAAAATCTTACAGAAGATACAATGAGAGAATTAAAAGATGATTTAAATTGGTTGTATATAACTAGATATCAAACATTTAGTGAAAATTTTATAGAAGAATTTATGCATAAATTAGATTTTTGTTATTTGATTAAATATAAATTTGAGCTATTACCTGATCACTTTTTTAATGTTTATTGGAAAAAAGTACAAGCTATACAGATGAGTGAATTAAATAAAAAGTTTGGTCATAATGAAATAGAACCTTACCAAGAGAAAATTTTTGAAGAGATATATGAAGTTAAATCAGTCTTGAGAGAGAGTGTTTATCTTTTGAGACAATTAACTAACAAAGAGGATAAATAAATATTTAATAAAAATGTTTCTATATAAATGGATGTTGTATATAATAATGGTATGGAAAAAAAAACTATGTCTTTCTTAAATATAGAGAATCCTACTGAAGTGAAATCTATTTTTATATATAATTGTTCTCTTGAAGGAATAGAAAATTTAACGAATTTAAAAGAATTATATTGTGTAGGATATAAATTAACATCTCTTGATGAAATAAAAAATTTAATAAATTTAGAAACATTATATTGTAGCGAAAATGATATTACATCTCTTGAAGGTATAAAAAATTTAACTAATTTAAAAATATTATATTGTGATTTAAATAAATTAACATCCCTTGAAGGTATAGAAAATTTAACTAATTTAGAAACATTAAATTGTAGCATAAATGATATTACATCTCTTGAAGGTATAAAAAATTTAACTAATTTAAAAAAATTATATTGTGAGGGAAATAAATTAAAATCTCTTGAAGGTATAAAAAATTTAACTAATTTAAAAGAATTATATTGTGACGGAAATAAATTAAAATCCCTTGAAGGTATAGAAAATTTAACTAATTTAGAAACATTAAATTGTAGTGAATTAATATTTTTACCTAGTGAACCCATGAGAAGAAATAATGTAGGATTTCCAGTCTTAAAAAATGTTTACTAATAAATGGAAGAGTTCAATAGTCTGAGTGGTTATCGTCAAACATATGTATTAGATGATTTATATCCTGGAAAATATGATCTGATATCATTGAAAAAAATTAAAAATATGATTGCAGGTACAGCAATCGTAAAGTTAATTGTAGAAGGTGAAGAAAAAGAGTATTACCTTGCGAATAAACATGGACAATTTTCTAATAGATCAATAAATAAAATCAATAAAGGAAGATATATATTTTTATATTTAGGTGATAATAAATATATATTAGAGAAAGAGAGTTAAAAAATAATTCTAAATAAATGGATCTTTATAAGATTAAAAAATCTCTAGAAAAGAAAGGAATTAGTGTAATAGCAAGATTTATAGAATCAAACGGTGATACTGGAACAGCATTTTTAAGTAATTATAATGATAAAGATCTTAAAAAAATTAGTAAGAATATTAAGTCATATTATAATTTTGGTGGAGAGAAAAAATTTAGTAAAGATTGTATACAAATTACTTTTATTGAAAAATAGTGATTATATTTTATATCTAAGTATGGAAATATGCTTTTTTAACTTCAAGATTTTATGAACTCTAAAAAACGCGTCCGTAATTTACGGACGCGTTTCAAAGTATATATTCTGGTGGTGGCAAATATGAGAGTTATTCTATGATTTTCTAACCTATCGTGTTAAATCACTTTATTTTTTCTGACTTTTTTATTTTTTTTCAGGACCATGTTTTAAAAAATCAAACTTTTATGAGGGGACTAACGGTCCCCCCATTTATTTTAAAGCTTAGAGGATTTATTTAATCCCGTAATTTACCTATATATGAGGGAGCCCCAAAATGGAGCGGCCTATCTTTTGATCTCTTTTTTCATGCATTTATCTAATATTTGGTCTAAATGTTAAAAAGGCCTTATTTTGTATAAAATCATGTTTTTAATAATAATATGGATCGATACCTTTTTTTATATATAAAAAAGATAAAAATAAGCTATAAAATATAGTTTTTAGTGTATAAAGTACATGTGCGCTCATACGTACATAGATATACTACTCTTGTGATTATAAGAGGATTTTGCATAAGCTTAGAGAAACGAACCATCGAAAGGGCTTAAGGAGGTGAGCATTGAAAATAGAGCCCAGTTCGGCACAACTGTAAAAGTTGGTTAAATCAATAGCGTCAAAAATCACACTTACCTTACATTACAATCAGTAAAGAACACTTTTTAAATGTAAAACCATGGAGATTAAGGCAAGGAGGTGAAAACTCTATACTGAAAAAATGCCAATATCATTTGAGATAATAATTCAGGTGACGCTGCGATAAGTTATGCGCCCCTACATTGTATGTATTTCTATGATGAAAAGCTTAAAGTATTTATTTGAACTGTTAATTTTGTAGAAATAAATTAATAGCGCAATGCAAATTGGAACTGAAACAATAAGGAATATTCCTACGTATTCAAAGTTATTTTACCATTTATTACTTTCCTTATATACATAATGTATAAGGAAAGTATTGTGACAGGGTCGAAAATTCAAATTCGAGTTTTCGACGGGAGAGCACGTTTCAAGCATCCCCGATCACGAATCAAACATTTTTGAAGTGATGCCTGTGTGTGTGTGTGTGTGAAAGTATGTGAGTGTGTGTGCGTTAGTGAGTCTGTGGAGACGATAACTGACGAACGAATGGACCGATTCAAACGAAATTTGGTACAAAAATCACAATCTGTAAACACTGGAAGCTTATTGTTTTTATACGCAATCGAATGTTCAGAACCCCCCTAAATTTTCGAGTGAAATGTTGAAAAAATCGTCAAAACATCAAAATCGCTAATAAAGTTACGCAAATAGACATTTCTTATGTAATTTTTTATTAGAAAAGGATTGATATAAATTTTAGAACGCTAACATGAACCGCTCTCGAGATCTTGCGCATCTTTCAAAAAAATTATCAAAAAGTTATATAAAATAAAAAAAATATTTCCTATTGAGAAACATGTTCACTTTTCATATGTAATACTATGCGATAAATTGGGTGACATCATTCTCGTGGATCTAGCTCGTTCCATCCATGAAAAAAGATACTTTGAGTAATACTTTTGTTTTTGAACGCCAATAGTCATTTATCTGCTGTAAGAATAACTTATTTCTCCGTCCAAAACGGTTGGCGAGATTTTGCGACGAATTTGGCGGAATGTCGCCAACTTGGCGACATTTTTAATTATTGCCAATTTAACAAAAATCTCGCCAAATTGATTAAAATCACGCTAAATCAATGAAAATGACGACTAATTGAAGAAAATTCAATATCTTGGAAAGATATAAGTATCTACTATAAGAATAACTTTTTTTTAAACTGTAAAAGTAGTAAATGTATCGCATTATATAAGGAAAGTCATGTGTTGCCCACATCAGATTTTTAATTTTTATCTCTGTATCCTGAACTGTGCCATATAACTGCGAAAAAATACTGATTAATTGTACTGATAATTAGGGGATTTTAAATTAAAAATAATCAGAAATACACTCAATACTATGTCTTTCTATTGTGTGAATTGGAAATAAAGGGCGTTTTGCTACCACTAGAGACACCTAGATATAATTCTCAAAGCGTTATGTCATTTTCAAACATTTCGTCCATAGGGTTTTTTATCTCCCGTTGAACTCCATGTGCAAAACTTTATTAAACGCGTCTGTGTGATTCAGGCTCAGACTAAAACAATTTAACCTCATATAAACTGGTATATCTTATTTCCGTTAGGTTACTGTAGATGGAAAACTAGCCAATGGTCACTTTACCCACCCATGCCCTACTAAAACAACAACCTATGAATTGACACTCTGAAAGCGTTGATTATAAAATATAAAGCTATTATATTTCAAATAATTCTTCACATCGCTTACCTCTCTATATTGTGGAATTTCAGCAGGTGATACTTTCTAAAACAGAAAAATTAATTACAACGAATTGCAGCTTAAAATTAATGATACCGGTGATAGTTAATTCCAAAGTTACTCAAAGATTTAAAAAGACTTTCTACATGATCTTTTGATCCTAGGAAGCGAATTAAAGAAGACAATTAATTTTTATTGTGCACGGCAACCATTTAAATCTTTTAAATTCTCTTCATTAATTACGAGCAGTGTTCATACAGGGCACAACCTTTACCTACTATTTATCTTTCAGGATAGTTTAATCTTGTTAAATTTAGGCAATTCACTTTTAATCTCTTAAATCATTTATTTTAATTTCCTATTTGATACGTGTATTTATTATTTCAAATGCTTTCTAAAGGCAAATATCTCGTAAAATTATGTAGCATTTTATCTTCTCAGTTATACATAATAGATGTACAGTGCATGTATTATTATAACGGAGATCCAAGTTAGAATTTGCGTTTCCGAAACATCTATAAATTTCAGGTGTATATGATGGATGTATACTGTTAGGACGTATCCTCTGGAATCACTATTGTACGCTCAGGTTACAAGTATGAGTCCAAATTTCTGAATAATTTACAAATGTATTTACAAGCACAACATAAACAGAAACAATATACAGGGTGTCCAGTGCTATCGGTGCCCAATGGTTATTTCCTCAACCGTTAGTCATAGAGATGTACTTTCAATTGAAAAAATCTTTTAAATTTTAAAATCTATTATCTTAGAAATAGTTTAAATCAATAAATACATTTGTTAAAGAAATACGAAATATAAATTATTATACGGTCCCCCGGTCCTATCAATTATATTTAGGAAAATCATCCTCATACAATTTCATGCAAAATAAAAAAAAAGTATTCCTTTTACGACCAAAATTCACCGAGTTATGAAGAATTAAACTTTATGACTTAAGTCGCGTTTCCACCAATAAAAATATACCGTTTCAGGCAACCAACCAATCAGGGACCGTATTGACCATTTCTCAGCACAAAAATTGCTCCAAATTTAAACAGCTATAAGTCGGTCAATTTTGGTCGTAAAAGGATGTTTTTTTTTTTATTTTGCATAAAATTGTATGAGGATGATTTTCCTAAATATAATTGGTAGGACCGGGGGACTGTATAACAATTTATATTTCGTATTTCTTTCAGAAACGCATTTATTGATTTATACTGTTTCTAAGATAATAGATTTTAAAATTTAAAACATTTTTGCGATTGGAAGGGTATCTCTATGACTAACGGTTGAGGAAATAACCATTGGGCACCGAAAGCACTGGACATCCTGTATGATAAAACAGCACTTGAATGTTCCACTAATATCACAACACTAATCTCAAAACATTGAAACATTTCAGTAATGTCTCAATTTTTTGAGATTAGTGTGTCACTTCACAAAACAGCCACTACTGCTTTCAAAACATTGACAAATACAGCTCAATGTAGCTCGTGTCGCGCCAACTATTCTCCAGCTGAGGGATGACTCATTTTATAGATTCTCTATAGACACTTCTAGTAATTTCTCATATCTCGTAGAACAGTCGTTATTTTGAGGTGTTTCTCGAACCTTCGAGATATTGCCAAAAGTCGGCAAATTAGCGGTAAGTCATCAACTGTGGTAACCTCCTTCCGAACTTTAGCACATGGCAACCCTAGATGCACGTCATAGGAGGGCTTGTACGAGTGTTTTCTCCATCTGATTTTCAAATGACTCTAGTGTGTAGTTGAAGAATAAATTCTAGTGAAGGAATTTTACTCGGTCACAAGACTACGATTTTCGATAGATAAAATGAATGTCTTGACGATATTGTGATTAGCTGATATTTGTGTGTTTTTGCTTATTTACCTGTCTGTTTATATGCTATTCAGTGACACGATAACAGAAGAATGAATACGTTATAGCTATAACATTTTAGGTTTATGCTTTAAGTGTGAAAATAGAATTAAATGAGTTTTTAGTAAATCTCATGATTAGATCTCAAATTATTCGAATTTTTGGATTTTCATAGCATATTTCTTTAAAAAAACAAGGATAATTCCCTGAATAGTGATGATATTATACAGTATATGGGAGAAATTGGTAATTTGCACTACGCTGCGGATGTAAATGATATCAAAATAGTTTATATTAATACATGCAGATGCGTGCATCGGCATCACTAAAGGGTTGCCAACTTAAAAAAATAGACTTTTACTGCTTTTTACGAAATATTTTACAATAATAAGTTGAGTACCAAATCTGACAACAAGTAATGAGTAACTCTGTTACTCGTTATAGATTGATTACTCTCTTCGCATTATTAAAATTCCAGGTCACAGCTTCACCTTCCAACTGCTTGTAACCCACTGTCATCCTATCTGCCGATATCTTAATATCGTTTATGTACTTGCTAGGAAAGGATTTATGTAAATCATCTTCTTAAGGTAGAATTAAAAACCTTGTGCTAAAGCTACCTTTAGATCAACAGCGCATATAAAGATACTTACTGCAAGTCATATTTATTAACGACTTATTAATATGTAAGTCCTCACATAAGACTGTCCTTATAATTAGCTGTTTTTACTTTCCTTATATACATAATGTATAAGGAAAGTATTGTGACGGGGTCGAAAATTCGAATTCGAGTTTTCGACGGGAGAGCACGTTTCAAGCATCCCTGATCACGAATCGAACATTTTTGAAGTGATGTCTATGTGTGTGTGTGTGTGTGTGTGTGTGTGTGAGTGTGTGTGTGTGTGTGTGTGTGTGAAAGTATGTGTGTGTGTGTGTGAAAGTATATGTGTGTGTGTGTGTATGTCAGTGAGTCTGTGGAGACGATAACTGACGAACGAATGGACCGATTTGAACGACGTTTGGTACAAAAATTACAATCCGTAAACACTGGAAGAATATTGTTTTTATACGCAATCGAATGTTCAGAACTCTCCAAAATTTTCAAGTGAAATTTTGAAAAAATTGCTCTTTTAGAGAGCTAACATGAACCGTTCTTGAGATATTGCACATTTTTCAAGAAAATTATCAAAAAATCATATAAAATAAAAAAAAAATATTTAGTATTAAAAAGTATTACTCAAAGTATCTTTTTTCATGAATGGAAAGATCTAGATCCATTCATGAAAACAGATACTTTGAGTAATATTTTTTTATTTGAACGCCAATAGTCATTTATCTGCTGTAAGCATAACGCATAACTTATTTCTCCGTCCATAACGCTTGGCGAGATTTTGGCGACGAATTTGGTGGAATATCGCCAACTTGGCGACTGTTTTAAATGTCGCTAAAGTAACGAAAATCTCGCCGAATGGATAAAAAAGGCGCTAAATCAATGAAAATGACGACTCATTGACGAAAATTCAATATCTTGGAAATAATATAAAAAGCTACTATAAAAATAATCTATTTTTTTACTGTAAATGTAGTAAATTCATTGCATTATATAAGGAAAGTCATGTGCTGCTCCACATCAGATTTTTTTTTATTGTAAAAGTAGTAAATTCATTGCATTATATAAGGAAAGTCATGTGTTGCCCACATCAAAATTCCTATATTTGTAAAGCATCAGCGAAATAGAAGAAAATTTGATTGAAATAAAATTTTCACCGTACTATTTATTATGTATTATCTATTCGAGAATAATCAAATATATT
Source organism: Amaurobius ferox (assembly GCA_951213105.1). NCBI lineage: Eukaryota > Metazoa > Arthropoda > Arachnida > Araneae > Amaurobiidae > Amaurobius > Amaurobius ferox. The sequence continues at coordinate 26,558,903 of OX578148.1, forward strand.
AAAATAGATTTAAAAAGATTTTCCCTATTAAATTACGGGTATAAGTTACTTGCATATAGAAAATATTAGGTTACTTCAAGTTTTTAAATGTAATAATTATGATATTCATTAAAATTTAATGGCATATTTCCTAAAACTTTATATTTTATGCTTCATTAATATAAGAAGGGAAAATAATTGGTTAGAAGTTGGTATAGATTACGTTCATATTTCAAACCAAAGTTAAGTATTATAAAATAATGATATAATATTTGTTTATAAAAATAAATGAGGACTTTGTAATTAAAATTCTAATTTTTACAATAAACCAAAAAATCTATTTAAAGATATAATAAACAGTAAAATACTCGAAAATTTAGGGGAGTTCTGAACATTCGATTGCGTTTAAAAACAATAGGCTTCCAGTATTCACGGATTGGGATTTTTGTACCAAATTTCATTCGAATCGCTCCATTCGTTCGTGAGATATCATCTCCACAGGTTCACTGATACACACACACACACACACAGACATAACTTCAGAAATGTTCAATTCGTGATCATGGATGCTTGAAACGTGCTCTCCAGTCGAAAACTCGAATTCGAATTTTCTATCCCGTCACAATAATTTCCTTATACATTATGTATACTACAAGGAAAGTAAAAATAGTGTCACGGTGAATGTCATAACATATACAGTGTATGATTTTGCAAATTTTAAAAATATCAGTATTTGGTAGCAGATAGCAGACTGACTATCTTTTGCGAAATAGGTGCCATAGTGATTGTCATAATATATACAACGTATGATTTTGCATACTTTAAAAATATGATTATTTGGTAACAGACAGCCGACTGACTATCTTGCACAAAATGATCCTATTAATGCATACAATTTATTGGAACCCTAAAGGGGGCAGTATATGAATCACATGTTACAAGAAAATGTATTCCTAAATAACCAAATAGCTTCTACCCGGCCATCGTCACCAACAAGTGTGGAATCATAAGATCAAATGCTCCTACTGTTACTGAGACTTAGATTTTATCACTGAGGTCATTAATATTTTACCAGTACAGCTTTAATTATGCTATTTACAGATTATCCATTATTAATTTTTCGTTCCGTCGTATAAAGTACTGTGTTCCTGAGAATTCTCGAATAGAATCAAAACCTTGAAAAAGAGTAAATAGCATGAACAGAATTTGTAGGGAAAACCCTTATCAAAGGAAGTTGCATATTCAGAGTGAGGGATTGATCTCACCTTGCTTTATACCCTTTTTACATTTAATATTAAGTATCATATGCATATAAACACATATAACCTGTTGCCTTACGCAATTTGTTGATAGTGAGCGATAGACCCTTCTTCTACAAGATTTCATTTCGTGTTTTGTTTAAGTAGGTTCTTGTAAGTTCCTTTAGTAGGAGAAACTGGAGTATAGAGGAGCTACTATAGAAAAAAATCTGATGTGGGCAACACATGACTTTCCTTATATAATGTAATGAATTTACTACTTTACAGTAAAAAAATAGGTTTTTCTTATAGTAGATACTAATATTCTTTCTAAGATATTGAATTTTTGACAATTAGCCGTCATTTTCATTGATTTAGCGTCATTTTTATCCATTTGGCGAGATTTTCGTTAATTTGGCAACATTTCAAAAAGTCGCCAAGCTGGTGACATTCCGCCAAAATCTCGCCAAGCGTTATCGACGAAGAAATAAGTTATTCTTACAGCAGATAAATGACTATTGGCGTTCAAATACAAAATTATTACTCAAAGTATCTTTTTTCATGAATGGAACGAGCTAGATCCACGAGAATGATGTCACTCAATTTATCGCATGGTATTACATATGTAAAGTAAACATGTTTCTCAATAACAAATATTTTTGTTTATTTTATATGACTTTTTGATTATTTTTTTGAACACTGGGCAATATCTCGAGAACGGTTTATGTTAGCGTTCTAAAATTTATGTCAATCGATTTCTAATAAAAAATTACATAAAACATGTCTATTTACGTAACTTTATTAGTGGTTTTGATTTTTTGACGATTTTTTCAAAATTGCATTTGAAAATTTATGGGGGTTCTGAACATTCGATTGCGTATAAAAACAACAGACTTCCAGTGTTTACGGATTGTGATTTTTGTACCAAATTTGGTTCGAATCGGTCCATTCGTTCGTCAGTTATCGTCTCCACAGACTCACTGACACGCACACACACACACACACACATACTTTCACACACACACACACACACACATACACAGACATCACTTCAAAAATGTTTGATTCGTGATCAGGGATGCTTGAAACGTGCTTTCCCGTCGAAAACTCGAATTCGAATTTTCGACACCGTCACAATACTTTCCTTATACATTATGTATATAAGGAAAGTAATAACATTATATATCAAATGCCAACATCAGTAAAAAAATAAATACAATTACAGTACATTACTTTGAGAAATTGTTTGGTAAGGAATCAAATGTTTGATAATTATCTTGGAAAATGATGATATATTTTCAGCGCCAAGGATGTAAACTTGGCGTTATAAGAATTCTCATTTGCCAAACAATAAACCTGGGTTGACTATGGGTAAGAGAAGCATTAAAAAATCCGTTTCTATCAGTGATTTTCTTAAACAGAGAGCGGTATCTGAAGGATACCGCTCTGATGCCGCTCTCTGTTTGATAAAATCATCGCTTGAAATGTTATTTTGTATGCCATTTTCGCTCTTGTCTGTACCCAATTCTCGTTCACTCGTTCACGGTAAATTACTGGTAACTTTACCCTAGTCAAGTCTATAATATAGTATGCATCGATCCGTCAAATGCTCCGAATGTATGGATTTCACAATTCTCACTGACTGTTGCCAATTTGAAGCAATTAAATGGATTTTATTGTTTTACTGGCAGTATACCCATTCTTCGTACGGAATATTCGTATGGAATATAAATATATTTAAAATTCACAATTTTGTGCAAATTCTTATGGTATTCTAAGTAACGTTTCTGTTCAAAATATTCTGTTAAAATTTTTAATTTAATTTTCCAAAAAGGAACTACAATAATCTCTGTTCTTCCCCCTCCCCCCTGGTTCTAAGTACAGCATTTGTTGAGATATAAATAAAAACCTAAAAATAAAACTTTTGTGGAAGACACAGATGATTTATTTTTGTAGCTGATATTTTTCTGAAAATTTATTTTAATAGAATGGAATTATGCTGCCTATCAACAGAAATAAATAATTTTTGCTCTGTGGAGTATCTTTTGTTAAATGTCAAATTGCAATGCAGAAGATATTTTTTTCATCCAATCAAAATAATAAATGAAATATTAGATAAATATATTAAATAAATTCATGATTTTTATTTTATTTTATTGGTTATTACAGCAAGATTATTATAAAATTACTTAATCTATAAATATTTCCACCGTCTTAATAAATCAACTACTACACCTTATCATCAGTTCTATTCTGGTTAAAAATATACAAATATACATAATGCAGATTGCTCTAAGTTAATTGTAATGACATAAAAAAGAGGTTTGAATTTTGGCATATACTGAGCAAATTTAATATTTTAAAAATTTTCAAACATAATCAGAAACTTTTATTCTTTATATATTTCTGTGGAAATAACATTGTTAGCAAGCACATCGATTCTTATAGTATAGCGTGGATTGCGAGAAATAGAAATGTAAGAAATTTTTATAGGAGAATTAATCATTTTTAACGGAAAAGTTGTGAAGAATATTGTATTTAAGAATTCTTTTAAAATTTGCCCATATATTAAATCTCGGAGCTCACCCTAGTATATCAATTTGTATATAAATTTACTTCAATTAAAACAAGATTAATAAAGCATACCATACAACATTGATTGTGAAACACTTTTCAACTGAAATGAATTTTATTTAAACATCTCTAAAATGTGATACATTCAGAGCTGCTATTTTAAAATTATAATAGTACTACCGTAATTTGTTATACTTGAAATCTTAAAACTTCTTCGAGAAAGACAATGTTAGTTACACAAATATTCAAATGACATCATTGAAATACAAATAGTCTGCCTATCTATATAAAATCAATTAATATGTCATTCATATCACTTATATTCCAGACTCCTGAGCTAAATAATTTTGAGTGAAAAAAATTCAGCAATTCTTTTGCAACTCACCTTACAATCGCCTGATTTGTTTACATTCTGAAAGCTATAGTATAGTATTAAATTTAGGCTTCGTTGTACGAATAATCAAAGTGTAGTGATCATTTAAAACAAAACTGTGGTGCTCAAATAGAAATAAGAGAACTTTTATTAGTGATTAACATTATTCATCATTACGTTGTTTTGCGTTGTGTTTTGCAATAACCCTCCAATTATTTAACTTCTGTGTGAGTCCTGTAAAGGAGTAATTAATTAATATTTTACCAAAAGGATTGCAGCAATTTAACTTTAACAAAAACATTTATTAAAAATATAAAATACTTTAACTACTCAATTATAACAATTTATCATATTATTACTTAAATGCCTTACAATAATTCTTCTCATTAATTACTGGGGCGGAGGGGCTATATGAGACCAGTACTATTAAATTTACTTAAAATGTATCTATGACCTTTGATTAGACACTTGACACTTGACTATTGACCTTTGATGGACACATACCTTCAAGTCTGTCTTGGGTTTTGTCACCGCCACGTAAGTTGCAGATCATCTCACCGAAATAACTCGCAGTATTCTTCCACCGACTCGTGATATCGACGATAATTTTTACTCATGGCGCGCACACCCGCACTTATTTCTTCCTCTTATTATCTGTACAAGTCATACTTTCATGTCACCATCTAATGCCACCATTCTAATAATACAAGTCGTGTCCGTTAAGTCATAATGTTACATCACCATCTAATACCCTGTTGCTCATCATAATAGTCGAACTCCTTCTTTTGTCACATCTCAAATCTTATTATCAGTTCTCAGTATCGTTCTCAAGTCACCGGTTGTGGCCATATTCCTCCCTCAGGGTGTCACTACCCCTTTTCTTCTCTTTGCCTCATTGAGTTTGACGTAACAAGCATCCTTTTCCATTGGATAATCTTTATCCAGTGGCGTAGTTCACATCCTCGCAAGGGCCAGCTCGGCCCCCTCTGTCATAGCGCTCCTAAATTTATGATTTTGTGACCTCTAGGTTCACGGGTTGTAAAACCCGGCGTCATCCAGATTTACAGTATTGTTTGTCGTTTTGGACACAATAAATTATAGATATAAAACTGTCTCATCAAATGTGAGATCTGTTTCTGCTCTCACAAAAACATATTGCAATTGCGTTGGCACAGAATTTAGATACACATATAATACGCAAAAATAAAGCGGTTTCATGACGGATGCAACACTAAATATAAATTTAAACGATTTTTAAACATCTACGGTAACAGCGGAAATGGAAGTCATATTTTACTTTGCTATAAATGACGTGATCTCTTCCTATATCATGCGTGTAATTATTATTTCAATTTTTATTTAAAAAACTATCATATTTTGCTGAATTTTTAAAAAATATTTTATGTAATAATTTGAATATTTCCTAAAATTATCGAAGCTATTTGTGAATTTTAACTTCGCTTAAAAACTTTCCAAAAATTAAGTCCCATAGGATTCAATGCATTTCATTTTTACAACCCGGGTTATATCCGAAATTAATTGGGTGATATTATTCATTTTCATTCCTAAACATTCCACAAACCGTCTCAACAACATACTAAAATTTATTTTCGATAAAGTCATTTTTACGGTAGTTTTCGTGCGAACGGACAGATAGATGGACATAGATTATGATCAAAGTCATAAACATTTTCCAACTATGTTTGAAAGTGTTAATAAAAAGTAAAATTATAATGAATATATTTTCCTTTATACACCCGTTACAAGTCTTAACAAAACTAGAATTTAATCATTTTGGAACAGAAACGTTGACCATTTTATTTCGTAGTAACTCTTTCAAATTTCATGATTACTAAGAGCTATTAAGAATCTTTCTTGAAACTTTATGTAAAGTCTTTCCAAACAACATGATGGATGTTAACAGTCAGTTTATACCCTTTTAGGAAATTTATATATCTTGTAGTAGTTTGGAGCTGGCATTGCGTAATTTATTAGTTTGAGAAATGCATATTGTTAAAGAAGAATGATAGTGTCTTGATGTAATGTCCAAAGTTGATACAGAGGTAAAAGATATATACACGAAAATGTACAGGCATGATACATACTTAGGAGAAGTAGTTGATTAATTTCTTTAAATTTTATTTTCTGCCGCCCAGTCGGTGAAGTGAATAGCGTCTTCGGCTGCTGCCTTGTGGGCTCGGGTTCAAATCCTGAATGAGACATGGATGTTTCTCGAGGATAAAGTCAGTCTTCCGCCTTCTAGGTCCTCGTCTAAATGTGAAGCTGCACCCCCTCCGACCTTCGTTAGTGATGCGCTCTTGTAATAAACTTTGTTCTCTCGTCTTGTGTCTTTCTTCGTTCTTTTCTTTTCCTGTGTCACTGGTCCTGAATCGGCTCCGCCGAAACAGAATGTCATCAGTAACAACAGAAATTTTATTTTCTACGGTAGTTTTGTTTTCGAATCAGTTGCATGAGATTCAGTTGCAATATTGAAAATAAGTCACGTTTCAACCGTAAATTGGCCCCCGCCTCATTGATTATCGGCTAATCATAAGACGTTCTACCCATTAAGTTACTGGACCCATTATGTGTCATTCTATTTTTAATGTGAAAGCTACAAAAACTTATAGAGGGATAAATATTTTAAGATTTACAAAACAGGGTTCCTAGGAAAGTTCTTAAGCACCAAATAACTTTGTAAGGAAAATGTCCCCGCGTATACTGTTATTGTTGTTGAGACCCAGACCGTCCGACCTACCAAAAAGGTGTAGAAGACCCAGGCCGTCCGACTCATCCTGAGGACTTGAGTATCAAATTGGACGGGCGGGAAAAGAGTTAGCGGAAGCCAACTCCCGGGGCGGCCAACGTCCGACGGTCTGGGGCAAAGTTTATTTAATTTTCAAAAAATATACATTGAGGTTACAAGGAGTTGTACAAAGAGGTGAAGATGAGTTAACATTTTGATGATTAGATGACATCATTAAATATAGATGACATCATATTTAGCAAGACGACATGATATAAAACATGATGTTTGATGACAGTTGTAGATGATTAGATGACAGGATTGAAGAATGATGACATGTTTAAGAATTGATGACAAGTTATTTTGCGTGAAGACAAAAATGAAAATGAAGACATGAATAAAATTGAGGATGACATTATATAAAATTGAAAAGAAGAAAAATTATATGATATTTTGTTGATGAAAAAAAATGGTGGTAAGAAAATGACAAGGGTAAATTACAAAAATATCATTCTACTACTAATGATATATATGAAACCAGTATAAAGTAATATGATGTAATACGAAACATGGTATAATTATTGCTTATCAAGGTTGGTATACAAAACACAAACAACCAACAGCTCAAACAAGGGACAAAACGCACAAGTACTACAACAAAACGAGCAAAGAACAAGCAGCTTAAATAAAGACAAAAACACTAACAAACGACGACACCACCGGGAAAGTAAGAGGGAGGAGTCACCGGCCAGAGGTAAATATTGAAAGCAGAAAAACCCCAGGCTGATTAAATGATTCTGTTTGAAACTTCTCTTGCAATGAGAACACAGTTTTTGATTTTGTTAATGGAGGATTTGTTGGAGCAAACACTCGAGAACCAGGTCGCAAAATTTTGGGGCGAAGGTTTAGAGAGGTGAAAAGGTTTGGTAAGGGGGCAGGAAAATACAAAATGATCGGCGTCGCCGAAGGAACCGCAGGTACAACTGGAATACCAGAAAGGTGTAAGGTAACTGTTTGGACGGCCGGGAAGTGCCACCCAATTTGGACCGGAACCCAGTGGGGGAGGCATCCACAGGGACCGTACCCTCCTTCCCCTACCACCAAACTCTCAGAAGGACTTACGGACCCACATGTTTAACGTGATCGTACTCCGCGTGAACACGGCGGCAGTTTTTGGCAGTGGCTGGAATCGAACCCGGGCCTACCGAGTGCAACTCCAGCGCGCTAACCAATGGGCTACCGCGCCCTCCCGCGTATACTGTGAGAGAAATTTGCATGTTCATTTGTAACAGAAAGGCAAGTGGCGCTGTCGTAACGTCCCAGACAGATAGGAAGTGAGGCAGCAGCAATTGTAGAGGGAATTTGAAGTTATGGAAACTGATTGTTAACCAGCATGTCACGTCCAACAATTTTTATGTAATGTGCCTGCCATCGGTGAATAAAGTTTTATTCAGGCTTATCTGTGTCTATGATTAATTGTGTAGATTCGTGTAACTGAACAGGTGAGGCTCAATTAAAAATCCACTGAACCAAAGAGAAAGTTTCGCCGACATAGTGGTGCATCGGCCGGGAATACTCCGAGTTGTGACTCACCGTAGTTCATCTTTTAGATACACGTAAAGTTAAAGCTGATGAATCGTAGAAGGGTAAGTACCTAAATTTTGCTTCTTGAACAGTTGAGTTGAAGATTTGAAGGCTAAACGAAAACATGAGTGTAGAAGATACTGTTAAGGGGGCATAGGACCTTTAAACCTTCAAAAAATCAATTTTTCAATTTTATTTTATTCTGAATGTTTGAACATTTCTGAACACTGTGCAAAAAACCGCATTCTAAAATTCGCATTATTTCTAAAGTTATGAGCTTTTATGCAACATACACTTTTGAAAATTTTCTCATGTCAGCCATCGCCGCCATTTTTAAAGGGACGTCACTATTTGTTTACGTTTGCAGTTTGCTGTTTTGTCATGTCAATCTAATACTTTTTCCACCACCATGTCTTAATTATTTATTTAATTATTTCTGCAGCAGCAGGAAGGCAACTACTCACCTCTACTAAACTGCTCAGCCCAGTTTGTTTATATTCTAGAGCCGTTAACTTGTTTATAACGTGGAGAATTTCTTCTGAGTTTTGCAATTTCTTTTCATTATATTTTCTTACTTTTTACGATTGATTTGTGGCATTTATGTTGTTTAAGCATAAAAACTTTGAACTAAAATACAGTTAATCTATTTTATAATTATGCATTACAAACTTCTTCACGTTTGCATATTTATTTGTGTAAACTTCAACGTACAAGACTGTTTGGTGCAATTTTTTAATATAAACTTTTTGCTTTTTGCTTTCTAATAATGGATACACCGGCAACTAAATCTCGTTCTGGGAAAAGAAGACGTTTTCAATGAAATATGTATGTAATTAAAAACAAAAACAATCCGAAAGTGTTCGAATGAAAAATGTTGATTCTACGCCTAAGCTAAGTGCTTCAAGTAAAAAAACTGTTCAGCTCAAAAGATGAACTTTCACTTGATAAGTCACATATTTCATCTGAAGAACATTAATATAGAATAGTTCATATATCAGTACTTTTCAAGGAGCTTGCAGATGTTTTGTGCTGCAAAATATGTCATGGAACAATAAATATACGTGAAAAATCTTCAATGGGTTTAGCATCAACATTTCTTGTATATTGTGATAGCTGTGATGAACTAAAGTCTGTGAAAAATTCAAAACTGCTTGGTGTTAAGAAAAATATTCCAGAAATAAACAGAAGAGCTATATTTTCTATGCGATGTATAAGGCAGGGCTTATCGGCTTTATCTCCTTTTTGTTGTACGATGGGTCTTCCAGCGCCTGTTTCTCAGAAATCATATAATAAAATTAATCGCAAGACTTTAAATGCCACATCTGTTGTAGCTAAATTTTTAATGAAAAGTGCTGTCCAGGACGAAAGAGAATTATCAAATGGATCGAAAGATATTACTGTAAGTGGAGATGGTAGTTGGAAAAATAGGGGGTATTCGCCACGTGTAGGTGTGTGTACACTAATCTGAGCAGAAAGCGGGAAGGTTATTGAAACCGAAGTAATGTCTTCTTCTTGTAAAGGCTGCAACAGCTACAGAAGTAAGAAAAGTGGCCCTCGGTATGAAAAGTGGAAAAATAATCATAAAATAGTGTGTTCGAAAAACCATTCGGGTAGTGCGGGAAAAATGGAATGTGATGGAATTTCGAGTCTCTAGCACTACATATGAAGTTTGAAAAGCTCGTAAAAGGCAGAAAACATTTGATTTTCAAAGACAAGAGGAAGAGGAAGGAATTACTTATGCATCAGGTGCATTTTGATGCTAAATTAGATATAAAATAACACAGGATGTATAATAAACTACAGCCAAACATTAATTAGCCGAACTGCGATAACTCAAAATTTTCCATGTGCGAAAGTCATATTTGTTATATATTTTTGTAATTTTAAACAATTTCAATACGTCAAATTTTCTGTAACTCATTCTTTTCTTGTCACTAGAGTTTCAGTTTATCAAAGTACCACTGCAGCTGTTTTTCTCAGGTAGGTGATTTTACAACTTGCGCACAGCATATTTTAAAATATATTGTACCAATCACTTTCAAGTTTTTGCTCTTACTTGTTTCATCTATATATACAATTTATACAAAAGAGATTCCTCCTAAATAAGTAAAAATTTAGTAAATGTTTTTCATCTGACTGACAAGAAACTTCTTCACGAAGCTGATGTTCGAGCTTCCGAAGCAACATATAGAGCTCAAATACTTCTTAAAAGGCAGAAAAATTTTGATTTTTCAAACATAACAGAATTAGGAAGGTGCTATTTATGCACTGGAAGCATTTTAAGGTCAAAATACTATAATAAATAACACTGAATATATTTTTAAACTTAAAAGCGGGTATCTCAGATATGTGATTTTAGCCCTTGTGCGCAATATATTTTAAAATATATGTAGCCAATCACTTTCAAATTTTTTGCTCTTACTTGTTTCATTTATATACATAATATATAGATAAAAATTCCTCATAAATACGTAAAAATTTAGTAAACGTTCTTCATCTGACTAACAAGAAACGACTGTGCGAAACGTCTGTTCGAGTTTCCGAAGCAACATATAGAGCTCAAATACCCCTTAAACGCAGAAAAATTTTGATTTTTCAAACATAACAGAATTAGGAAGGTGCTATTTATGCACTGGAAGCATTCTAAGGTCAAAATACTATAATAAGTAACACTGAATATATTTTTAAACTTAAAAGCGGGTATCTCAGATATGTGATTTTAGCCCTTGTGCGCAATATATTTTAAAATATATGTAGCCAATCACTTTCAAATTTTTTGCTCTTACTTGTTTCATCTATATACATAATTTATAGATAAAAATTCCTCATAAATAAGTAAAAATTTAGTAAACGTTCTTCATCTGACTAACAAGAAACGACTGCGCGAAACGTCTGTTCGAGTTTCCGAAGCAACATATAGAGCTCAAATAGCTCCTAAAAGGAAGAAAAGTTTTGATTTTTCTTACATAACAGACATAGGAAGGTGCTAATTATGAACTAAAGGCATTTTAAGGTACAAAATAAGATAATAAGTAACATTGAAGCATTTTTAAATTATAAAGCTGTTTTTCTCAGATATGTGATTTTAACACTTGCGCGCAATATATTTTAAAATATATGTAACCAATCACTTTCAAATTTTTTGCTCTTACTTGTTTCATCTATATACATAATTTATAGATAAAAATTCCTCATAAATAAGTAAAAATTTAGTAAACGTTCTTCATCTGACTAACAAGAAACGACTGTGTGAAACGTCTGTTTGAGTTTCCGAAGCAACATATAGAGCTCAAGTAGCCCCTAAAAGGCAGAAATTTTTTTATTTTTCTTACATAACAGACATAGGAAGGAGCTAATTATGAACTAAAGGTATTTTAAGGTACAAAATAAGATTATAAGTAACATTGAAGCATTTTTAAATTTTAAAGCTGTTTTTCTCAGATATGTGATTTTAACACTTGCGCGCAATATATTTTAAAATATATGTAACCAATCACTTTCAAATTTTTTGCTCTTACTTGTTTCATCTATATACATAATTTATAGATGAAAATTCCTCATAAATAAGTAAAAATTTAGTAAACGTGCTTCATCTGACTAACAAGAAACTACTGCGCGAAACGTCTGTTCGAGTTTCCGAAGCAACATATAGAGCTCAAGTAGCCCCTAAAAGGCAGAAAATTTTTGATTCTTCTTACATAACAGACATAGGAAGGTGCTATTTATGAACTAAAGGCATTTTAAGGTGTAAAATAAGATAATAAGTAACACTGAATGTATTTTTAAACTTTAAAGCTGTTTTTCTCAGATATGTGATTTTAGCCCTTGCGCGCAACATATCTTAAAATATATTTAACCAATCACTTTCAAATTTTTTGGGCTTACTTGTTTCATCCATATATATAATTTGTACTTCAAAAATTCACCATAAATAGTAAAAAAAGAATTGTGAAGAGGTTTATTTCATGTTTTTTAACACTGAAAATGAAAATTTCATTTTGTTTAGATTTTAAAAATATTAAATTTATTTCAAAATTTTAAAAAGTGTGTACAAATTAAAGATGTAATAGTTATAAATATATTATTATCAAATTGAAGTCCATAAGTATAATATTATTTGAAATATCCTGCGCGCGGCTGCTACATACACCATTATGTCTGTCAAAATTGTATAAATTTTAAAAAACAATATAAAATGTACATATAATTATATGACTTCAGTAAAATTTGTGTAGTAAGAAAGGTTTTCTATATGTTTAGAGAAAAAAATTTGAACATCTGGGATACACCTGGTTAAAATTAAAAAATTGTAAAGATAGCTCTATTTTCAATGAATTTCGACTGTTTAAAGGTCCTATGCCCCCTTAAGCGTAGTAAAGCGATACGAGGCACAATTCGTAGTGCAATTTTAAAGGTTATAAAGAAAATTGAGGATGAAATAAATAAAAAAGAAGATTCGCGGGCAGAAGTAATTCAGGATTCCATAGCTGTTCTGGTAGAACATAAAGATACGCTAGAAAAATTGAATGAAATAATTGAAACGCAAACCGAAACAGAGGATTTGGAACAGTAATTAGAAGGTTCCTTAAAATACACTCAGTCAATTGTGCTGTGTAGATCGCGGCCAGTAGATATTTGGGGAACTTGGATGAAAATCCGAGGGTAAATCAATTTAGTGCAGAAACGATATCGGACATCAAAGTGAAGACAAACACAAAGTTACCACGCACAGAATACTATATTGAGAAGGTTCACTCCCATAGGAACCCATGGCAACATCGTTAACATAGGATTTCGCATAGACACTAGCGTTCAATGAGCCAACCATCCTCGACTGCTAGATTTGGCGACTATCGCTCAATTGGCGATTTTAAGTTAATGCGGCAAAAAAAAAAAAAATAAATACGGAACTGTACTTTTATATTTTTTTAAACTATAAACATGATCAGCATTTAAAAATACTTTTATCTGTGATATGTTTAACTTTAAATATATAAACACAGATATATATTTAATTCATGCAATCATAAACTAAATAAAAAATTGACGCATTGCATCACTGTAAATCATTATACACCAAAAATTACAAGCTAACATACCCAAAAGACTAAAATATTATATAATATTTTCAGCCTAAAAAGTATACTAGCGTGTAGATAGTTAAATTGCTTAGTTCTTAATTTATTCTGGGATGCTGTTATTATATATATATATATATATATATATATTTTTTAAATACACTAATATTTTTATATTAAATAGCAAATTTACATAAATGCATTATCAAAGGTGTCGAACTTAATCGTTAATTAGAAGGGGGGGATTATTTTCCACATTACGTCAGGTAGTAAAAAGCATGTAAAATATATACACATCCAATATTATATTCAACTTTCTCTAGAAAAAGCTATCTAAATATCAATTTTTATACATTTTATATAAATGCGGAAAAGGTTTTTTAACTAATAATGCCATTGTTTCTTAGAATTTAATCTAGGCGGAAGTGATAATACTGCATCAATTTCTTATGATGAACACGTGCATAGGATGAAATATGGGATAGATAACGCATAATGTTTTATTTAAATAAAAATAAATTACATACCTTTTAAACGTAATTCCTTTTCTTTTAGTAATCCATAAAATGGCTGCGAAAGTATGTTTAAAACGTGTAAGCAACATGCGATGTGCATGCGATGATAGAACAAAGCAACAAAATTCTAAGTTCCAAGTGTTTCTTTCAGTGCCAAATAGGGTTATATTAGCAAAACGTCTTGGCGAAAACCGTCACAGACCATCGCCAAGCCTGCCAACCTTGATATTTTGGTTGGCGGTTGAGGGCGCTGAGGTCGAGTGAAATATCTGTATATGTTAATCTGTGTTACCACGTATCTCCCTAAACAAATTTGAAGGTGATATTTGTAAATTTCAAAAATTTTGGCCTCAATATAAAGCCGCCATTCACGAAAATAAAACACTTCAAAAAGTCGAGAAATTTAATTAACTAAAATCGTTGCTTAGTGATTCGGCAGCAGCTGCCATAAGAGGTCTTCCTTTAACAGCTGAAAATTACAAAAAGGCAGTAGAAATTCTAGAAGATAGATTTGGGAAAAAGGAAATTTTAGTTTCCACACACACTGATCGTTTGTTAAGTTCAGAACCTGTGCGTAAGTCAAACGATGTGTTTGCGCTAGGAAGATTGTACGATGAAATATCGGTACAAATCAGAAGTCTTGAATTACTCGGAGTCAATTCAGACTCATATGGATGTTTATTGTTGCCCATATTATATAAATGCATACCAAATGAAGTGGTATTACAATTTCATAGGCAAAGTAAGGAAAAAGAAACCAATGTAACTGCATTATTTATCTATCTAAAGGGAGAAATAGAAGCGCGAGAAAAGGCTCAAAACGTAACATCTTACAAAATTGAAAATGCAAGATCTTACGAAAGTAAAATGAAATTGGAACCCTCGAAATATCTCAGTCCGATGAAAAATAAGACCCCATCTGCATTTTGTTTAAATACTATAACAGAAAATCATTGTGCATTTTGCAATGAAAAGCACAAATCCGAAAATTGTAACTTAAACTTAGAACAGCGAAGAAACTCTTTACGTAAGCAAGCAAAATGTTTCAGATGTTATAAAAAATTCCATCGTAAGAGCCAATGCAGATCAACTCAAATCAAATGCTTTGATTTGAGTTGATGATTTGAGTTTGAAACGATTGTTTGTCCAAATCGCATCAGAAGTCCCTCTGTGTGCAAGCATTCCAGACAAAACCTTCGGCGTCACAAGTTGTAGTTTCGTCGTTAATCCATGAACATAATAATCAAAGCAAATGTGGATCTGGAACTTTGTGTGCATATTTTCAGACTTTGCGGTGCAAATTAATTGGAAGAAATGAAATTGTTAAAGTTCGTATATTATTTGATACGGCTGCACAAAGAAGTTTTATAACCCGAAAAGTAGGGTTGGAGGTCACTGGAAACGAGTCAATCAAAATACATAAGTTTGCGGAAAGTCTAGATCCTCCCGTCAGTACTCAAAATCGAGTACGCATTTTATTGAAAGATATGAGCTCAGATTATGTGTTTAGTTTGGAAGCATTAGAAACGGAAAACATTTGTCCAGATATAATAGGAGCACCTAGCTCTGAATTGTGTGATGAAATTAAATTATTGGGGTTTAATTTGTCAGACGTTTCTAACAGTTTGAAAGATGAAGGAAATAAAATAGATATATTAGTAGGGAGTGATTATTATTAGTCAATCATGAAGGGAAAAGTTAAACGTCTTTCACCAACCGTCGTTTTGAATGAGACGAAGCTTGGGTGGATGATTCATAGTAGATATTCTAATGTAATTAATTCAAATAATTTATTGAGTTGTATGACAATGCATGTTTCTATTTGGGAAAATAATGAAGATAAAATGTCGATTGAACTTCAAAGATTTTGGGAACTTGAATCTCTTTAGGGATTAGAGGCGAACCTATAGATTCAGATTTGAAAACATGCGACAAACAAGTACTAGAACAATTTCAAAGAAATATCGAATTTAAGAATGATAGATATGAAGTGAAGTTACCTAAGATATCCGATACAGTTGAACTTCCCAACAGTTACGAGATCGCAAAAAGAAGAATTAAAAGTTTGATTAAACGATGTCAGAATAATCCTATGTTGTTTAAGAATACAAAGCCGTCATTGACGAATATATGTCTTCTGGAATAGTGGAAATGGTTAAATCGCAGAACATAAATTCAACTAATGGAAATTTGACATATTATTTGCCACATCACCCGATTCGTGGTTTGGTAACAGGTGCATCTACAGTAGAAGAGACTTTGAAGTTATCAAAAGAATCCACAGATATTTTCCAAAAGGCTAACATGTTCCTACGTAAATGGCAAAGTAATTCTGTTCTTGTAAAGGAACATGTAAAATCCTTGATCTTGGATGTACTTCCCGACACGTCACGTAATGCAACTCCATTTAAAATCTTGGGTTTAATATGGGACACGTATAAGGATGTTTTAAGATTAGATAATCATAATCTTTCCGAATTTGTCAATTTCAAGGAAAAAACTAAGAGAACTATAATCAAAGCGGCTGGGAGAAATTTTGACCCAAGTGGATTCTTACCTTCATTTACGGTCATTATAAAAATTATTTTTCAATCACTGTGGGAACAGGGAATTGATTGGGATCAAAGGTTGCCAGAAAATTTAGAGAAAAAATGGGATAGTTGGTGCACACAACTCGCATATCTTAGTAAAATAGAAATTCCTAGATATTATTTCCGGGATCTGCAAGACTCCTATAACAGTGTAGATGTACACTGTTTCTGTGATTCAAGTGAACGAGCTTTTGGAGCTGTCATTTTTCTTAGATTTGTTAGGGACAACTATGTAAAAACAACCTTTGTCACTTCTAAAAAGATTAGCACCCATAAGATTAGCACCCCAGATTAGCACCCATAAAACGTTTGACATTACCAAGATTAGAATTAATGGGAGCACTGATTGGAACTAGACTTGTCAATCGAGTGATGTCAATTCTCAAACTTAAAACGGAAGGACAATATTTATGGACTGATTCGAATATTGTTCTGCACTGGATTAATAGCTCTTCAAGCGCTTGGAAACCCTTCGTGAGCAATAGAGTTTCTGAAATGCAAACTCTTACCTATCCAAAAGACTGGAGACATTGTCCAGGTCGAGACAATCCGGCAGATAGACTAACAAGAGGACTATCATTTACTGAACTCGAAATTGATAAAATATGGTGGCATGGCCCTCCATGGTTAATCAAAGATGTTAGAGTCTGGCCAAAACGGCAAAGAAAGAAGACAAAGTAATACAGGAGGAAGAAAAAGGAAAAATAATCTCCCAAAATTTCTGCACGTCAGATCCTCAAAAACCACTTATAGAGATGGAACGTTTTAGTTCATTACTGAAGGTAGTAAGAATAATAGCATGGGTAAAAAGATTTATTTTCAATGTAAAAAACTCTATTAAACGTAAAGGAAATTTAACTGCTGAAGAATTGAAAGAAGCTGAAGTATCACTAATAAAAGAAATGTAGTTAAGAAATTATAAAGCAGAAGTTGAAGCTTTAAAAAGAGGTGATCATGTTAAGAAAAATTCGAAAATTTACAGCTTATATCCATACTTAGATAACACTAATTTATTAAGAATAGGAAGCAGACTTAATCTAAGTGAATTTAGTCCAAAGGAAATAAATTCAGCCATATTACCCAGCAATGAAAGGTTTACAGAGTTGTTAGTTAAGCAAGAGCACCGGAAATTGATGCATAGTGGAGTTTCGTTAACCTTTTCGCAAATTAGAAAAGAATTTTGGATCCCGCAAGGGCGACAGTTCATTAAAAAGATCATTAACAAATGTCTAATTTGTAGAAAGTATAGTGTTCAACCATCGAATCAACTAACAGGCCCACTTCCGAAGGACAGAATTTCGGAATCGCCCCCGTTCAACATTATCGGGTTGGATTTTGCAGGACCGATCATCGTAAAAACAGACAAGAATAATACTGCAAAATCATATATTGTGTTATTTACGTGTGCTACAACCAGGGCTATTCATTTAGAATGGTCATCAGACATGACAACTAATTCTTTTTTTTTAGCATTTCGCCGATTTCTGTCAAGACGTGGTAATTGTAAGGTCATTTATTCTGACAATGCAAAAAGTTTTAAAGCTGCTGATAAGGAACTGCAGTATTTTGGAAAAATCATAAAGGAACGAGAGTTGCAGGATTTCATATCAACTCAAGGTGTGTCATGGAAATTCATAGTAGAACGTGCCCCTTGGTGGGGAGGATTTTACGAACGACTTGTAAAATATGTCAAGGATCCGTTACGAAAGATTTTTGCTCACATTTGAGGAACTGACATCAATATTAACTGAGATTGAAGCCGTTGTCAACATGCGAACTTTAACGTACACCGCAAGTGAAATAGGAGAACCAGAGCCACTTACACCCGCGCATTTCCTCCAATTTGGTAGGAAAGACTTTAGTTATCCACTACACTTTGCAGAACTGGAAAATAAACTTTCCACTAAAGAAACCTTGATAAAAAGAAAACGGTACTAAACCAAACTGTTAAAACAATTATGGACTAAGTGGAAAGAACAGAACTTGTTTCATTTGAACTCTGCTCATCATTTTTAAATGACCTGAAAAACATCGGCATCTCCAAATTGGGGATGTTGTGTTAGTAGACGGGACTTGTAAATCCTAACTGTTATGGAGCATGGGAATAATTAAGGAAGTAATTTATGGCAGAGACAATCTCGTACGTGCTTGTGTGGTGAAAACTTCAAAAGGACTGCTCAGGAAACCTGTGCAACTATTGTATCCTTTTGAATTAGATGTTAATTAAATGTTTAAAAATGAATAAATAGTATAAATTATATTCATGAACTTAACCTTTTATGTACTTAATCTTTCTTATGTTTATTGAATTTATGTTAATTGATATGTGTTTTACAAAGATTGTCAAATTTATCATTAGTGAAAATTTTGTGTACTCTCAGAAGGAGTACAGGTGGGGAGTGTGAGAGAAATTTGCATGTTCATTTGTAACAAAGAGGCAGGTGGCGCTGTCGTAACGTCCCAGACAGATAAGAAGTGAGGCAGCAGCAATTGTAGAGGGAATTTGAAGTTATGGAAGCTGATTGTTAACCAGCATGTCACGTCCAACCATTTTTATGTAATGTGCCTGCCATTGGTGAAGAAAGTTTTATTCAGGCTTATCTGTGTCTATGATTAATTGTGTGGATTCGTGTAACTGAACAGGTGAAGCTCAATTAAAAATCCACTGAACCAAAGAGAAAGTTTCGCCGACATAGGTGTACATACTTTTGGTCTCAATATGGTAAAGTGACCATACGTAATAAATTGAAAGTGTCTGCAGTGTCTCTAGCTGATAATTTGAAAAGTTAGGTTAACAAATCGTCAACAAAGGGAAGCAAACGAAAAAGTCGATTGCTGTGCTATAGAGCAACGTTTCTCAACCATAAGGTCAATTTTACCAGGCCACGAGAGATTCTAATGGAATTTGTCGTTTTAGATTTATAAGCATTTTTATGAATAAATATTACTTTCCTTATATACATAATGTATAAGAAAAGTACTGCAACGGGGTCGAATATTCGAATTCGAGTTATTGACGGGAGAGCACGTTTCAAGCATCCCTGAACACGAATCGAACATTTTTGAAGTGATGTCTGTGTGTGTGTGTGCGAAAGTATGTGTGTGTGTGAAAGTATGTCTGTGTGTCAGTGAGTCTGCGGAGACGATATTTCACGAACGAATGGAGCGATTCGAATGAAATTTGGTACACAAATCACAATCCGTGAATACTGGAAGCCTATTGTTTTAAAATACAATCGAATGTTCAGAATCCCCCCTAAATTTTCGAGTGAAATTTTGAAAAAATCATCAAAAAATCAAAATCTTTTATGAAGTTAAGCAAGTAGACATCTTATGAAAATTTTTCCTTAAAACACGATTGACATAAACTTTAGAACGCTAGCATGAACCGTTCTCGAGATATTGCACATTTTTCAAATAAATTTATCAAAGAATTTCATAAATTAAAAAAATATTAACTGTTAAGAAACATGTTCACTTTTCATATGTAATATCATGCGATAAATTGGGTGACATTCTCGTGAATCTAACTTGCTCCATTCACGAGAAAAGATAATTTGAGTAATACTTTTGTATTTGAACGCCAATAGTCATTTATCCGCTGTAAGAATAACTTATTTCTCCATCCATGACGCATGGCGAGATTTTGGCGACGAATTTAGCGGAATGTCGCCAACTTGGCGATATTTTTAAATGTTGCCAAGTTAACGAAAATCTCGCCAAATGGATAAACCTGGCTCTAAATCAATGAAAATGACGACCACTTGAAGAAAAATCAATATCTTGGAAAGAATATAAGTATCTACTATACGAATAACCTATTTTTTTACTGTAAAAGTAGTAAATTCATTGCATTATAGAAGGAAAGTCATGTGCTGCCCACATCAGATCTTTTTATGCTGAAAATAATTTAAAGCGAATAATATTCGTTAATGTGTCGAGAAAACTCAGAACCTGAAAGCCAAAATAACATCTGCGTAGCAAATGTCAGTGACCAAACTGAATTTATATTTTAATATGAATTAGAGACTGCTGAGCTGACTTCTATGGTGAGTTATAATGGGTAAATATTGTTCCCTCTCAATATCACTCTCAACACAAATTAATTTAATGATGTTGACCTAAGGAAATTACAATATGCTACACGACTTCGTTAGTCCAGTGATTGATAACTTATTTCAATGAATTTTATATTTGCCAGCATACCACACCGTATACATAAATATACTAATACGCTTTGTGATTGTGCTATGATTAATTATTAATAATTATTTAATGTATGGACTAAAAAAAGTAAAGTATTTACAGGTAAATATGTTGGGAATAAGAATTTACTCTCACAGCAAAGATCGTCACATGTGTTACAGTAACGTTGTAGTCACGTGATACCTGGGTCACAATGTGACATCATATTTGTGACTTCTATGCGACGTTACGCATTAGTAACGTTGCAACTTCATTATGACTATATTCTGTGACGTTTCCACAATTTAATTAACACGTAACAATGTGACGACATTGCAATGGCAATTACAATGTGACGTCACAAACAAGTTAATATGCGACGTCACAAACGACCATGAAAATGACTAAAATGACTTCGCTGTGACCTCAATATGACATTGCCGAGACGTACTGCGACGTTCTGTGACGTCCCAAAGTCAGTGTGACGTAAATCTTACTTCACTGTGAAAAAAAATGCTGTTAGGGTACCGGGTTGCGGCCTCACAAAGGTTGAGAAGCACTGTTCTGGAGAATTGTTTGGTCACCAGGAATGCGTGTACAGAGGTGCTAAATACTTTTCAAATGTGGTAGAATTAGATTTATTAACACGATGACATCTTTCCTGTATGCTTGTTGAAGTTGTTTCTCGAATTCAAATGTACCTTGTTGCTGACAGGGAGTAGTTTGAACAGGATGTTCATTAGCTCCCTGTGCATGAAGGAGTTGGTCATTTTAGCATTTCTGAATTTAACAGCAACCCTATTATGTCAAATAATTGTAACAGTTTTCTTCTGTAACAACTTCTGTAACAGTTTTATTGTCGATGATTTTTACTTATCAGATAATGCTGTACAACTTTGTAATTGCCTGTTTTCGTCTATCTCACTTCGCAGTTGAGTTCATTATCCGAACTTCTCAAATTATCCGCTAGGGGGTGTTTTTATTCGATCAGGCATAGTCAAATTACCATAATTAGGCCTAACTTGTCCATTCATGCACATTTCTTTACACAGTTATTGTTCAAGTTAGTGCTCAATGACTTTTCTAGAAATCCCGTATATTAATCCCGTATAGATAATTGCAAAGATTAACATAGATTTAAAATTGATTGAAGTATGGCTCAACTCGGTTTTCTTATACCTGAATTTATTTTAAAATAGCTTATGGGGTTTTTTTCTGCAAATTTTGCAAGAAAAAATTTAAAAAATTGGTCGAAATTCATTGACTCAAATGATCACAATTCCCTTCATTTTAAAGGTCTTTTTTTCTTTTAAATACCAACTTGCCAATATACCCCCCTCCCTCTCCCGAGGGATTTTGGAGTCAAAATTTCGAAATAGAAAATTTTCGTAAAAACAATACTTCCTCCATACTCCTCCACACTTGTATATTCTATAGTATAAGGAAATAAAAACATTTAAGAATTATTGAAGAAATACTAATGAAGAAATACTGGTATTAATCAACAACAAAGAACTTTAAATGGCTGTTTCAATATTCCTATGGAACAGATAGATCGCCTGACAAGTTTAAATCGCAAGCAAAGAGCTCTTACACAACTTGATGAATGCTACGCGTCAGCGTGTCGCATTTTAGGAATTTTATGCATTCCCTAATACTGCGTCTAGAGACAGCTTTGCGCAATTTGTTGCTTTGAGGAATGTATTTTGGCAAAGAGGGACTGCAGTGTCTAGTTGTTATGTACAAAGTTGGGGCAAAGATTAATTCCACAAATACACACCTATAGACGGCCAACGGCCGTACCGTGCTGAAAACACCGGTTCTCGTTAGATCACCGAAGTCAAGCAGCATCGGGCGCGGTTAGTACTTGGTGGGTGACCACCTCGGAACACCGCGTGCTGTTGGCCATGTCGGGTGCGGTATCCCCGTGGTTTGCGCGCTAGATTTGCACACTACCACAAATGCCGCCGTGTTCATGCGGAGTACGATCACGTTAAACATGTGGGTCCGTAAGTCCTTCCGAGAGGTTGGTGGTAGGGGAAGGAGGGTACGGTCCCTGTGGATGCCTCCCCCACTGGGTTCCGGTCTAAATTGGGTGGCACTTCCCGGCCGTCCATACAGTTACCTTACACCTTTCTGGTAGGTCGGACGGTCTGGGTCTCAACAACAACACCTATAGACACAATACAGATTCTGTATAGCTAGCAATTAAAATAAAGTACTGCAAAAATATTTCAAAAGTAAAATATTTGTTAAAAACGCGATATAAAACAAACTAGTAACGGTATCAACTTGTTTCGGATGACAAAAAACAGTCCTTTTTTCGGGTTATAAAAACAAAGTAACCATGCTAACAAAGATAAATAAATGTCTGTCTAATGTGCTTCAAGTATGGATAGTACATCACATCTATAATTATGCTCTTCTTTTCAATGTGCTCAAAATTTTATTCTTGGACAAAATGGTGTCGAGGATAATGACACCAAAAGTACTTTTAAAATGTCAATAATTTTTAAGAGTGCTTATTTAATATTTTTACTTTCTCATACGTTGTATTGAGAAAACATTGTTTCCACGAAAATTTTCGAGTTCGAGACTTCGATGCTAATATATGTTTTAAGACCTGAACGCGTTTTGACTAAATTTGGAATGATGTCCGTCTGTGGTCGATTTTTTGTGTAAATGTTAGCAGCCAGAAATTTAATGGATTTTCATGAAACTTTGTATCCTGCTTTGTTACTAAAATATCTAGAACTTGATTTTTAACACTTTACAACATAGTTGAAAAGTGTTTATGACTTTGTTCATTCTGTCTGTCTGTCTGTCTGTCTGTTAGCACGATAACTGCCGTAAAAATGACTTTATCAAAATGAAATTTTTTGTATATGAGAGAGGCTTCACATTTTAAAATAAATTTGGTAGATAACAATATTTCAATTTTTTTTAAATTTTATATTATTCTTCATGATATACTTATTTGATGGCATTTTTAATGCACTTTCCTACGTCCTAGAGAGTTAAAATTTGGTACACAGCTTAAATTTGAAGAACATTTTATTCTACAATAATTTGGTGGATCTTTAAATATAGATCCTACATTTTTTTCGAAATAGCCTGCAAATAATTTCCGTTCACTTCTATAAATCATTGTTGTAATATTGTTAAAAATGATGATGTGGGCAACATATGTCTTTCCCTGCAGACTCTTTATTTCTTCAATAATAATTTGAGTCTATCTGCACAAAATAACAGCTATAAGTATTTTAAATGACATTGAATTTACACGTTAAACTTAAATTTGGTTTTCATTTGATAGCTGGACTTATTATCAAAGGTGGCGTAGCGAAAACTCGAAAAAACAAAAATATCTCAAGAACGGCTAGTCCTAGAGTAATGGGGTTAATCTTATTTTTTTGTTGTTGTCAAATCACGTATAAAATAGGAATTTAATTGATATAATTGAGCACACGTAGTCTTTTAATCTCTGCGGGCCATTTCGCAAAAACAGCCGGTTCCTTTTTCCCGAATCGTACTAAAATAACCTACAAGTGATTTATATACCAAATTTTGTTAAATTTGGTATATAAATCATTTGTAGGTTATTGAAATATTATACGCGAAATTTTGTTAAATTTGGTCCATTTGTTTTTAGCTAGAGTGGATATAAAGGCAATTTCTGCCGGCCATTTCGCAAAGAAGACAGATTCTTTTATTACAGATCGTACTATAATCTAATGAACATCAGGGTTTCCCACAAAACACTTATCCACCAAACTTTATGAAATTTGGTAGGAAAAAAATCAAAACCTTTAATAAAGTTACGCAAATAGATATTTCTTATGTAATTTTTCCTTAGAGAACGATTGAAACAAACTAGCTAGCATGACAAAGCTAGCATGAACCGTTTTTGAGATATTGCACATTTTTCAAGTAAATTTATCAAAAAATCTCATAAATTAAAAGAAAATATTAACTATTGAGAAACATGTTAACTTTTTATATGTAATATCATGCGATAAATTTGGTGATATCATTCTCGTGGATCTAGCTCGTTCCATTCATGAGAAAATATATATTGAGTAATACTTTTGTATTTAAACGCAAATAATCATTTATCTGGTATAAGAATGTCTTATTTCTCCGTCCATAACGCTTGGTTATAACGCCAATAGTTACTTATCTGCTATTTGGCGGGATGCCGCCAACTTGACGACTTTTTTAAATGTTGCCAAATTGACGGAAATCTCGTCAAATGGATAAAAATGACGCTAAATCAACGAAAATGAAGACGAATTGACAAAAATTGAATATCTTGGAAAAAATATAAGTATAATCTATTTTATTTTTACTGTAAAAGTATTAAATTTATTGTATTATATAAGAAAAGTCATGTGCTGCCTACTTCAGATTTTTTCTTAGTGTTAAGAGTACATGTTGAGGATAAAATAATGAACACACGTTATGCAATTTACTTTTCAATATAAAGATATTCCCTTATTTCTTGCAGTGTAGTGAGAGTACATGTGGTGGACAAATTAATAGAAACACTTTATGCTTACTTTTATATGTAAAGTATTTTAATAATTTTGAAAACTACCTGTACAAACTTTCTCTCAATAATTTATGAAAAATTTGGGGAAGACATTATTTTCTCCGTATAAAGTTACTAGAAAGTAAATATTAAGTTGCACAGTAAAAAGTGATTTTTGAAACTGAAAGAAATCTTTCGAGGAAAATTTCAAACTTTCTTTGGAAGATTCTCTTCGTCCCACAAAAAGCGACTCAGCAATTATTTGGAAATGAACAAAGCCAAAGCGCTGCGAAAAATTTTCAAACTCCAATCTTCTTCGGTGGTTTTTAAAGAAGCAAAAATACAAAGTAGTTTAAGATTCATTTTGCTTGTTTCTGTTACTAGGAAAGAAAAAAAAACATGGAATATGTAATTTCTTTCCTTTAAGTATTTTCTAAAATGAAGCAGTGGAGGTTTATGAGAAACATATTAAATAATTCTTCCGGTTGGAACAGCATCGTGTTGAGATTTTTTTTCAGCTGAGGAAATTTCTTGTTGCGATTATGGTGAAAATAAAAAAAATCTTATCTTGGAATAATTTGATTTATTTTCTGTTTAAAAATATATGAATTTTAAGTTTTCAAATTGAGTTGAAATTATGGTGCATGTTATTAGGGTATTTCGTTTTAAATTTTAAGCTTATAATGTATTTTTAAGAGTGTTTTTTTTATTAAATATATTTATTATATATTTTAAAACTGGTTTAATTATGTCTGTAACATAAATTTTACGTGCAGTACTGCTAAAGTGTGACGCTAAGTATTTATGACAGAAGAAATTTTAAAATATTGTTGCATTATTTGGCTAAATCGTGGACATTTCCATTTTTGAATTACAGTTGTTTTTTGAATCTGCTATATTTATCCATTACGTTTTCTTGGAATATATACTCGGTAAATTTTTATGATTACTTTTTAGCAAAAGGTATAATCTAGTAGTTTATACTCAGATTTTGATAACCTCAAAATTTTAAGGGTAACATACAGTTTTTCTTCTCAAGCGATTTGCCAGTCTTCAATCACGCTTGATCTGCATCTCTACAAGACATGTTGCGTGGTGTTAAATGGATCTGCATTTACGGTTGCTACGCAAAGTCGAAAAAATTTATGTATAGTCTTAACTTATGTAGACATTTGTCAATATATATAGATGATGTAGAAACATTTGCATCAAATTAATTCTATTCATGTTGAAACTCGTGTAGAAACGTTGCCGAACGTGATGAATTAAACCATTATAATGAAAAAAGGAAAAGTGTGAACAACGTACGTAAGCACGAATAAAATAACAATACCACATGCAGATGTTTCTAGAATATGCTCTATCTCCTTCGACTGTGCTAGAGAATCAACAAACCCGAAGACAAAAAATCTGACTGGACACAAATAGGGGGGGTTTCGTCCAGAAAAGAGCACCAAGCGCGAAGCGCCTTTAATCTCGAATCTCTAGGTGTGGTTCTTATCTTCATACTGTGACATTATTTCATTTGCCCATAGTTGGAGGTTCGAGGTTTTTGATTTACTGTTTTAATTATTTGACTTAGCTCCTAGTGTGGCAGTTTGTTGCACATTTAGAGTTTGAGTAATTTTGGGGAATTGATGCAGATCTAAGGATTTCCTAGCAATTTGGCAGTTTAAGGTTTAAGAACATTTTTTAGAAAACATTGATCGAGTTTTTATTTAATATCAACTATTTAAGTTGGGACTTACCTAATTCCGATTTTCAATATTAAGTACCGCGCGGGGTCTCTTACGTGATTTGGCTTTGCGATGATCATAATCATGCAGATTGAATAGTAGTTCATTTGGAACAGATGGCAGATTTTTATAGAATTTAAGCGCTAGTTATTTAATTTGGGCTCTAACAGTTTTTATTTTGAAGTCTTTCCTAATTACCGAGTTTCGCAAGTATCTAGGGGCTTTCCTTATAATCCTTAGGGTTTTGTTTCGTTTTGTCTCAAGTAAGTCTGTAGTAGTTTTACAGGCATATCCCCATACGGGTGCTGCATACAGCATTCCCGGGCGGATGACCGATTTATAAATTAGGAGTTTATTTTGATAACTTAGATTTCCGTTTCCTATCATTGGATATAAGTCTCCTGTGGCCATATACGCTTTTTTGATTAAGTTCGTTACGCGCTGCTTCCAGGTTAGGTGGGAATCTATCGTTGCACCTAGGTATTTAGTAGATTTTTCCGCTTTTAGGGCATGGTTGTTTATGTACAGAGGCGGCGGAGATTTACGTTTTCTAGAGAAATAAATCCAATGACATTTATTGGTGTTTAATTTTATTCGCCATTTTTCCAGCCATGTTTGGAGTATGTCTAAGTGTTGTTGTAGCTGTCTGTGCATTACTGAGACGTAAGGGTGTTTTGCAAGTATCGCACTGTCGTCTGCATAGAGTGCCAGCTCCGTGTCTGGGGTCCTGGGGATGTCATTTAGATATATGTTAAAGAGTGTCGGGCCCAGGATGGATCCTTGCGGTACACTACTTTTAATGAGCTTGGGTGTAGACAAGTTATCTTTTACTCTAACTTGGAAGTGTCTGTTATTTAGGTATGAGATTAAAAGTTTGACAAGTGCGTCAGGCACTTTTAGAGTGATCAATTTGTATGCTAATCCACAGTGCCACACTTTATCAAATGCTTTTTGTATGTCAAGGAAAATCGCAGCTGTGGGTGTCTTACTATTAAGTCCAGAAGATATGTAATCTACCACTCTCAGCATTATATAATATCATTCTCACTAAGGTGCGTGTTCAGTCTATTAAGAATTATTTTCTCAGTAATTTTACTAAGTGTCGGTAGTAAGCTGATTGGTCTGTATTTGGCTGGAATTGTGGCATCCTCACCAGGCTTATGGATCGCTATAATTATCGCTTCCTTCCATTCTTTGGGGAAATAATTTAGTTTTAGTATTTTGTTAATTAGGGTGGTCAAGTAAAATATTATATTTAGGGATAGGTTTTTCACCGCGATATTCCTGATTTTGTCGTGCCCTGGGCTTTTACGGTTTAAGGTTTTTGATGATATCAGTTATCTCTTGCGGGATGGCTGGTTTAATCTCAGCCGTGACCGGGGAGTTCCTGAAGTTGTTTAGAGTTTGCCTAACCATTCTTAGGGTGTCCTGACACATTAGATCGTGGTTTGGTTCAAATTGCTTTTCGTAATGCCTAGCAAGCGCCTCTGCTTTTTCTTCGTCTGAGTACGCGATTTTAACGCCATCTATTAGTGGCGGGAGTTTAATTTGAGGTTTTCTGAGTCTTTTAGCGAATTGCCAGAGCGATACGTCTTCCGAGCTAAGGGATTCAATTAACTCTTTATACTGTTGCTGCTTTTCTGCGACAATTTTATCCCTGACTTTCCACGTGAGTCTGTTAAGCTCCCTTTTGAGGGTAGGGTCTCTATTAGCCTGCCATGTCTTACGCATTCTGTTCCTTTGCCTAACTAATTGTTTGACATGGTGGGAAAGTGTGGGCATTTTTGGTGACTCACTATGTGTTGTGGCAGACGCAATAGCTCTCTTGATTTCTGTTGTGAGTGTGTGTGTGGCAGAGTCAATATCCGCCGTGCTCATAATGTTGGGTACTGCCAAGTGCGGCTCAAAAAGTGCTCTTTTGAAAACGTTCCAGTTCACCCTCTCTTGTCCCAGAGAGGCTGGAAGGGGAGTGTTCAGATCGAATGTCACCAATACCGGTAAATGATCCGAGTCGAATTCACCCAGGGTGTCGATAGTGTGAGCGTATTCTATGTTTCTCGTAAGGACAAAGTCTATGAATGAGCCGTTGGCACCTGAGAAGCAGGTTGGTCTCGACGGTGCAATGATGTTGGTGTTTGTTGTGTTCAGTAATCTGTGTATCTGTGTACCGCGTATGTTGGCTCTCCTACTGCCCCACGCTCGGTGGTGTGCATTGAAGTCGTCCGCGAGTATTGTGTTTGGATATCGCGAGAAAAGCAGTTCCAGCTGCGCAGCTACATTTATACCACTCATGTTTTTGACATATATTGAAGTTAGGATAAATGGGTTTACATTATTTTAATTTTTATGCTAGTATTTTCTATACCTTGAAGATTTATGTTGTTTATTTCCTCGTGGGGAATATTTCCTTTAATATATATTGCTGTTCCTCCATGGGGGTTTCTAGCAGTTGTATTTGGGCTTAGGTTGTGATAGCCAATATAGTTTGCTATATTTAGTTTTTTATTTTCTCTAACTTTAGTTTCTCAAGGAACTCAAGGAACTCAAGGACGGGGTTAGCGAAGTACCCAGGAGAGGCAAAGCCTCCCTTTAAACTTCGGGCGAAAAGGAAAAAAGTTCAGAAAATATGAAGAAGAATAAGATTTAAAACTAAAAGGTGCTCGGGGGGGGGCAGTGACCGAAGTCGTGCCTCCTTCCCTCCGAGTCTTCAGAGGTGAAAGAGCAGGGCCCCAGCGGGCTGACTGCAGCGTAGATAAAAGAGGGGGGAGATAGAGTTGCGCCCCGAGGGGTGCAGGGCCTTGAGCCTGAGTCAGAGATTACATAATATTACATACAAAGTGAAAGTGCAGGTCAACTACGCGAGTTCCCAAAAGCAAGGGAGGGGACGGAAATGGTTAAAAGTATGCCAATAAAAGGAGTGCAGATAAAACTAGTCTAGACGGCTCCGCTTATTGCGGAGGTAAATATCCCTCACAGGTCTTCCCGGTAACGACCGAGGGCGCTTGCGCGCCTTCGTGTTACGGGGATGGTAGCGTGGGATACTGTCTAAAGTAGGATTAACTTTAGTTTCCTGAATTAATAGGGCATCTACATCATTTTCATTTACGTAACTCCTAAGTTCATTTATTCTTGGAGATATGCCGTTCGCATTCCAAAATATTATTTTAAAGCTTTCTTTTTGGGACCTAGCCATGGCGGGCTTGATTCTCACTGTTATTTTTAAAATCCGCGATTAATTTAAAAGCCTCAAAGACCATTTGCATTGGATCACTCTTTTTTTGTATTAGCTCTGCGAACTGCATCAACAGGTGTTTTATTGCATCTAGGTCGAACATGGTGATAAACCCTCTGATGAGGTTGAAGATTTCATCCATCTTTTCATCATTGGTTTTACCAGCAGGTTCAGTCTCAGCTTCCATATCCTCAGCCTCAACCGCGGTTTGGTCATTTTTGTGAGTATCCTTTTGGACCTCAGTAGTTTTTTGCCTTTTTTCAACCGTTTTTTCTAACAGCTGGGTTTGCGCGAGCTCTTCTTCCCTGACTCGTTTAGATTGTTTCCAATCCTCAACCTTCCTGTCAAGTCTATCCTTTGCCTGTCTGGCTTTATCTGCTTCCGATCTCCTTTTAATGGCAGCTGTAGCTGCTCTTACTTCCTCCAGGGTCAATTCTCTGGAGGTCGATGGTTTGGGGGCCTGCTCTTGCACCGATCTGGTAGGTGCTGAAGGTTGGTGTCTATTTAACTGTGGCACTATGTGCGAGGAGCCCTGGGACACAAATAGATGAATCAGAGGGATATATACACCCAAGTCGCAGATTAAGAGTCCATCTGACAGAGCCAAAAACATGCGGAATAAAGAACAGGTGGAACAGGTATTTCTTAATCCCCAACTTGGGTATACTTAGACCTCAGATTCTTGTATTTGGGCATCGTCATAAGTAAAATCAATAATATTAACTTTACTTTGATTTATCGTGGATGCATTACTTTTAGAGTGTTTTCTAGCACCTCTAAGATAATGGGACTCAAATCAACTAACTGCTTGTAATCATTTAGCAAAGTTAAATCAATAATATTCACGTTAATTTGACTTACCTTTACTGTTTTACTTTTGGCGGTGTATGCTAGATATCGCTCAGGTAATGAGACTGGCCTTGACTAACGGTTCGGCATCATTTAACAAAGATAAATCCATAACATTCACTTTAATTTGACTTACCTTCGATGCCATACCTTTGACTATACACCATTAAGTTAGTGAGACTAGACTAGATTAACTGTTTGACATCAGGTAAATTAATAATGTTCACTTCAATGTGACTTACCTTGGATGTCTTACTTTTGGCAGTGTATGCTGTACACCCATGGTTTTCAAGGGTGAAAGTCATGAAACTATACTCAATATTCAAGTTCACGAAATATACTTAGCTAATTATTTTATTATAACATATATATCATATATCTTGATAAATTATATGCATAAAGTTTATAAGCAAATAGTTTATCTTATATATCTCTATTATCATTAAAGTGGACATCTATTATGATACATTTCCTATCACTATTGTTATCAAACACTACCATGCATCACATCATTTACTAAACTGAATTCATTTACGTTCTTCACTATTTAATTTTAATTTCACATTATGTATTGTGCAGCATAGAGTTCAAATAGATATATTTGGATCTTAAATCCTGCACACATGCTCTGAATCTTAGAGATTCAAATGCTGTCCAAGATCTCTAGCTCTATGGGTGATGCACAGTGAATGTTCGATCCAAAAAATGCTTATTTCTATAATAATAAGGGGTTTCAGGTGTCTTAAAAGCACTATAAATAGGGTAAATTCCTATGCTTCACTTTTTATTTCGGACGTTTTCTCCTATGCATACATAAACTTTTATGGCTAATAAGTAAATACCTATAGCATATATGGTAATTTTTACAATAAGGTGAATCTGGTAATAATATTTATTAGAAATTGTATAATGTTCATGAATTTATCAAAATTTTAATTTGATATATGTTGCTTGAACGCATAATTGCAGAAAAAGTATTGCTTCCAGAAAATAAAATATCGCAGATTATGGTGCAAAATTATCCATTCCAGAAGTTATACTTCAAAATAAAAACATTTACATACAGTTTTTAAAAATAAAATTTTAAATTTAATGAAGTTTTAAATTCAATGTAAATTACGAAACATCAACACAAGGTCCTACTTTGAAACCAGTTTTTAAGTATGCTACGCAGTACATTGTGATAAAACATCAACCTTCTGATTTTAGTAACCCCTTTTCATACTGTGTATTGTCCAAAGTCCAATTTTTGGCATACACATTTTCATTCTCCCCGTTTTCTACGAGACCTTGTAATGCCATATCACCTTCGCTGATTTGCTGTTGATGATGGCTGGGATGTGGACTGTTAAGTTATGCATGGTCTTGTATTGGTTTGTGCCAATATATGCATTGCATTTAAAGTGACTCATGAAATTCCGTGACATTCGGGTCTAAAATGTCAGCAACATGTCGTACGACTTGTCATCATTTTGACTTCGGGTTTGTTGCTTCCAGCGACTAAAGGGATCTAACAAAGCCTTGAAACACTGTTTTCTTTTATTTGTTCTTAAATATGTTGCTCAAGTGCTTTTTACTTAATCATTGTAGTGGATATATATATAGTGATAAAATATAGTGACATAATATATAGTGATAAAATATAGTGAGATAAAATAAAGTGATAAAACGAATGAATCTATATCTAAAAAATCTGATGTGGGTAGCATATGACTTTCCCTGCAGACTTTTATCCACATTCTCTTTATTTTAATTAAATTTATTTCACTTTTAATTCAATTTTCGTTCTCATTCGGTAACCGGACTTATTTTCAAAGGTGGCATAGAGAAAATATGAAAAACAGAAATATCTCAAGAACGGCTAGTCCTAGTGCAATGGAGTTGGTCTTATTGTTTTCGTCGTTAAAAATTACGTATTAAACGAGCATGTAATGGATATATTTGAGTATACCAAGTTCTTTAGTTTGCATTTCGACGATTTTTGCGGGCCATTTTGCAAAAACAGGCAGGTTATTTTTTTCCGAATCGTACCAAAATCTAATCAGCACCAGCGTAACCCACAAGTGACTCATCTACCGAATTTTGTGAAATTCGGTCCATTAGTTTTTCAGTTAGAGTGGATACAAGCTTTTGCGGGCCATTTCGCAAAAAAAAAAGCGGGTTCTTTTATCCCAAGTCGTACCCAAAGCTAATCAGCACCAGACTCGCACATAAGTGACTTACCAACCAAATTTTGTGAAATTCGGTCCATTAGTTTTTTAGTTAGAGTGGATACAAAATCTGCACAGACAGACAGACAGACATACAGACACACACACACAGACGTCACGCTAAAAATGGTTTTTTTTGTATTCTAGAGGTCTTGAAACGTGTAGATCCGTCGAAAACTCGAGTTGCGATTTTCGACATGATTCCAATACTTTCCCTATACATTAACCAAGTTTTGCAGGGAAGGTAATATATTAGAATTGTTTTCTACATTTGGATTTTTGCATTGAGTAGGTTTTAACTGTAGAAAATGAAATAAATCCCGATTTCGTTATATTCACTTTCAAGCCAACTGCTAAGCGTGAAATGGTTCATAAAACTGCAAAGTTTTTGCCGATTTATTTTTGCTTTTGTAAAGCTCGGTAAAGGACAGAAATCTCTGTCCTTATGACCGAATATTGCGGATGAAAAAGCTTTTGAGGGAATTTTCAGTTTAATGGCTGATCATAAAGATTCTAAGAAGGATTTTACGCAGGGGTTCGGTACTGATATACTCTATTTCGGATGAAATTGTTTCGAATGCTTTTGTTTCCCATATCGGTTGAAGAGAAGATTGAGCATATTTTACTTTACGGATTTGAAATGTTTTATTCTAAAAACTATTAACACAACGCAATGTCTTGAGAGATTTAATTAGCTCCACTATCCATTACTGAGTCTTCCATGGTGGAAACACTATGTTACTAAACGAAAATAAAATATGTTAGAACTAACTCACCCATAATGTCTCATCCTTAGCCTTGGTGATGGATAGTGAAGCCAATTAAATCACTCAAACTATTAGTTGGTTGGTGTCTTGTCCATTTGAGCCAGGTTTTAAATAGTAGATCTCTGAGCAGATATAACAGCTTCTGCAACTCAAGACATTGCGTTGTGTAACTACTTATTCTATATTTTGTAGCCACTATAGATTTTATTCTAACATATAATAATAATACTGAAATTAAACACACAATAAATTTTACATTCACAAATATACTTCCCCTATGTTAACCTCTAAAATGTTGACCTATATTGATCTATGTTGACCTCTCGTTTAATACTAAATTTCATTGTCTAAATGGTTATTTTCAGCGTGAAATTATAATTAGCTTAAGCGCACCTATTGTTACACTCAATATATTAATACACATTGCATATATTTAAATAAAATAGAAAAAAGCAAGATACCTCTATCATTAGGCAATAAGTAGATTGGCAGGTTCAAATCAAGTACTTGTAGCAGAACTAGCCTTTAGGACTCTATTTATATTAAGGACTGGTCAGTGCAGAAGTCAATCTTAGCTGAAGTCGAAGAGGGTAGGATTCGAAGAAGGCAGGACTATGTAGATGTGTTTAGCTATATCATCACTGCTTGATAATTCAGCGATAACTAGTTAGTGCTGTACAATTGCCACGACTCGTATTTTAGGTTCAAATATTCTTTCATCGAATCTGATCTTTGCTACAAGAACCCTACCTCAGCACATACTTCTACATATTTCTGTCTTCACGAAATTAGCATATATGCATATAGTACTCTGCATGGGCTGCACGGCACCTGCTAATTATAGTTTATGCAGCACAAGCCAGACGCACCAACTGTTTTGCACTAACTAGTCTTCACTGAATTAGCAAGTAGTGATGCCGGACATTGCCGGAAATCGAACCTTTACATAGTTCTGCTCTCATCGAACTATCACAGTATTATCTGACTTCAGCTGAGCTATTTCATTTGAATTGAGCGTATCAACTTTTCCCATAGTATACTTCCTTGTAAATCTATTTATCCACTAGTGATAGAGGTATCTTGATTTCTACTACTTTATTTAAATATATGTAATGTGTTATAATATATTGAGTGTAACAATTGGGAAATTAATTTGGCATCAAATTTAAATATTGAGATAAATAACTTTAGTTTTGGCGGTAAGGTCCCTTATAGGTCACCATACGTGATTGAGATTTGTGCATGTAAAGTTTATAGTGTATTTAGTTTTGTTGTGATTATTTATTAAAATAAAATGTATTGGCTATAAATTTTTGAATAATTAATTACACAACTTAATTTCTTAGCTCTACATTGAGCTTAGTGCTGAGATATTATGGGTGAGTATAATGTTCTTATATATTTTATTTTCAACTTAGAATAATAAATACTTGTCAAAATGTTGTACCACGAGAGCCTCTGATAAGTTGACACCTGTAATGTTTGTGAAAGTAGGCGGTAAAATTCTAAGTAAGGTATTCTAAGTAAATTAAGTAAGGTATTTTACACTAAATTTCTGTTCATGTATTTATTGCTTATTCTATCATTCCTGAAAATGCCAGAAATTCGCCAATGAGCATATTATGTGAAATAATTGCCTCCTGTAACAGTTTCATTGCCGATTTCTACCAATTAGAATATACGCTACTGCTTTGTAATTAGCTATTTCAATTTGCTTCCATGTTCTTGTCAGAGGCAATGCACATTTGGATTCTAGAAATAAATTTACCGCGTATAATGTGAAATAATTGCCTCCTGCAACAGTTTCATTGTCGATTTCTACCAATTAGAATATGCTCTACTGCTTTTAATTTGCTATTTCGATTTGCTTCCATATTCTCGTCAGAGGCAATGCATATTTGGATTCTAGAAATAATTTTATCGCGTACTGTGTTGTTGAGACCCAGACCGTTCGATCTACCAGAAAGGTGTAAGGTAACTGTTTGGACGGCCGGGAAGTGCCACCCAATTTAGACCGGAACCCAGTGGGGGAGGCATCCTCAGGGATTGCACCCTCCTTCCCCTACCACCAACCTATCGGAAGGACTTACTGACCCACATGTTTAACGTGATCGTACTCCGCATGAACACGGCGGCAGTTGTGGCAGCGTGCAAATCCAGACCGCAAACCACCGGGCTATCGCACTCTAGAAGTGCCAACAGCACGCGGTGTTCCCAGGTGGTCACTATCGCGTATTATGTGAAATAATTGCCTCCTGTCCCAATTTTAATGTCGATTTCTACCAATTAGACTATACTGTTTTTTAATTGTCTATTTCGATTTGCTTCCGTGTCCTCCTCAAAAGCAATGATGCACATTTGGATTCTAGAAATTTTACCTCGTACAAGCATTGCAGTTGTCATCATGTTAGAAGTTCTGCTTATACAAGTTTTTGTTAGGTACTTTAAAATAGCAAAGCTTGACAAGTGTTTGGTTGAAAGGTCTTTAATATTAGACACCTCCAATGACGTACATTTAAATTACAAAAGATCCAGAGCTCTTTCGGACTCGACAACCACCTTCTTCAGTGTACAGATTCCACTCCGACGATGAGAGCTTGCATTTTTGTCCTAGTAGCTCAACGGTGGAGGGTTGGCTGGCCAGTACGAAGATACGTGGTCCGATTCCCGACTGGCACAGTAAGTGTTTTTACAATGGCGCCCGGACAAATCAATCCTGTAGGTTTTTGTAAGGATGGCGGAGGTCTAAAGACCCCAGAAGGTGCGACTCACATAGTTTGTTTAGAGCAGCTAGCTACACTGCCGGGAAATGACACCTCCTGCACTCAGGAGGCTCCCAAGGTCTACCATCCCGCCAAACGAACATTTATTTAGGTCTAAAAAGATAACAATTGATGAAAAATATTGTGGTTAAACAGACAGTTTTACACTATATTTGAACTTGACAAGCACGCCCATTTTTCAAAAATGGGATTAGATTATAATTAATAATGCCAAAAATGGGATCAGAATTAGATGGCAGAGGTCTGAAAGTGACCCTAGTACGACTAGTACGTATTAAGTGGACTCTGGTGTATTGAGCGTTGATTTACAATCGGAAAGATAACGACCACGCTGGAAGGTAACCGCAAATATAAAAATAGCATCCGGAGGCTAAACTGAGGTAAAAAAATCTGATGTGGGCAACACATGACTTTCCTTATATAATGCAATTGATTTACTAGTTTCACAATAAAGAAAGAATGTATAAGATCCACGGCACTGTGTTTTTATCGTTGAATTGTACATTGTGCGATTTTCAGGATGACAACATGTAAAACTATTTAAAAAAATCTGATGTGGGCAGCACATGACTATCATTATATAATGCGATGAATTTACTTCTTTAACAGTTAAAAATTGATGGCAAACATGATCAAGTTGAACTAAACATTATGTAATACAATTGTATGATTGTGCGTCAAGTGGAGACGAATACTTCATATATTTTATTATTTTTATTTTATATATAATTTGATTATTATTAAATTAATATCCATCTAAATTGTGTTAACAATCTATTTCGTCATATTTTATATGTAATAAATGAAATTTCTGGATATAAACTTACTACCAGTTTTCTCTACCAATTTTTAAAAATAATTACAATCATTTCATATATATGGAAGAAGTATGTATATATATTTATATTCAGATTAGTAGAACGTATTTGAACCTACACTTTGAAGTTACAATTTCTGATTCACTAGGGTGCGTCCAATCGGACGAGGAGACCAATCTAGCTGATTTGGTCGTGCACTCCGTTAGTACTAGAGGCGAGCGTCCTCTCCGGCTGGAGACCATTCTAGATGATGTTGAACGGTCTCCAGCCGGAGACCGTTCAACATCATCGTGTAATGTAGTCACATAATGTTGAAATTATGTGACTACATTACATATTCACTAGAGTCGAGCGTCCCGTTCAGTTGGAGACCAGCCTAGTGGATGTTGGAGTTCGATGAACACCTGATTCATTAGGTCAGAGTTCAGTCGGATGGGAGACCAATCTAGATGTTGTGCAATGGATGTTACAGGCTTTTCGGTGTCGGTGTAAGTATGGATTTCTAAAGAATTTGGGTGGAACATTTTTGTTTAAAGAAATTGGCTCCATTGCACTTTCTTTACCCTACATACTATAATGTGTCGAAAAAGTTTATGAATCAAAGATTCGAATTCATTTTTCAAATGGATTTATAAGTTTCTAAACAATTTTCTTTAACTACGAAAATTGATTGGTTGTCAATTAGAAA
Source organism: Amaurobius ferox (assembly GCA_951213105.1). Classification (NCBI taxonomy): domain Eukaryota; kingdom Metazoa; phylum Arthropoda; class Arachnida; order Araneae; family Amaurobiidae; genus Amaurobius; species Amaurobius ferox. Next base: position 26,597,380 of record OX578148.1, read on the forward strand.
TTCTCGTGGTCTTTACATTAAAACTATATTACTTTCCTTATATACATAATGTATAAGGAAAGTATTGTGACGGGGTCGAAAATTCGAATTAGAGTTTTTGCACGTTTCAAGCATCCCTGATCACGAATCAAACATTTTTGAAGTAATGTCTGTGTGTGTGTGTGTCAGTGAGTCTGTGGAGACGATAACTGACGAACGAGTGGACCGATTCGAACGAAATTTGATACAAAAATCACAATCCGTAAACACTGGAAGCCTATTGTTTTTATACGCAGTCGAATGTTCAGAACCCCTTAAATTTTCAGATGAAATTTTGAAAAAATCGTCAAAAAATCAAAACCGCTAATAAAGTTACGCAAATAGATATTTCTTATGTAATTTTTCATTAGAAAACGATTGACATAAATTTTAGAACCCTAACATGAACCGTTCTCGAGATATTGTACATTTTTCAAAAAAATTATCAAAAAGTCATATAAAATAAAAGAAAAATATGATCTATTGAGAAATATGTTCACTTTTCATATGTAATACATTGCGGTAAAGTAGGTGACATAATTCTCGTGGATCTAGCTCGTTCCATTCATGAAAAAATATATTTTGAGTAATATTTTTGTATTTGAACGCCAATAGACATTTATCTGCTGTAAGAATAACTTATTTTTTCCGTACATAACGCTTGGCGAGATTTTGGTGACGAATTTGGCGGAATGTCGCCAATTTGGGACTTTTTAAAATGTTGCCAAATTGACGAAAATCTCGTCAAATGGATGGAAATGACGCTAAATCAATGAAAATGACGACTAATTGTCGAAAATTCAATATATTGGAAACAATATTAGTATCTATTATAAGAAAAACCTATTTTTTTACTGTAAAAGTAGTAAATTCATTACATAATATAAGGAAAGTCATGTGTTGCCCACATCAGATTTTATTATTTTTACTTTTTAGTGAGAATTAAATTAGAATATGCTTCATTATTCTGGTATCCTGGTTATGCCTTTTACAGTCAGTTTAATAGAATATTCCAAGCTAAATTTTTATGATATTGTTTTTTTCCAGTAAACGGTTATTATTCAAATGATCTTCCAAGTGCAGTGTTGTGAATCAAGTTTGGTAATCTGTAATTAAAATTTAGAAGAACATTATATTTAATTGTTTTCAGCAATCTCATTGATTGTTTTCAGATCTTAAATATTATATCTCTTAACGTTTCGAAAATGGGTATGAGACTTATATCGATAGTCTTTGAAAAAAAAATTGACGCTTAAATAGTAATTTTGCTGTTACTAAATCTTCTGACTTGTTTAATAATTAAAGTGATGATTTGAAAAATCTTAAATCTTGGAATTTTTCTTCGTAAAATTTATAAATCGAGGGAATTCTTGTTTTAATATTCTTTCAGCTAGAACTGGAAAACGGTTAAACACACAAAATTCGTTTCTGTACCATCACACACAGAAAATAATATCATTAATTTTCTAAATCAATTCTATTAGTATGCAATCTATCCTTCTTGAAACATTTTAATTTATAACTACAGCAGAAGATTTTTTATATATAAATTCATTAAAAAAATGCAATAGTGTTTGATTCTGTTGTGGTCATTTGAATAAACATGTTACATTTCAAATACAGGCATCGTTTGTTGGCTATTACTGTCAGATCAAACTACCGAAAATAATACTAAAAAATCTGATGTGGGCACCACATGACTTTTCTTATATAATGTAATGAATTTACTACTTTTACAGTAAAAAAAAAAATAGGTTCTTCTTATAGTAGATACATATATTCTTTCCAAGATATTGAATTTTCGACAATTAGTCGTCATTTTCATTGATTAGCGTCATTTTCATCCATTTGGCGAGATTTTCGTTAATTTGCCAACATTCCAAAAAGTCGCCAAGTTGGCGACCTTCCGCCAAATTCGTCGCCAAAATCTCGCCAAGCGTTATGAACGAAGAAATAAGTTATTCTTACAGCAGACAAATGACTACTAGCGTTAAAATACAAACGTATTACTCAAAGTATCTTTTTTCATGAATGGAACGAGCTAGATCCACGAGAACGATGTCCCCCAATTTATCGTATGGTATTGCATATGTAAAGTGAACATGTTTCTCAATAGGAAATATTTTTTTTTTATTTTATATGACTTTTTGATAATTTTTTTGTAAAATGTGCAATATCAATAGAACGGTTCATGTTAGCGTTCTAAAATGTATGCCAATCGTTTTCTAATGAAAAATTACATAAGAAATGTCTATTTGCGTAACTTTATTAGTGGTTTTCATTTTTTGACGATTTTTTCAAAATTTCATTCGAAAATTTAGGGAAATTCTGAACATTCGATTGCGTATAAAAACAATAGGCTTCCAGTGTTTACGGATTGTGATTTTTCTACCAAGTTTGGTTCGAATCGGTTCATTCGTGCGTTAGTTATCGTTTCCACAGGCTCACACACACACACACACACACACACACACACACACACACACACACACACACACACAGACATCACTTCAAAAATGTTTGATTCGTGATCAGGGATGCTTGAAACGTGCTCTCCCGTCGAAAACTCGAATTCGAATTTTCGACCCCGTCACAATACTTTCCTTATACATTATGTATATAAGGAAAGTAATACAGGAGGTCGTCAGTCAGATTGTCAGTTGCACGCCAATCTGACATTAGATTGTGGATAATGCAGAATTCACTTTAACCATAATAGCTTACAAATCCGTCCCTGTAACTCAACGGTAGAGCGTCGACTAGCCATTACGGAGATTCGTGGTTCGATTCCCAGTTGGGGAAGCAACGTTCTTTGCAATATTTAAGTTCTTCTTCTTCAGTGGCCTGACAGCCCAGGATGGGCCCTTGCCTTCCGCAGTATAGAACTCCAGGCTCCCCTATCCCTGTCCAAAGACCTCCAGTTCAAAACTTTTAAAATTTTAAAGTCATTTTCCACACAGTCAAGCCATCTGAGTTTAGGTCTTCCTCTTTTACGGGTGCCGAATGGTCTGGCCGAAAAGATATTTTTTGTTGTACGGCTTTCGGCCATCCTGCACAGGTGACCCACCCATTTAATTCTCTGAATCGTGATGTAATTGACTATATCTGGTTCACTAAAAGACTTATAAAGTTCAGAGTTAGTTCTTCTTCTCCAGATGTTGTTTCAATTTAAGCCACCAAAAATACCTCTCAAGATTTTTCTCTCAAAAACAGAAATGATATCTTTAACCTTCTCTGTCATTGCCCAAGTCTCAGCAGGGTAGGTAAGAATGGTGTGATTAAACTTTTGTAGATTATAATCTTTGTTTTTCTGCTGATGAAGTCAAACTTTAAGTACCTTTTAAGGCCGAAAAAACATCGGTTAGCAGCTATAACTCTACCACGAATTTCGGGTATAATGTCATTGAGAGTATTAACTTCAGATCCTAAATATCTGAAGTTGCTTACAGTTTCAAACTTGTAAACCCCAATTTCGAAATAAGGACTGTCATAATTACCACAGGGCATAAACTTAGTTTTATTTTGATTAATAGTTAGATGCATTTTACTGGCTGCGGCCTCTAAAGATGTGAAGGCTTCCCTAAGTAACTCGGGAGTGCGTGCTACAATGTCAATGTCGTCAGCAAACGCAAAAATCTGGACAGACTTGTTAAAGATTGTTCCACGGGTATTGATGTTAGAGTCTTTCACAATTTTTTGGAGTGCAATATTGAAAACAAACAGGCCAGTGCATCGCCTTGTCTGAGCCCATTTGAAACAGTAATAGGCTCGGAGAGATTATTCTGAATTCTTACCCTAAGCTTTGTTTCGGTAAGAGTAATAGTAGCCAAATTTATAAGTTTATGGGGTATTAGAAATTCTCTCATAGCTTCAATTAATAGTTTTCTGTTTACTGCATCATAGGCAGTCTTGAAATCAACGAAGAGATGGTAAGTTGCTATGCCATATTCATTAGCTTTTTCCAACACTTGCCTAATGTTAAAAATCTGTTCAGTAGTAGATCTATCTCTGCGGAAACCACATTGGTAGTCTTCCACAATGTCTTCTGCATAAGTTACTAGTCTACTAAAGAGTATATTGGAAAACAATTTATAAAAAACGCAAAGAAGACTGATTCCCCTGTAGTTGGCACATTCCAAAACGTCTCCCTTTTTGTGAATAGGGCAAATGATACTCAATTTCCAATCTTCGGGCAAGACTTCTTGGTTCCAGACAATATTTAAGTTAAATTAAAGAAAATCATACCTCATCTGATATCATTACAGGTGATCGGCTTTAGAATTAAAATCAATTGTAGCTGCATTTTTCTAGTGTTCAGTGTTACTTAACAGTCCCAAAGTCTATCACGTGCAATGAATAACCTTCTTTTTAATAATATTATTAAAAAGACTTGTTGAAAATAAAGTGCAGACAGTGAAAATCAATAACATGGCGTACTTTGAAAATATTGATAATTATATCTACTCGTACACGTACAAATATGCCTTACATTCAACTTCTTCAAATTGTAGTGACGGTGGGAAAACTTCCCCCCACTCAGGAGATAATGTGGCACGAACAGAAACATTGTTTTGCTGCTATTCTTCACTACTATGATTGAAACTGTTAGGTTTGAGATCATTGAGTTATAAATAACCTCTTTTATGCATAATTATGTCAAATCTTGTTTTATGCCGATCTGTTAAGAAAATATAAAATTTTGAAGTTTGAGCTCGAATTTAAAAAATTCTATCTAGCTCTAGAGTTTTCGTTAACAAAGCAGGATAAGAAGTTTTGTGAAAATCCATTAATAATTGTTGTATGTATTGTGTACACAAGAAATCGACCACGGACGGATAAATGGGCATCGCTCTAAAAATAGTCAAAACGTGTTCAGGAGGTCCTAAAACATATATTGGCAATAAAATCTTGAAATAAAAATTTTTCTTGAAAACATTACTCTCTCAATACGACGTATGGAAAAATAAAAAATATTGGGAAGTCCGGTCCCTATCTAGAGCCCAACGCCACACACGAGTGGTGTGTGTCCTATGGGAGCCTTTGTAAGCATTTTAATTTAATCTCTTTTTATTTGCTGTTCAATATTTTAATGAATTTACAGCATTATTAATGCATTTCGACCACAGACGGACAGATGGACATCACTCTAAAAATAGTCAAAACGTGTTCAGGAGGTCCAAAACATATATTGGCATCAAAATCTCGAAATCAAAAAATTTCGTAAAAACAATGCTTATATTCTATAGTATAAGGAAATAAAAACATTTAAGAATTAATTAATAAGTGTTTTCTGGAATTACAACAACAAAGAGCTTTAAATGGCTGTTTCAATATTGCTATAGAACAGATAGATCGCCTGACAAGTTTAAATCCCAAGCAAAGAGCTCTTACACAGCGTGATGAATGCTATGCGTCAGCTTGTCGCATTTTAGGAATTTTATGCATTCCTTAATACTATGTCCGGAGACAGCTTTGCACAATTTGTTGCTTTGAGGAATGTATTTTGGCAAAGAGGGATGGCAGTGTCTAGTTGTTATGTACAAAATTGGGGCAAAGATTAATTCTACAAATACACACCTATAGACACAATGCAGATTCTGTATAACTAACAATTAAAATAAAGTATTGCAAGAATACTTTAAATGTAAAATATTTGTTAAAAGCGCGACATGAAACAAATTTGTAACGGTTTCAACTGGTTTCGGATGACAAAAAACTGCCTTTTTATAGGGTTACAAAGACAGAGTAACCATGGTAACAAAGATAAGCAAGTGTCTGTCTAATGTGCTCCAAGTATGGATGGCACATCACATCTATAATTATGCTCTTCTTTTCAAGGTGGTCAAAATTTTATTCTTGGACAAAATGGTGTCGAGGGTAGCGACACCAAAGGTACTTTTAAAATGTCAATAATTTTTAAGAGTGCTTATTTCATACTTTTACTTTATCATACTTAGCATTGAGAAAACGTTGTTTCCACGAAAATTTTCGAGTTCGAGACTTCGATGCCAATATATGTTTTAAGATCTCCTGAACACATTTTGACTAATTTTGGAATGATGTCCGTGTATCTGCCTGTCTGTGGTCGATTTCTTGTGTAAATGATAGCAAGCACAAATATTAATGGATTTTCACGAAACTTTATATCCTGCTTTATTATTAAAATATCTACTCGTTGATATATTTTTTTAAATTTTGAACAAAAATTTCAATATATATATTCGAAATTTTATGTTTTTTTAACATGGCAACATAGGACAAAGTTTTACATAATCATGCATAAACGGGGTTGTTTATGTCTCAATAATCACCAGACTCCACAGTTTTAATTTTTGTTGTGAAAAATATCAGAGATACAAATTTTTTTTCGTGATGTCATTAGTCCTCCTTGGAGGGCAACGTTCCCTCTGGGGGAGGGGTGTTGCATTGTCATGTATGGTAACAATCAAAAGATTTTTTTCATGCCCTTTAAAATAAATGGTAACACACAATAGTTGTAATCATTTGGACGCACAATACCGATTTTTAAAACTTTTTTTTGTTAAATTTGAAAAAAAAATAGAACTGGTATGAAAAAGTCGATTTGAGTCACACTTTAGTTAATTTATATTAGGTTAATACACAAAACAAGAAAGATCAGTCATGTATAAAGCATTGATAATGAAACACTTTCCAACTTCAATGCAATTTTATATAAACATCTCTAAAATGCGATACATTCCTCGGTAATATTTTTAAAATTATCGTAATACTACAATAATTTATTATATTTGAAAACATCATCGAAAGCAAATGAACTTTATTGAAATGACGTCATCGAAATATAAATCGCCTGGCTCTCTCTATAAAAGTAGCACTTCAGTCATAAATATTTTTTTCCTATTCCTTTCATTCATCATAATACTATAATAATTTATTTTAGGGTAACTCTAGGATAGATGGCCATAGAAGAGAGATGGCTAATCTAAATAATTCCCAAATTTGCTTATAGATGACAGCATGAGCTTCGTTCATGGGAAGCAGTTCAACCCGTTTATCTATTGCAGCGTGCTGTTGTGTTTTTCGATTGCAAAAAGTAAGTGAAATTTTAGTGTTTATTTAATGTACTGGTTGAATATTTTTCTTGAGTTAGGTATTTGAATGCTTTGCAATGCGTACGTTACATTTTTTTTAAACTATACCGACTTTCAAGGCACGTATATAATCCAATATTTGTTCCTGAGCGTAAATACAAAGAAGTGCAATGGTCGAGTGACGCTTTAAATTTGGTGGCCATCTCTCCTTCAATTTCATGAGAGATGGCCACATCAAATCGAAGAGAGATGACCATACTTTTCATCAATAGGCCCCTATTTAAAAAAAATACGGAATGAGGATTTTGCACTCTTTATTTGTTCTACATTACCCAAATTTGAAGGAATATTTATGCCTATGCATATATTTGAACTAATATATTCATAGGCCTAAAAGATTGTATTTAGCAGTATCACGTTTATTAATAAATGATATGCTAATTAATTAGCTAATTATAGGCTTCAGTGAATATATCCCATGGTTACATGACCTTTAAATATGTTTGAATCACTTAAAAAATGCATATAACCTAACTAAAAAAGTACTTAACATTTTGAGAAAAACTTGCGGTAAGCTTTTAAAGCATAAAATGCAGGGAATAAAATAGATAAGTTATTTTTTTTCTACTGTTTGACCATTTCAACGTACATCCCTCTTAAATAAAATAAGTAATATGAGTTCAATAATAATAATATAGGTATTAGCCTAACGATGTTTTTTTTTTCAGTTTTCAAGATGCCGAATAAATACACAAGAAAGCGTCATTCAAACAGAGGGAACTGCAGTCAAAATAATTTGTCCAGTGCAATGGAGGCTGTGCAAACGGGATCATATTCGGTAAAAAGAGCGTCTGAAGCATTTTACATTCCACGCAAGACTTTGGAGCGTCGCTTGAAGACCAATAATTCCAATAAACGCAGCATGGGCCCTGGTTCGATGTTTGGAAAAGAAAACGAAGAAAGACTAGTAAATCACATTAAACGAATGCAGAAAACAAGATTTCAATTTACTCGAGATGGTATGAGAATTCTCGCTTTTGAATTCGCCAAAAAACTCGATATAAAGCACCGTTTTAATGACACAAGTGAAAAGGCTGGGTACGTCTGGCTGAATCTATTCCCAAGTCGTTATTCTGATACTATATCAATCAGAAAAGCTGAATGCATATCGCTTGTGCGAAGTGAAGCCATGAATCGTGAAGAAATAGATGCCTATTTCAAACTACTCCATGACACTGTGGAAGAAAATGAGTTGTTTGATAAACCCTCAAACATTTTTAACATGGATGAGTTCGGATTGCAGTTGAACAATCGACCTGGATTAGTTTTAGCGGAAAAGGGCGCGAAAGTGGTTTCTACATTAACTTCTTCGGAAAAAGGCGAAACTATCACTATTATCGCTTGCTGTAACGCAGAAGGATTCTTTCTCCCACAAGCTTGTGTGATGAAGGGAAAAAGTAAAAAGAAAGATCAATCATGCTTAAAGCATTGATTATGAAACACTTTCCAACTTCAATGCAATTTTATTTAAACATGTCTAAAATGCAATACATTCCTCGGTAATATTTTAAAACTTATCACAATACTACATTAACTTATTATATTTTAAAACTTAAACCTTCATCGAAAAAAATTAACTTCATTCAAATGACGGCATTGAAATATAAATTGCCTGGTTTAAACATCTCTAAGATGTGATACATTCCTCGGTAATAATTTTAGAATTATTATAATACTACGATAATTTATTATATTTGAAAACTTCATCGAAAACAACTGAAATTCATTCAAATGACGTCATAGAAAAAGTAACACGCTTGGCTCTATCTATAAAAGCAGCATTTCATTCTTAAATAATTTCCCATTCATGTCATTCATCACAATACTATAATAATTTATTTTATTTAAAAATTAAGATCATGGAGCTACAAGTAATTAAACTCTATGCGTAAAACTTCATCGAAAAAATCGTCCTTCTCTTTGTAAAATCAATGAATATTTCATTCATATCAGCTATGCAGACTCCATGAACTAAATGATTTTGTGTTAAAGAAATACAGCAATTCTAATACAAATCATTCTACATATTTTACTGCTTACATTTTACATAGGTGAAAAATAGGCTTCGCTGAAGGAATAATCAAATTTGGATGAGCATTTAAACTCAAATATTTTGTAATTGCGTTGTTTCAGTATGTAGATGCACAGAATTTAAGCAAAAATAAAATGGTTTTAGGACGGATAGAACACTCAATATGAATTAAAAAGAATTTATGAATTAAAAAGAAGCTAATGGACAGACAGACAGAATGGACAAAATCATAAACACTTTTTAACTTTGTTGTTAAGTGTTAACAAGCGGTATTGAAACCAACATTGCTATTGAGTATTATTAACATTACTACCAAGTATTACTGGGTGTAAACTCAATTTTACCCTTTCAATTGTAGAAGGAAGGAGAGCCTGTTTATCCTTCTTGGCATGGTTACTCTGGCATCAAGAAAGATATTGTCGTTTGACCTTTGAAACTGGTTAAAACTGTTGCTAATTTTTTGTATATTTACACGAATATTTTATTTTCTAGCATTTAGCCAAAACTTCGAAAGAATTAATAATTTGCTTAAAGATACCTAAAATAAATTAATTGGTTTTCAATGAAGATCTAGCAGAATTAGTAATCTGCTTTAAGTGCTTAATAATTTGCTTCAGTATAGAAAAATGCGTCCAACCTTTGTCTAATGTGTCCAACCTTTATGATTTTCTTTGAGCAGTGTCATCGTTTCACTTTAACACCTTCAAAATATTCTTCTTGAGAAACAATATATCTTTAATAGCTCCAGCAGTTTTTAAAGTTCTGCTTAGCGCTTGTTTCTGTTGTCTGGAGCATCTACGAATTATTCTTCTTTAGTCCCAACGATTAAGAAACTCTTGTGAATGAGAAGTCATATATAATGCCAGATATGGGGTATAAATCTTCCTAGAAGGATTTTAGAACACTGCCATTTCATTTTTAGTCAAAAACTGCTTGACAGTCAGTGCTGTGTGTGCGGGCGCGTTGTTATGGTTTGAGAAGAAGTATTAAGTGATTTCTGAAATCTCCTTAGTTAGTGTTTTATGATTTTTGATATCATTTTAATGTTGTATGATTAATATTCAAAAGAAATGTTTATACAAATATGTATATTCATTGAATATTTGTGTAAATTATGGAGTTTAAAAAAGAAAGAAATGAGAAAACGTTGTACGAATGAAATGTATAGTTTTCAAAACTAATATATTTATGAGAAGATTCCGACTCAAGTAATGCATTCAAAATATTTTTAAAACTGTAAATATTCTAAATATATATATATTTATTTGTTCTCAAACATCATGCTTTTTAGATTAATTTGTTTTGCTATAAAAATACACGAAATACAGGTCCATATGATAACAGTGAAGATACAATGAAGTACATAATGAATGAGGAATGGCATTACATACTTCATTCCTGTTCTTCTTTATTACTTATTTCATTGTACAGTAAATGTAAAATAAAGTACGTAATAATGAAGTACAGTTTAAAGAAAAGAAAAATTATAGTATGCATCATATCCACAGTTTTGCTCTTATTTTCCATTTGATTAGAATGTCATTCTTAAGTAAAATGGCATCAACTAAGAAGAAACCACAAATGCTATTGAAACGTCAGTATTTTAAAACAATGTTCAATTGATATTTTTCAAACTAGGTTAGAAAATTAATGTAGTTGTATAGTAATTGGCCAAGTATTACAGACTTTTCCAGTTATACAATAAAAGATGGTCATTTGCTGGAGAAATCAAAATACATTCGATAAATATATAACCTTGGATTAAAACCTGGCTTCCATAGATCGGAAGAACAAACAGAGAGTGCGTAGGTCTTGCAGCTCTAAAAAAATCCCTTATGTGCAGCGTGTCTGTTTTTGCAATTCCAGAAAATTTATTGCTAAATAGTTTCTTGGATCAGATTGTCGTAGTCATATATCCAAGTTTCCGGAAAAGAAGAGTCGATGGAGGGTTTAGAGTGCTGGATTTTGCTTTCGATTTTGGACTGCTAAGAAAATTAATGAAATTGTTCTGTAATTGAGGGTCCAACAGTAGCGTGGGTTTTGGTATTTAAGTAGTTATGATTTCCCCAACCCTCCAGCCTACGACATTGTTGTATTTCTTGAAATATAACTACCAACTTGTAACTATCCATTGGATGTTTCTTAACTTTTTATTTGAAGCTGCACAACCTTTCATTACAAGTTTCCCAACTTTTTATTAGAAGCTGGAACTTTCAAATACAGTATAAAGAAAGTATGAGGCAAAATAAAATAATGGAAACGCTTTATGCTTATTGTTGCTTATAAAGTGTTTCCATTCTTTTTTTACGGTGAATATAGTGTACATCCGGTGGACAAAATAATAGGATGCTTACGCTTAATTTTGCAACTTGTTTCTATTACTTTTTACAGTGTAAGAAAAGTACGTGTGGTTGAAAAAATAATGAAAACATTTAAAAATAGTAGAAACACTTTATATACAAATGTGAGTTTATAGTATAAAGAGAATACGTAAGGTGTATAGAGTAATGAAAACTCTTTACGCTTTGCTTTGAATATAAATAGTTTTTCTTACTTTTTTTTGTATAGAAAGTGTACATGGGATGGCCAAAATACAGATAAACACTTTATGATTACATTTGCTAATAAAGTGTTTCCATTATATTTTAGAGTATAGAAAAAGTACATATTGTGGACAAAATAAAGGGACACATTTTATGATTACTTTTGCATATAAAGTGAAACCATTATTTTTTGCTGTGCAGAAATTGTACATGTTGATGATAAAATAATGAAAACATATTATGCAATTTACATTTGGATATACAGATGCTCCCTTATATCCTGCAGTGTAGAGAGAGTACATGTGGTGGATACATTAATAGAAGCACTTTGTGCTTACTTTAAATATAAAGGATTTTCATAATTTTGTGCACTACCTGTTGAGACCCAGACCGTCGACCTACCAGAAAGGTGTAAGTTAACTGTTTGAGCGGTCGGGAAGTGCTACCCAATTTAGACCGGAACCCAGTGGGGGAGGCATCCATAGAGACCGTACCCTCTTTCCCCTACCACCAACCTCTCGGAAGGACTTACGGACCCACATGCTTGACGTGATCGTATTCTGAGTGAACACGGCTGCAGTTTTGGCAGTGACGGGAATAGAACCAGGGCCTATCGAGTGCAATTCTTGCGCTCTAACCACTGGGCTACCGCGCCCTATGTGCACTACCTGTATATACTTTCTCCCAATTTAAATATGAAAAATTTGGGGGAAACATTGCTTTCTCTGTATAAGGTTACTAGAAAGTAAAAATTAAGTTTCACAATGATAAGTGAATTTTGAAACTTTAAGAAATCTTTCGTAGAAAATTTGAAACTTTCTTTGGACGATTCCCTTCGCTCCGCAACAAGCAACTCAGCAATTATTTGGAAATGAACAAATCCAAAGCGCTGCAAAAAATTTTAAAACTCCAATCTTCTTCGGTGATTTTTGAAGAAGCAAAAATACAAAGTAGTTTAAGATTAATTTTGTTTGCTTCTGTTACTAAGAAAGGAAAAAACATGAAATATGTAATTTGTTTCCTTTAAGTATTTTTAAAATGAAGCAGTGGAGATTTATAAGAAACATATTAAATAGTTCTTCCGGTTGAAACAGCATCGTGTTGAGATTTTTTTCAGCTGAGGAAATTTCCTGTTGCAATTATGGTGAAAAAAATTGTGTTGGAATAATTTGATTTATTGTCTGGTTTTAAATATTTGAATTTTAAGTTCTCAGATCGAGTTGAAATTATGATGCATGTTATTAGGGCATTTCGTTTTAAATTCAAAACCTATAATGTGTTTTTAAGAGTATTTTTTTTTATTAAATATACTTATGAGATATTTTAAATCTGGATTAATTATGTTTGTAACATAAATGTTACCTGCAGTTATGCTAAAGTGTAATGTTAGGTATCTATGACCGAAAAAAAAATAGTGTTGCATTATTTGGCTAAATCATGCCTTGATTTTTGTTTCTATATTTTGTGCCTAAATCGTAGACGTTTTCAGTTTTGAATTATAATCGCTTATTGAATCTACTATATTTATACCTAACGCTTTGTTTGGAATATACTCGGTCGATTTTCATGGTTATTTTTAAGCGAAAGGCATTATCTAGCAGTTTATACCAAAATATTTGCTAAACTCAAAATTTCAAAGGTAACATATAGTTTATCTTCTCAAGCGATTTGGCAGTTTTCAATCAAGATCGATCTGTATCTCTGCAAGACATGTTGCGTGGTGTTAAATGGATCTGCATTTATGGTTGCTACGTAAAGGCGAAAATTTAGGTATGGTCTTACCGTACCACATTTGTCAATATATATATGATGTAAAAACATTCGCATCAAATTAATTTTATTCAAGCTGAAACTCATGTAGAACCGTTGCCGAACGTCATAGATTAAATCATTATAAGGATGGACAGCAAAAGCGTGAACAACGTACACAAGCACGAATAAAAAAAATCTGATATGGACCGCCTATAACTTTCCTTAGATATTGTAATGAATTTATTACTTTTACAGTAAAAAAAAAATCTGATGTGGGCAACACATGACTTTCCTTATATAATGTAATGAATTCACTACTTTTACAGTAAAAAAATAGGTTTTTCTTATAGTAGATACTAATATTCTTTCCAAGATATTGAATTTTCTACAATTAGTCGTCATTTTCATTGATTTAGCATCATTTTTATCCATTTGGCGAGATTTTCATTAATTTGGCAACATTTCAAAAAAGTCGCCAAGTTGGCGACATTCCGCTAAATTCGTCCCCAAAATCTCGCCAAGCGTTATGCACTAAGAAAAAAGTTATTCTTACAGCAGATAAATGACTATTGGCGTTCAAATACAAAAGTATTATTCAAAGAATATTTTTTCATGAATGGAACGAGCTAGATCCACGAGAATGATGTCATTCAATTTATCGCATAGTATTACATATGAAAAGTGAACATGTTTCTCAATAGGATTTTTTTTTTTTTTATGTGACTTTTTCATAATTTTTTTGAAAAATGTACAATATCTCGAGAACGGTCTATGTTAGCGTTCTAAAATTTATGCCAATCGTTTCCTAATGAAAAATTACATAAGAAATGTCTATTTGCGTAACTTTATTAGCGGATTTGATTTTTTGACGATTTTTTCAAAATTTCATTCGAAAATTTAGGGGGATTCTGAACATTCGATTCCATATAAAAACAATAGGCTTCCAGTGTTTACGGATTGTGATTTTTGTACCAAATTTGGTTCGAATCGGTCCATTCGTTCGTCAGTTATCGTTTCCACAGACTCACTGACACACACACATACTTTCACACACACACACACACACACACACACACACACACACACACATACACACACACAGACATAACTTCAAAAATGTTTGATTCGTGATCAGGGATGCTTGAAACGTGCTCTCCCGTCGAAAACTCGAATTCGAATTTTCGACCCCGTCACAATACTTTCCTTATACATTATGTATATAAGGAAAGTAATAATGTATAATATTCTCTATTGTGTTTTTAACGTTGAATTGCACATTTGGCGATTATCCGGATGACAACACCTAGAACTATTTCAAAATACCCAATTTACTTCGCGCAACTCTAAATGAACAAATATAAATATTGATAGAAATCTCAATAAGCGATATAGTCCATATATTAAAATATTTTGATAATTAATTCATCAATTAGGCGTCATTTTCATTAATTTAGTGCCATTTCTGCAATTTTGACGATAATTTTGTCAATGCGAAGGCGAAATATCGCCAAGTGGGTGATACTTTGCTAAATTAGTCGTCAAGTCCGCCAAATACATCAGCAAGTCTTACACACAAACGGAGAGACGAGCATTTCTTATATTCTAGAAGGTATGCGCGTCATATAACGGAAATCATAATTTGAGAAATATTACTTCCCATTTGGCGTCCTGTTTATCAATTTGGCGACGTTTTTGTCATTTTTGCAACATTTAAAATAGTCGCCAAGTTGGTGACGTCCCACTAAATTTCTCACCAAGCGTTACGGATGGACGGACGGAGAAATGGGTTATTCTTATAATCTACTCTTACGTTCTCCTTAAGATATTGAATTTTCATCAATTAGTCATCATTTTCATTAATTTAGCGTCAATTTTATCAATTTGGCGACATTTTCGTTAAGATGGCAACATTTAAAAGAAAATTGCAAATTTGTTGACATTCCGCCAAAATCTCGCCAAGCGTTATCGACGGAGCAATAAGATATTCATATAGCAGATAAATGACTATTCGCGTCCAAATACAAAAGTATTACCCAAATTATCTTTTCTCACGACTGGAATGAGCTAGATTCACGAGAATGCTGTCATCAAATTTATTGTATAATATTACTTTTGAAAAGTAAACATATTTCAAAATAGTGAATATTTATTTTATCTTATATGATTTTTTGATAATGTTTTTTTAAAATGTGCAATACCTAGAGAACGGTTCATGCTAGCTTTCTAAATTTTGTATCAATGGTTTTCTGATGAAAAATTACATGATGAAAAATTAAAGAAATGACTATTTATGTAACTTTATTAAAGGTTTTGACTTTTTGATGGTTTTTTCAAAATTTCACTCGAAAATTTAGGGGTTCTGAACATTCGATTGCGTATAAAAACAATAGGTTTTCAGTAATTATGGATTGTAATTTTTTTTATCAAATTTCGCTAAAATAGCTCTATTCCTTCGTGAGATATTGCCTCCACAGACTCATACACACACACACACACACACACACACACACGCACGCTCACACACACACACACACACACACACACACACACACACACACACACACCCAAACAAACAAACATACATCATATCAAAAATATTCGAATCGTGTTCAGGGATGCTTGAAACGCGCTCTCCTGTTGTAAACTCGAATTCGAATATTCGATCCCGTTATAATACTTTCCTTATACATTATACTATGTAAAGTAATAACAATACCACATGCAACTGTTTCTAGAATATGCTCTATCTCCTTCTTCTTTGCTAGCGAATCAATAAACCCCAAGAAAAAAAAACTGAATGGGCAGAAATAGATGAATCAGAGGGTATATATACCCAAACCGTAGAGTAGGAGTCCATATGAGACAGTCAACAAAATGCAGAATAAAGACCAGGTAGAACAGGTATTTCTTAATCCCCGACTTGGGTATACTTAGACCTCTGATTATAATATTTGTGCACTGTTATAAAGTAAATCAATAATATTCACTTTACTTTGACTTACCGTGGATGCATTCATTACCTTTAGTGGTGTTTTTTGCTACCTCTAAGATAATGAGACTCGAATCAACTAACGGTTTGGCATCATTTAGCATCTTTAAATCAATAACATTTATGTTAATTTGACTTACCTTGGATGTCTTACCTTTGGCATTGGCAGTGTGTGCTATATATCACTAAGATAATGAGACTCGACTAGATTAACAGCTCTACATCAGGTAAATCAATAGTATTAACTTTAATTTTACTTACCTTGGATTTATTACCTTTAGGCGGTATATGTTATACTCTACTAAGATAATGTTGTTGTTGTTGAAACCCAGACCGTCCGACCTACCAGAAAGGTGTAAGGTAACTAAGATAATGTGACTAACCTCGACAAACCGATCGGTATTATTTATCAAAAGTAAAGCAATAATATTCACTTTAATTTGACTTATCTTGGATGTCTTACTTTTGGCAGTGTATACTATACACCCACGGTTTTCTAGGACCAAAGTCATGAACCGCAGACTCGACATTGAAATTGACGAAATATACTTTGCTAATTATTTTATTAAAACATATATATCATATATATTAATTACAAGCATGAAATGTAATTTAATTACAAACTTGAAATAATGAATTATAAGAATGAAATTTATAAACAAATAGTTTTTCTTATATCTCACTATTATCATTAAAAAGGGTATGTATTATGATATATTTTCTATCATTATTGTTATTAAACACTGTACTTCATCATTTACTAACATTTTACATTTTACTAACTTTACATCATTTACTAACACTTCACATTAGGTATTATACAGCAGTGTTCAATTCGATAAATTTGAATTTTTAATCGTGCACCCATGCTCTGTATCTTAGTGTTGGATTACTTAGTGTTGGATTTTTGCATTAAGTAGATTTTAACTGTAGAAAATCAAATAAATTTATTTTTCGTTATATCCAGAATCAAGCTGACTGCTTAGCATAAAATGGTTCATAAAATTGGGAAGTTTTTTCCGATTTACTTTTGTCTTTTGCAAAACTCTGTTAAGGACAGAAATCTTTGTCCTTAAGATCGAATATTGCGGGTGAAAAACACTTTTCTGGAGGGAACTTTTAGTTTAATGGCTGATCATAAAGATTCTAAGAAGGATTTTACGTAGAAATTTGGTATTGATATTCTCTATTTCGTATGAAATTGTTTCGAATGCTTTTATTTCCTACATAAGTCGAGGAGTAGAGAGGATATTTTACTTTAATGATTTGAAATGTTTTTTTTTTTCGAAAAAATATTTATACAACGCAATATCTTGAGGGATTTAATTAGCTCCACTATCCATTACTGAGCCTTCCGTGGTTGAAACGTTGTGTTACAAAGTGAAAATAAAATATATAAGAACTAACTCACCCATAATGTTTTATGCCTAGGCTTGGTGATGGATAGTGGAGCCAATTAAGTCACGCAAGGTCACCATAGGTGGTTGAAATTTGGGCATGTAAAGTTTGCAGTATATTTAGTTTTGTTGTGATTATTTATTAAAATAAAATGCATTTGTTGTAAATTAGTCAATAATTAATTACACAACTTAATATTTTGAGTGATTTAATTAGCTCCAATATTCATCACCGAGCTTAAGGATGAGATACTATGGGTGAATATGTTCTTACATATTTCATTTTAAACTTATAAAAATAAACACCAGACAAAATGTTGTACCACGAGAGCCTCTAATACGTTGACAACTGCAATGTTTGTCAAAGTAGACGGTAAAATTTTTTATTAAGGTATTTTACGCTAGATTTCTGTTCATGTAATTATTGTTAATTCTATCATTCCTGAAAATGCCAGAAATTCGCCAATAGGCATATTATGCGAAATAATTGCCTCCTGTAACTGTTTCATTTCTACCAATTAGATTATGCTCTACTGCTTTGTAATTAGCTATTTCGATTTGCTTCCGTGTTATCTACAGAGGCAATGCACATTTGGATTCTAGAAATAATTTTACCGCGTATTATGTGAAAAAATTGCCTCCTGTAACAATTTTATTGTCGATTTTTGTTTTGTAATTGTCTATTTAGATTTGCTTCCGTGTTCTCGTCAGAGGCAATGATGCACAATTGGATTCTAGAAATAATTTTACCGCGTACAAGCGTTGCAGTTGTCATCGTGTTAGAAGTTATGCTTATACAAGTTATGTTAGGTACTTTAAGCTAGCAAAGACTGCCAAGTGTTTGGTAAAAAGGGCTTTAATATTAGATACCTCGAATGACGTACATTTAAATTACAAAAGATCCAGAGCTCTTGCGGACGCGACAACCACCTGCATTACTGTACAGAGTCCACTTCGACGATAAGAGCTTGCAATTTTGTCCCAGTAGCTCAAAGGTAGAACGTTGGCTGGCCAGTACGAAGATCCGTGGTTCGATTCCCGATTGTCACAGTAAGGGTTTTTACAATGGCGCCAGAACAAATCAATCCTGCAGATTTTTATAAGGATAGCGGAGGTCTGAAAATGATCCTACTAGGACTAGTGCGCATTAAGTTGGCTCTGGTATAATGAGCGCTGATTTACAAACGGGAAGACAAGACCACGCAGGAAGTCAGCCTGATTGGACAATTGCTCTAGTATACGTCAGAAGGAATTATTAAAGCTCAGTAGAACTGGCACCAGAAGATCTCGTGGGCTCCTAACTGGGCACTGCACCATTAAAAGACACCTGAATATTATGGGTGTCATTAAGGACTCGCTATGCAGAGGCTGCAATTATAGCGAAGAAACTGACCCGCACCCACTCTTTGTGAATGTGAGGTGTTCTCCGCCGATAGGTTCGAACACATGGGTCGACATGTGATTGATTCCTGGGAGTTGTATGACATTACTGTCAAGTTCTTGCTTATTTTTGCCTCTGCTACTGGTCTCTTTTATTAAGGACCTTCGTTTTTCCGGGTAGTACAATAGACCTCTGGTCGATATGCTGGGCTCTCCTGGAGACCCCCCGCCTTCATATCATTCATTCAAACTAAAATATCAAAATAGCATCCGGAGGCAAAACTGAGGTAAAAACAACAGGAGGCCGTCTGTCAGATTGTCAGTTGCCCGCCAATCTGATATTAGATATTAGCATTAGAGTGTGGAGAATGCAGAGTTCACTTCAACTATAAGAGCTTACAATTCCGTCCCAGTAACTCAACGGTTGAAAGTCAGCTAGCCAGTACGGAGATTCGTGGTTCGATTCCTAGTTGGGGAAGCAAGGTTCTTTACAATATTTAAGTTACATTAAAGAAAATCGTAGCTCATCTGATATAATCACAGGTGATCGGCTTTAGAATTAAAATCAATTGTAGCTGCAATTTTCTAGTATTCAGCGCTCCTCAACAGTCCAAAAGTCTATCACGTGCAATGAAT
Organism: Amaurobius ferox; assembly: GCA_951213105.1. NCBI lineage: Eukaryota > Metazoa > Arthropoda > Arachnida > Araneae > Amaurobiidae > Amaurobius > Amaurobius ferox. The sequence goes on from OX578148.1 coordinate 26,617,260, forward strand.
AACCTTCTTTTTAATAATATTATTAAAAAGACTTGTTGAAAAGAAAGTGCAGACAGTGAAAATCAATAACATGGCGTACTTTGAAAATATTCAAATTTGTATCTACTCGTAAACTTGCAAATAAGCCCTACATTCAACTCCTTCAAATTGTAGTGCCGGTGGGAAAACTTCACTCAGGAGGTAATGTGGCACGAACAGAAACATTGTTTTGCTGCTATTCTTCACTACTATGATTGAAACTGTTAGGTTTGAGATCATTGAGTTATAAATAATCTCTTTTATGCATAATTATGTCAAATCTTGCTTTATGCCGATCTGTTAAGAAAATATAAAATTTTGAAGTTTGAGCTCGAATTTAAAATATTCTATCTAGCTCTAGAGTTTTCGTTAACAAAGCAGGATAAAAAGTTTTGTGAAAATCCATTAATATTTGTTGTGTGTATTGTGTACACAAGAATTCGACCACGATCGGCTAAATTTAGGACATCGCTCTAAAAATAGTCAAAACGTGTTCAGGAGGCCCTAAAACATATATTGGCATTAAAATCTTGAAATAAAAATTTTCCTTGAAAAAATTACTCTCTCAATACGACGTATGGAAAAATAAAAAATATTGGGAAGTCCGGTCCCTATCTAGAGCCCAACGCCACACTCGAGTGGTGTGCGTCCTATGGGAGTCTTTGTAAGCATTTAAATTTAATCTCTTTTTATTTACTGTTCAATATTTTAATGAATTTATAGCATTATCAATGCATTTCGACCACAGACGGACAGATGGACATCACTCTAAAAATACTCAAAACGTGTTCAGGAGGTCCAAAACATATATTGGCATCAAAATCTCGAAATCAAAAAATTTCGTTTGAGATCATTGAGTCATAAATAACTTCTTTTATGAATAATTGTGTCAAATATTGTTTAATGCTGCCCTGTTAAGAAAATATAAAATTTCGAAATTTGAGCTTGAATTTAAAAAAATTCTATCCAGTTCTATATTGTTCGTTAACAAAATCTGATAAAAAGTTTCGTGAAAATCCATTAATATTTGTTGCATATATAGTGCACAAGAAATCGACCAGGGACGAATAAATGGACATCGCTCTAAAAATAGTTTAAACGTGTTCAGGAGGTCTTGAAATATATATTGGCATCAAAATCTCGAAATAGCCCCCCTTACCCTCCGGATTGGGGATATTCTCAAGTATAGTATTAGTCGAAAGGTTTTTTTCAAGCTCTTTAAAATAAATGGTAGCACACTATATTTGTAATCATTTGGACCACAGTACAAATTTTTCAAATTTTTTCTTGTAAAATTTGAAAAAAAAAATGGATTCTAGTATGAGAAAGTCGATTTGAGCCACACTTTAGTTATTTTTATTAGGTTAATACATAAAATAAGAGGTATTGAAACCCATATTACTACTAAGTGTTATTAACATTACTGCTAAGTATTACTGGATGTAAATTTAATTTTATTCTTCCAATTATAGAAGGGAGGAGTGCATGTTTATCTTTGTTGGCATGGTTACACTGTTATCAAGAAGGATATTGTCTTTTGTCCTTCGAAACTGGTTGAAACTTTTACTAACTTTTGTGTATTTATACGAATATTTTATTATTTATCATTTGGCCAAAAGAATTAAAAATTTGCTTAAAGACACTTAAAACAAATGAATTGGCCTTCAGTGGTGTCATTTTTTTCACTTTATCACCTTCAAAATGTTGTTCTTGAGAAACAATATATCATTTATTGTTCCAGCAGTTTAAAAAGTTTTGTTTAGCGCTTGCTTCTTCTGTCATTTGATGAGCATCTACGAATTTATTGTTTAGTCCCAATAATTAAGACACTCTGGAGAATGAGAAGTCATATATAGTGCCAGATATGGGGTATAAATCATCTTAGAAGGATTTCACACAACTGCCATTTCAGTTTTTGCCCAAAACTGGTTGACAGTTAGTGCTGTGTGCGCCGGCGCGTAGTTATGGTGTAAGAATTGGTATTGACGAAAACAATGTACTAATGAAATGTATAATTTTGAAAATACATATCTTTATGAAAGAAATCTGAGTTCGCAAACATCCTGCAGTTTAGATTAATTTATTTTTCCATAAATGATAATTAATTATCTTCATGAAAGATTAATTTATTTTTCTTTCATGAAGTACAGGTTCATATAATAACAGTTAAGGTACAACGAAGTACATAATAATGAATGAAGAAAGAAAAATGATGTTATGTACTTCATTCCTATACTTCTTTATTACGTATTTCATTGTACAGTAAATGTACAATAAAGTGCGTAATAATGAAGTACAGTTAAAAAAAAAGACGACTGAATGGAGGGTTTAAAAACATTTTGACTGCTGGATTTTGTTTCGCATATAGGACCTTTTAGGAAATTAATGTAATTGTTCAATGGGACAGGATCTAACAGTAGCGTAGACATGGGTATTTTCGGAGTTTTGGTGTTCCCAAACCCCCAGCTCACAACAGTGTTGTATTTTTAAAAATAAATTTGCAAATTCACTTATCAATTTTATTAGAATTTTCACATTTCGTTTGAAGTGGCACAACTTTTCATTAGAAGCTAGAACTTTTAAATACAGCATAAGGAAAGAAGAAAGTATGGAGCAAAATAAAATAACGGATACGCTTTATGCTTACATTTGTTTATAATGTGTTTCCATTTTTTTACGGTGTGTAGACAGTACATCTGGTGTAAAAAATAATAGGAAGCTTACGCTTAATTTTGCAACGTGTTTCTATTACTTTTTACAGTGTAAGAAAAGTACATGTGGTGGAAAAAATAATGAAGGTAATTTATATAGCTTATTTTTACATATAAAATGATTCCATTATAGCTCTACACTTACAGTGCAGAGAACTTACATGTAGTGGATAAAATAATATAAAAACTTTATGCTTACTTTTGCATAAAAAGGGTTTCTATTTTTGTACATGCAGAATTAGTACACATAGTGGCCAAAATAATGAAAGCATTTAAAAACAATAGAAATACTTTATATACGGAAGCATATAGTATAAAGAGACTACGTAAGTAAGGCACAGTAATGAAAATTCTTTATGCTTTTATTAGAATAGAAATACTTTTTGTTATTTTTTATAACATAGAATGAGTATGTGCGATGTCCAAAAGAAAGGAAAACACTTTATGATTGCCTTTTCTTATAAAGTGTTTCCATTATTTTTCAGAGTGTAGAAAGAGTACATGTTGTGGACAAAATAAAGGGGCACATTTTATGATTATTTGTGCATATAAAGTGAAACCATTATTTTTTACAGTGCAGAAGGAGCACATGCTGAGGATGAAATAAAGAAAACACATTATGCAGTTAACTTTTGAATATAAAGATATTCTCTTATCTCTTGCAGTGTAGAGAGAGTATATGTGGTGGACAAATTAATAGAAACAATTTATGCTTACTTTTACATATAAAGTGTTTCCATAATTTTGTATACTACCTGTACATACTTCCTCTCAATAATTTAAATATGAAAAATTTGGGGAAACCATTACTTTCTCTGTATAAAGTTACTAGAAAGTAGAAATTAAGTTGCACAATAAAAACTGATTTTTGAAACTGAAAGAAATCTTTCGTAGAAAACTTGAAACTTTCTTTGGAAGATTCTCTTCGTCCCTCAAAAAAGCAACTCAGCAATTATTTCGAAATGAACAAAGCCAAAGTGCTGCAAAAACTTTTAAAACTCCAATCTTCTTCGGTGGATTTTAAAGACGCAAAAATACAAAGTAGTTTAAGATTCATTTTGCTTGCTTCTGTTACTAAGAAAAAAAAAACATGGAATATGTAATTTGTTTCCTTTATATATTTTCTGAAATGAAGCAGCGGAGGTTTATGAGAAACATATTAAATAATTCTTCCGGTTGTAACAGCATCGTGTTGAGATGTTTTTTTCAGCTGAGGAAATTTCTTGTTTCAATTATGGTGAAAATAAAAAAAATCTTATGTTGGAATAATTTGATTTATTTTCCGGTTAAATATATTTGAATTTAAAGTTCTCAGATTGAGTTGAAATTATGGTGCATGTTATTAGGGCATTTCGTTTTAAATTCTAAGCTTATAATGCATTTTTAAGAGTGCTTTTTTATTAAATATATTTATGGTATATTTTAAATCTGGTTTAATTTTGTCTGTAACATAAATTTTACGTGCAGTAATGTTAAAGTGTAATGCCAGGTATTTATGACAGAAAATAATTAAAATATTTTTGCATTATTTGGCTAAATCGCGCCTGTATTTTGTGCCTACATTTTTTGCCTAAATCGTGGACGTTTCCTATTTTCAATTACAGTCGTTTATTGAATCTGCTGTATTTATCCATTACGTTTTCTTGGAATATACTCGGTCAATTTTCATGATTACTTTTAAGCTAAAGGTATAATGTAGCAGTTTATACTAAAATTTTTGCTAAACTCAAAACTTTAAGGGTAATATACAGTTTTCCTTCTCAACTTTCTCTCTCTTCTTTTGCTCTCTCTCTTTTTCTTTCTTCAATTTATATCTAAATATATTAGAATAGTTTTCTAGTTCTAGATTTTTACATTGAGTAGGTTTTAACTGTAGAAAATCAAATAAATTCCGATTTCTTTATATCCAGATTCAAGCCAAATTCTAAGCGTAAAATGGTTCATAAAACGAAGTTTTTCCCGATGTACTTTTGTATTTTGTAAAGCTCTGTTAAGGACAGGAATCTCTGTCATTAAGACCGAATATTGCGGGTGAGAAAAGCTTTTTTGGAGCGAGCTTTTAGTTTCATGGCTGATCGTAAAGATTCTAAGAAGGATTTTACGCAGGGGTTCGGTATTGATATTCTCTATTTTGGATGAAAATGTTTCGAATGCTTTTGTTTCCCACATCGGTTGAGGAGTAGATTTAGGATACTTTACTTTACTGATTTGAAATTTTTTATTTTAGAAAATATTTATACAACGCAATGTCTTGAGAGATTTAATTAGCTCCACTATCCATCACTGAACCTTCCGTGGTTGAAACAATATGTTACAAAGCGAAAATAAAATATATAAGAACTAACTCACCCGTAATGTCTCATGCCTAGGCTTGGTGATGGATAGTGGAGACAATTAAATCAGTCAAGCCATTAGTTGGTTGGTGTCGTATCCATTTGAGTCAGGTTTTAAATAGTAGATCTCTGAGCAGACATAACAGTTTCTGTAATTATATGTTAATATAAAATCTGTAGTGGCCACAAAATATAGAACAAGAAATTACACAACTCAAGACATTGTGTTGTGTAATTTCTTGTTCTATATTTTGCGGCCACTACAGATTTTATATTAACATATAATTACAATACCGAAACTAGACACACAATAAATTTTACATGCACAAATATACATCCCTTATGTTGTCCTCTAAAATGTTGACCTATGTTGAGCTATGTTGACCTCTCGGTTAAAACTAAATTTAATTATCTAAATTATTATTTTCAGTTTCAAATTATAATTAGTTTAAACGCACCTATTGTTACACTCTATATTATTACACATTGCACATATTTAAATAAAATAATAAAAAGTAATATACCTCTATCATTACGGGATAAGTACATTGGCAGGTTCAAACCAAGTACTTGTAACAGAACTGGCCTTTAGGACTCTATTTGAAGTGAGTACTGGTTAGTGCAGAAGTCAATCTTAGCTGAAGTCGAAGAGGATAGGATTCGAAGAGGGAAGGATTCGAAGAGAGAAGGATTCGAAAAGGGTAGGATTCGAAGAGAGAAGGATTCGAAGAGGATAGACTTCGAAGAGGGAAGGATTCAAAGGGAGAAGTATTCGAAGAGGGTAGGATTCGAAGAGGGTAGGATTCGAAGAGGATAGGATTCGAAAAGAGGGAAGCATTCGAAGAGAGAAAGATTCGAAGAGGGCAGGATTCGAAGAGAGAATGATTCGAAGAGGATAGGATTCGAAGAGGGAAGGATTCGAAGAGAGAAGGATTTGAAGAGGGTGGGATTCGAAGAGAAAAGGATTTGAAGAGGATAGGATTCGAAGAGGGAAGGATTTGAAGAGAGAAGGATTCGAAGAGGGTAGGATTCGAAGAGGATATGATTCGAAGAGGGAAGGATTCGAAGAGAGAAGGATTCGAAGAGAGAAGGATTCGAAGAGGATAGGATTCGAAGAGGGTAAGATTCGAAGAGGATAGGATTCGATGAGGGTAGGATTCGAAGAGGGTAGGATTCGAAGAGGGTAGGATTCGAAGAGGGTAGGATTCGAAGAGGGTAGGATTCGCAAATGGAAGGATTCGAAGAGAGAAGGATTCGAAGAGGGCAGGATTCGAAGAGAGAAGGATTCGAAGAGGATATGATTCGCAGAGGGAAGGATTCGAAGAGAGAAGGATTCGAAGAGGGCAGGATTCGAAGAGAGAAGGATTCGAAGAGGATAGGATTCGAAGAGGGAAGGATTCGAACAGAGAAGGATTCGAAGAGGGTAGGATTCGAAGAGAGAAGGATTCGAAGAGGATAGGATTCGAAGAGGGAAGGATTCGAAGAGAGATGGATTCGAAGAGGGTAGGATTCAAAGAGGGTAGAATTCGAAGAGGATAGGATTCGAAGAGAATAGGATTCGCAGATGGAAGGATTCGAAGAGAGAAGGATTCGAAGAGGGCAGGATTCGAAGAGAGAAGGATTCGAAGAGGATATGATTCGCAGAGGGAAGGATTCGAAGAGAGAAGGATTCGAAGAGGGAAGGATTCGAAGAGGGAAGGATTCGAAGAGAGAAGGATTCGAAAAGGGTAGGATTCGAAGAGAGAAGGATTCGAAGAGGATAGACTTCGAAGAGGGAAGGATTCAAAGGGAGAAGGATTCGAAGAGGGTAGGATTCGAAGAGGGTAGGATTCGAAGAGGATAGGATTCGAAAAGAGGGAAGCATTCGAAGAGAGAAAGATTCGAAGAGGGCAGGATTCGAAGAGAGAATGATTCGAAGAGGATATGATTCGAAGAGGGAAGGATTCGAAGAGAGAAGGATTTGAAGAGGGTGGGATTCGAAGAGAAAAGGATTTGAAGAGGATAGGATTCGAAGAGGGAAGGATTTGAAGAGAGAAGGATTCGAAGAGGGTAGGATTCGAAGAGGATATGATTCGAAGAGGGAAGGATTCGAAGAGAGAAGGATTCGAAGAGAGAAGGATTCGAAGAGAATAGGATTCGAAGAGGGTAAGATTCGAAGAGGATAGGATTCGATGAGGGTAGGATTCGAAGAGGGTAGGATTCGAAGAGGGTAGGATTCGAAGAGGGTAGGATTCGAAGAGGGTAGGATTCGCAAATGGAAGGATTCGAAGAGAGAAGGATTCGAAGAGGGCAGGATTCGAAGAGAGAAGGATTCGAAGAGGATATGATTCGCAGAGGGAAGGATTCGAAGAGAGAAGGATTCGAAGAGGGCAGGATTCGAAGAGAGAAGGATTCGAAGAGGATAGGATTCGAAGAGGGAAGGATTCGAACAGAGAAGGATTCGAAGAGGGTAGGATTCGAAGAGAGAAGGATTCGAAGAGGATAGGATTCGAAGAGGGAAGGATTCGAAGAGAGATGGATTCGAAGAGGGTAGGATTCAAAGAGGGTAGAATTCGAAGAGGATAGGATTCGAAGAGAATAGGATTCGCAGATGGAAGGATTCGAAGAGAGAAGGATTCGAAGAGGGCAGGATTCGAAGAGAGAAGGATTCGAAGAGGATATGATTCGCAGAGGGAAGGATTCGAAGAGAGAAGGATTCGAAGAGGGAAGGATTCGAAGAGAGAAGGATTCGAAGAGGATAGGATTCGAAGAGGGAAGGATTCGAAGAGAGAAATATTCGAAGAGGGTAGGATTCGAAGCGGGTAGAATTCGAAGAGGATAGGATTCGAAGAGGGAAGGATTCGAAGAGGGAAGGATTCGAAGAGGGAAGGATTCGAAGAGGGAAGGATTCGAAGAGAAGGATTCAAAGAGGGTAGGATTCGAAGAGAGTAGGATTAGAAGAGGGTAAGATTCGAAGAAGGCAGGACTATGTAGAGGTGAGTAGCAATGTCAGGCATCACTGCTTGCTAATTCAGCGAAGACTGGTTAGTGCGGTACAACTGCCGCAGCCCACATTTTAGGTACAGATATGCTTTCATCGAATTTGATCTTTGTTACAAGAACCCTGGCTCAGCACATACTTCTACATGTTTCTGTTTTCACCAAATTATTATACAAGGACACAATACTCTGCATGGACTGCACGGCACCTGCTACTAGTACTCTATGCAGCATAACCAAGACGCAGCAACTGTTTTGCACCAACTAGTCTTCACTGAATTAGCAAGCAGTGATGCCGGACATTGCCGGAGATCGAATCTCTACATAGTTCTGCCCTCATCGAACTATCACAGTATTATCTGACTTCAGCTGAGATATTTCATTTGAATTGAGCATATCAATTTTCCCAAATGTATACTTCCCTGCCAATGTAATTACCCCCTAGTGATAGAGATATCTTGAATATTTCATTCATACACTTTTATTCCAGACTCCAGAGTTAAATAATTTGCGTGAAAAAAATCAGCAATTCCTATACAACTGATCTTACAATCACTTGTTTACATTCTGCATCCATTTAAATTAGGCTTCGTTGTAGAAATAATCAAAGTGTTATCATTTAAACTAAATGATGATCATTTAAACTAAAAAATATTGTAATTGCGTTGGCGCAGAATATAGATGCACAGAAAATACGCAAAAATAAAGCGGTTTTAGGACGGATGCAACACTACAAATTTAAAAGAAGTTTAAAAATCACTATTTGTACTCTGGGAAAAATGATGGATGCCATATTTCATTTTGAAGTGGGTCACGTGATCTCTTCATATTATAGGGGTGTAATTATTATTTTAACTTTCATTTAATAAACTCCCGAACATTTTTTACTGAATTTTTTTTTAAATATTTTATCGAATAATTTGAAAATTTCCTAAAATGCTCGAAGCAATTTGTGAATCTCTTGACGCATTTAGTTTAGGCGATTCAAAAGTAATAATTTTAAATTGAAATGGGATTGCATCTTCATATGCTATTATCTTCTTTATGAAGATAGTATCATATGTAATTACAAAATGATTAAAGTGAAAAAATGTGATACGAAAACTAAAAGAGTGTGGAAGAGAAAATGGAAATTAAAGATATTTTTATGCGGAAGAGATGGAAGGCCAATAAGTGTTACACATATTATAATAGTTTTGAATTAGTTAGGGGTTCCGTCTTTGCTCAACGTCGCTAGTCAGACCCCGTTAACATGCGTGTCGAAGGGTTTCGCTTCTTACTCGCTGGCAATCGCTTCGGCCCATTCGCGAAATATTTCTCACCATGGGGGACGTCCTTTGTTTGCTGGATCTCATTAACCACTGGAACATGCTTCATGAGCTATTTTAATCTGGCCGGTACACACGAACCTTCCCTTTCTCGCTGATCGGGAAGCGAGATTCGGGGGTTGAAGAACTTCAGCGAACACGAAACGGATCACACAATGACCGAATTATTCCTGCGTAGCAGGTGGGATGAAGGCGTTCACGGAACAAGCTACTGTGGTTAGTGAGCGGCATGAAACAGCTGGTTGAGCCCCCAAACCCCGGAGGATTGAACTAGGGGCCAGGCATATGCAAAAGACCGCTACGCAGCTCGCTGCTAATGGAGTTCCTTGGGTTGGTGAGCGTCGCAAAGCAATTGGAAAAGCTCCAACGAGTGTACTACGCCTACCCAGCAGGCGTTATGAAAGATATTTCAAAGGGAGATTTGTGAGCGGCAGCGAACATAGAGTGGATATGCCAGAGCTCCGAAGGTTGGTGAGTGTCAGCGATCACGAGTGCAAGGGAGGTCATGTGCACTGGCCGGGTTGAAAGAATTCGCGGAGCAAATACCTAGGGTTGTTGTTTGAACTACACTATGAATTACACAAATTGGAACTACACTACGAATATTAAGGCCAACATTTGTTTTACTGACTGCAGATAAGACAAATGCATCCATAGGCGTTACAAAATGATTGCCTGCTTGAAAACAAAAAAATTTAAATATTTTATACGAATAACTTTGGTACTTAATTGTAAAAGATGTCTTTTTTTATCAATTTTGATAATGATTCCTTTACAAGTAGAACTAAATGCATTGCCTAGGAATGCATGATATAGCCATGTTCAGACTCGCTTTCTAGTTGTTTTTCAATGCAAAGTGATCGAAAAGTCGTGCACATGAAACGTTAAATTTATAGAATGTACTTAGGAATTAAAATAGTAGATTTTTTTTTGTTCACTGGCATTCATATACCTTAAAATAAATCAGAAATATTGTTTGTTGTTTTTAATATGTCAGATGATCATTATAGACATATTTTACATTAATAAAAGAACCTCTGATTTGATTCCCAACCTTTATTGATTAGAAAACCCATTGCCTGTTCATTTCTTAAAACCACGTGCACTCCATATTTTACGATGCAAAATCCATTGAAGATAAATCGTAATGAAGTTATTTATCTATTATTAAAAATGCTTAATTATTTCTATGTATTTCTAAGAAACATAAACGAATGAAATAAATTTTAATTCATATAAATGAATTTTCCACTCTGTATGTTAACGAGATGACTGTAAGAGGCATAGTATCTATAAGAGGCATTTATAAGAGATTCGGTATCTATAAGGGTCAGAGTAAAGGAATTGGTTTTATTGGTGTTAGAGGAATAAAGAGATTTGTGAGGTAAATTACTTGCAGATAGCATCTACTATACCATAATTCATCCAACACAGTTTGCTAAAAATGTAATATGTAATACTTGTAAGAAAATATTAGATACATAATCAAAATAATCAAATATTTAAGAAAAAAACTGTAGTTAAAGATTAAACAATCTGTATATATAAAGAAGAAAAGTATGTATGTATCTATGTACAGGTATGTATGTATGATCCAACATCACGGGAGAACGGCTGAACCGAATTTGATGAAATTTGGTGGGTAGTCTTAAAATAGCCTCACTTAAAATTTAGCAATGGAACATGGCTATGAAACACGGTAATGTGCAATGGAACATTATATGCAATGGAACACGGCTCTGTGTCAAAACTATTTTACCAAATATCATAAAAGCCACGGTATTAACGGGAAAGCCAAAAGGACAGGGCGTATTCATACCTCGCATACCGCTGATACCAACCGACCTACCATTTAGCTTCAAACGAGTCCAGTTCCCAGTTAGATTGGCATTTGCCATGACCATCAACAAAGCTCAATGACAAACTTTTAAGCTTGTACGCGTGAATTTAGAAAGTTCTTGCTTCTCTTATGGCCAATTGTATGTGGCATGCTCAAGAGTAGGAATTTCACAAAATTTGTATGTTTTAGCTCCGGGAGGAAAATAAAAATATGTGGTTTACAAACAAGCATTGCTGTAAAATCTATCAAATTACTATAATGTCATTTAGTTTGTTAACATTTGTATTGTTGCCGAGCGTTTAAGAGTCATTTCAGTTTTCCTTTCAAACTGTACATATTTCAAACTGTTCATATTGACTGTACATCAATTGCGACACCTAATAATCACATTCCGAGACGCTGCCAGACTGCCTAGCTCTGAAGAAGGTGCCGGAAGCAGTTATGACTTATATAATGAAATGGTTACATAATGCAATAAATTTACTTCTTTCACAGTGAAAAAACAATGTATAAGATTTACGACCCTATATGTTTCGTTATAATTTTTATCAGAGTTTTGCATAGTAAATCCCGAGCAACGCCGAGTATTCGCTGCTAGTATTGAATAAAACAAAGATATTCTTTTAGAACAACGTGCAAGATAATTCAGCAATGAATTTCTAAACCATCTAGCCCAAAGAGGAAATCTCCAACTGGCTGAAATACTTCAAAATAATTCGAATTGAAGATGCTAACAAAATGAATTAAAATGTTTCAATGACATCAACATAAATTACAAAAGTAACTACGTTAACAATGATTACATATATTTAGTTTAAATGGTATGTTAAAAAGAAGGAGAAAACACCTGTGCTAAAAATTCAGACAAGCACAGCTAAATAACATATCTACTAATTCATACGTCTAACTCGGAGAGGCAAGCAGCTCCAGACAAAGCGTAGTCATTGTCTCCGTTCTATGTGCAGAAAAGTTACGCCCATGGAATTTATTCTGCCTATTCTGAATTGCTGTGTTTTTGGATTTAACATAGCTTTCTAGATTTGATTTACGACGATTTTCATAAGACATAACGTTACGAAATCATTTATTATATAAAAAATAATTCTAGAATATTAGCGGTATACAATTTTTTGCAATCACAAATCTGGAAGGATTGAATGATGTTATTCTTTTTGGGCTTAACTGAGTATTGTCCAAATAACTGCCGTCGAAGACAAATTACGTTTGACCTGTTGGGCTACAAATAAATAAAATTCAATTTTAGAAAAATTAAATTAAAGAGGTAGGCCTATAGGAAATTTATACAGAAAATGTATTTCACTTCCCATATTTTTTCTTGGTCACTTTGTCACCTGCAGAAATAGTAATTTGAAATAAAATCGTCTGCTCAAAGGTCTCTAGTGGCTCGTGCTTTATGCTGTATCTCCCTCTCACCTCGTATTTTATTTATCTACATTGAAACACTGTATCAATGCACCAAGAGAAATCTGAATGTGAAAATTGTGAGCGATTGAAAATTGTGTGAAATGAGGGCGTGGCTATATACACAATATCCCGGCTATTCACAAACACATTTTGTCGATATTTTCCAAGTAATGCTGATTTTCAATAATTCAATATAGTTATTAATATCTTTAATTATAAAATTTGTTTAATTTTTATAGGAACAAAGGCCGCCGTAAGCATTACCTGAGAATCTAGGGAAATATAAAGTACAATTACAATTATTTGAGAGGATATATAAATAAAAAAATTAATCAATACGAACTCCTTTGAATCTTTCAAAAGCAATAAAATTTAAAAATACACATGAAATTTTACAATGAAAAATATTCAAGAAAAACACATTCACATTTTAAAATTACTATTTTTTAACGTGTTTGGCCAGTTGCACACAGAAAAAATAAATAATAATATAAATAATAATATAAATAATAATATAAATATGCATAAACAGAAATAATAGTGTCCACTAGTTTCGAAGGCAAGAAACAGCTTTCTTAGTCGCACTTCAACAACCAGCTGACGATTTTCTTGCGCTTCTTGTTTGTATTGGCGAAGAAGGCTGATTCTTGCTTCCCAAACCGGTAGACACCATAATTTTTGTGTTATATGTTGTCTCAAACGAAGTTTTCATAGTTTTATAAGTGCTATTATTGAATATTCATGTTCTGATACTACAGACTAAGGAATAAAAGAGAAACCCACCATCGATTGCCGAAGTGAAAGCAGCTATGCACATTGTCAAAAAAGTATAAAGTAATATTAAATCCGCTAATTGTACAGGATTGACACGGATACACTTGTACACATTTTGAAGTTTAATGACAGTATTAAACTATTCACAAATACAACACAGACATTACAAAAGTTAAGAAGTTTCACACAACAAAACTGGTGGCCAACGGCCGTACCGTGCTGAAAACACCGGTTCTCGTTAGATCACCGAAGTCAAGCAGCATCGGGCGCGGTTAGTACTTGGTGGGTGACCACCTCGGAACACCGCGTGCTGTTGGCCATCTCGGGTGCGGTATCCCCGTGGTTTGCGCGCTAGATTTGCACGCTACCACAAATGCCGCCGTGTTCATGCGGAGTACGATCACGTTAAACATGTGGGTCCGTAAGTCCTTCCGAGAGGTTGGTGGTAGGGGAAGGAGGGTACGGTCCCTGTGGATGCCTCCCCCACTGGGTTCCGGTCTAAATTGGGTGGCACTTCCCGGCCGTCCATACAGTTACCTTACACCTTTCTGGTAGGTCGGACGGTCTGGGTCTCAACAACAACACAACAAAACTGGTGGACTTCAGCTTCGAGCCGATGTTGTGAGTCCCCCGTTTCTCTCTCTCTTCTTCTTCTTTTTTTTATTTTCTTTTTCCCAGGTGTCGCCGCGCTGGCAGCTCACTTGTTACAGTCTCCTCCCCTGACCACGAAGTCGACTCGACGAGTTGCCAGAAGTGGTAGATGGGGAACTAGGGCTATTCTGGTATATTTTATTCTTTCGGGGTCGGCCCCCTCCTACGCAAGGGGGTGCTTGGCATGGCTACGGTGTCGAGAGGCAAGGAGTAAGGTCGGAGGGCAGAGGTGTGGTAAGTCCCAACTGGTATATCTGGGGAACTTGGATCGGTCACTTCATAACTCGTTGGAGAACGCTGAGTTAGTATGACAAAGGGTCCGTCCCGCCGAGGTGCAAACTTCGTGGTTTTCTGGCTGGCCTTATTGCTTATCGGGTGGATGGTTACCCACACTTCCTCTCCAGGCGCATACGACGGAGCTCCTCTTTTACCTTTATCAGCATATTTCTTCCTCCGATCTTGCTTCTGTTCTACCAAATGCTTTATCTCGGCGCTCATATCTGCAAATCTTCGCAGATATGGCGTAATTTCGGCAACGAAGTTGTCATTATGGATCACGGTTCGTATGTCATGCTGGACGTCGTCCAGAGTCCTAAGTTCTCTTCCGAACTGTAAGAAGGCTGCAGTATGAGTAGTAGTGTCACATCTTTCAGTGTTGAGGGCAAAACGTATAGCTGGAAGTTTTTCGGACCACAACGTGTGCTTGTTTCCCACGAGGATGGCCAGTCTTGGTTTTAGATCTCTATTTTTCCGTTCCACAGGATTCGTCTGAGGCCAATAGACAAGAGTTAGTACTTGTTTGACTCCGAGCACATTACACACTTGCTGAAGAACAGCGCTAACAAATTGGGTACCATTGTAGCTGATAAGCCGGCGAGGCAATCCATATCTCAAAAACACCCCCTCCAGTAGAATTACCGCACATTATTTTGCAGTGGCATTCTGGAGGGAGAAGAGCTTCACCCACTTGGTAGAGGTGTCTTCCACTATGAAAATCTATTTCTTCCCGTACGGCGTTTTGGCAGGGGGCCGAAAAGGTCTATCGCAAACGTTTCGAAACGTTGGGAGTACACGGATGTCCTTAAAAGTCCAGCAGGTTTTTGGTTACTGGTTTTATATCTATTGCAATCAACACAGTTCTTTGCGTAGTCCGCAATGCATTTTCTCATTCCAGGAAAGTGATAGCGGGAGGCAATCCCGTAGTAAGTACCCTCAGGACCATAATGTCCGCTGGTCGGAGTATCGTGGTACTCCTGCAAGACTCTTTTGCGCTCTTGGATCGGAACCACTAACTGGGCCTCTTCGGATTCAGCATCCGGGGGGTAACGATACAGGATTCCTTGGGACATAAGATAACCACGGCTCGTCCAATTTGCGATATTTTCAGTTCTGTGGTCACCTTCAAAACAGTCAATAATTTTCTTTAAGTCATCATCTCTCAACTGCTCATCCCCAATATCACTCGCTTTCCTGGACGGTAAGCCTATGGTGACAGTACAGATGTTCGCAGGTGGGCCCCTCGTGTGTAGTACATGCAGGGCGGGATAACATGTCGGCAATGACATTCGCTCTACCGGCAATATACTCAAACTTCAAATTATACGATTTAATCTGTAAGGACCACCTTGCCAGTCGTCCTGTTGGCGACTTTAGACTCATCAGCCATTTTAAGGGTTGATGATCGGAAACCACTGTTATTTCAGCTCCTTTGATGTATCCGCGGAATTTTCCTAGCGCCCAGACCACGGCAAGGGCTTCCAGCTCGGTAGTTGTGTAGTTTCTTTCCGCGGAAGTCAACAATCTACTAGCGTACTCGATGGGAACCTCCTCGGGGCCCTGCCCTTGAGTAAGTACCGCACCCAGAGCGTAACTTAAAGCGTCAGTCCTGAGAATAAAAGGTCTGGCCTCATCGACCTGCCTCAACACAGCTGGTGACACCAAACTTTGTTTCAGAGTTTCAAAGGCTGTTTGCCTGTCTTGCCCCCACCTCTAGGACGGTCGTTTCCTCGTAAGGTTGCTCAGCGGCCTGGACGTTTCAGCAAACTGAGGAATGAAAAGTCGATACCAACTACAGGTCTGGAGAAAGCTCTGTACTTGCTTTACACTTTTTGGAGAGGGTATCTGTAGAACTGCTTCTATCATCCCGGGGTCTACCTCGATTCCATCTCTCGTTATGCAGTGGCCGAGGTATTTAACCTTTGGGCAAGCAAAGCGGCACTTTGCACGATTGGTATGCAGTCTAAATTTATGCAACCGGTCAAAAACTAACCGAAGGTCTTTCAAATGTCCTTCGAAGGTAGAGGACATCACAATAATGTTATCTAAATAGGCTAGGATGTTGACTTTCAATACGTTTCGGAAAAAATCCATAAGTCTTTGGAAGGTTGCAGGGCCGTCCTTAGACCAAAGGGCATGCGAGTAAATCGGAGCACTCCAAATGGACAAACAAAAACTGTCTTGTCCTTATCGGGAGGGTACATTCTTATTTGATGGCAATCAGATTTTAAGTCCATGGTAGACATGTAGGTAGTCATCTTAGCATTTTGCAAAAGATCATCCATACGTGGTAGCGGATGCGGATCAGGCTTAGTTACAGCATTCTGTTTCCGGTAATCGATGCAAAGGCGGTACTCCCCATTCTGTTTTGGTATTAACACCACCGAGGCAGCATACGGAGAGTCACATTCCTCGATTACGCCCGATTTGAGAAGGGTCTCGATCTGTTCTTTCAGGATTTCCTTTCTGGCAGGAGAGAGCCTATAGGGAGTAGTGATAACTGGGGAAGAATCACCCGTGTCGATCCGATGTTCCATATACGGCGTCGACTCTCCCCCCAGATTAAAGGTATCTTCACACTGGGTAAGCAACGCATTGAGTCTTCGGCGTTGGTCTTCCGTTAGATATTCACCTTCGTTGAGTCGGAGTAGACAAGAATTTGCCGCCATCGTACCTTCCTTAATGTCATAGGACTGGACAGTAGGGTTTTCAGCGAATGAAAAGTATTCATTTGGGTTATCACTTGGGTTACCAGGTATGGTTTTGAAGATTTAACACGACTCCGGATTTCTTCAGAAAATCTGCTTCCAATAGGGTACGATGTCCTTTGGCTTCTGGTAGCACGAAAAGAGTTACTGGGAAAGAACATCCCTCCAGACATACCGTCACACACGTGGTAAAACATCCCTCTCAGTTTGGTTACCATCAGCAAGCGTCATCGTAATAAATGTTTTCTCAAACTCAACTCCTTCATCTTTCAGTAAATGGTACAGGGTCTCACCAGCAATAGAGTGTGTCACTCCGCTATCCGCGCACGCTGTACCTGTTATACCACTTATTGTGACACTCACGACTGCAGCCCGCTCCAGTACCCCTGGACTATGGATTTGGATCTTCTCAAAACGAGCTGTTGCCCGCGTGGGAGGGTTACAAGTTGGGCATTTTGATTTTATAAATGCGGATTTACTACAGCCATAACAGGTTACCGTTTGTCGTTCCTGATTGGATCCAGCATAGGTTCGTTTGGTTCTGCCTTCCTGAGAGCACCTCTTGGGCATAACAGGTTTCGTAACCTCATCTCTGACCGTGTTAGTTCTCCTCGGAAATGGCGGAATCGTACTTTTCTTCTGATTAGTCCTTAAACAGTCGTAAGTATCTAACCTTTCCGCCAAGTCTAAGGGGCTGGTTAGCTCTGGCCAAATACCAAGGAAATGGTCTTTGGTTTCCTGAGGTACTCGGTTCTTCATTTAGTCAGCCAGGACGAGTTCCTTTAATTGTTCAAATGTCTTGACATTCAGTTCAGTAAGCCAGCCGTCAAGATAAATGGTCAATTCAAAATAAAAATCACGCCAAGTACTGTTTTGGGTCTTACGATGCAGGGGAAAACAATTGTCGGTATTTATCGGCAGTAAGCTTATATCTTTTCAACAGCATTGTCTTCACTTTATTGTAATCCTGACATTCCTCCTCTGGTTCTCTAGCCATAAGTTGTCCGACATCAGATGGTAAAGATCCAATTACATATGGGAACCAAGTCTTTAAGAACTTAAGTTGTCGTTCAAATAAATTGAGAAACAATGCCATATCATCGTCCTTAGGGTCGTATTTAGGGAGAATTCTCATCACGTCCCACTTGGATTGCTTCGTCTCCAAAACCGCGGTTGCGGTTACGGATTGCGAGATCCTCTAAGATTCAAGTTGCAACTTCAAACGTTCCAATTCAAACATTCTTTTCTTTTCCAATTTGACTGCCTGTTCCCTTGCTATTCGATTTTCAATAATATTGTCCAACATATATTTTGTCAACTCTTCACCATAGCCTTCAGAACTCGTGATCAAATCTTTTAACTCCACCACCTTAAGAGTGTCTGCTTCATCTAATCCCAACTCTTGAACATGTAATCTTAGATCTTCCTTACGTCCCTTATCAAGATAAGCCATTTCTATTGTATACTGTCTAAATTCTTCAAATTAACGCAGAACAGTCTCTTTTTTTAAACGTAATAAATAATTCTGATCAAAAGCGAGAAAGAAAAAGAAAACAGTTGCAGCACATCCGTTATTCCACTAGACCGATCGCAGACATTCCGTCGCCGATCAAATGAAAAATGAAAGCGCCGCTCAGACAAGAACGGCAAGCACTTCGTTTTACAAAATAATGCTTTTGTAACGATAGCTTTCACTACTGTAATTGCCGGATGGCGCAAACAGAAGTACAACTACATAAAATAGTTTAAACAGGCTGAACACTTATCTGTTAACATCCTTGACATGGAAGGGATATTCCAACACCGCATTCACACGAACATATCAGGATGGGGTTATCCCAAGAGTTCTTTTTGTCCGTCGTTTTGAGAACACACAAACACCGGCCCCACGCTCGGGCGCCAAACTATATCCGCTAGTTGTACAGGATTGACACGGATACACTTGTACACATTTTGAAGTTTAATAACAGTATTAAACTATTCACAAATACAACACAAACATTACAAAAGTTAAGAAGTTTCACACAACAAAACTATTCGCTGGTAGGTCGGACGGTCTGGGTCTCAACAACAACAACAACAACAACAACAACAAAACTATCCGGGGCGCGGTAGCCCATTGGTTAGCGCGCTGGAGTTGCACTCGGTAGGCCCGGGTTCGATTCCAGCCACTGCCAAAACTGCCGCCGTGTTCATGCGGAGTACGATCACGTTAAACATTTGGGTCCGAAAGTCTTTCCGAGAGGTTGGTGGTAGGGGAAGGAGGGTACGGTCCCTGTGAATGCCTCCACCACTGGGTTTCGGTCTAAATTGGGTGGCACTTCCCGACCGTCCAAACTGTTACCTTACACCTTTCTGGTAGGTCGGACGGTCTGAGTTTCAACAACAACAACAAAACTATCCGGCTGTCCAATTAGTTGCTCAAGTCCCCAGGATGAGTCGGGTGGTCTAGGTCTTCAACACAACAAAACTGGTGGGCTTCAGCCTTGAGCCGATGTCGTGAGTCCCCCGTCTCTCTCTCTCTCTCTCTTCTTCTTTATTTTATTTTCTTTTTCCCAGGTGTGGCTTCGCTGGCAGCTCACTTGTTACAATATTTTATTTTATTTTATTCAATTCACGTGGCAACTACAGATGAAATCCAGTTACAGTAGACACACAGAAGATTAAAAAGTTCAGAACATAAGATACAAGAATACTAAGTAGTAAACATGTCAAGCGCATTGAAACAGGCTTTTTTAAAACAGGCAGGAGTCAAGTTAAATATATCAATATCAGCAAAATAGGTATTATATAGATCAACAAATTTATAGATAGAATAGCATTTAATGTAGTTGTGTTTAACAGTAGTATTGTGAAATAGAGTTTTTTTCCTAGTATTATTGACTTGTATATGAAATTCCAGGCAAGAAAGTGAAATAGGGCAATCAATAGTATTATTTAAAACCTTATAATGAAACAAGAGGCAGGACTAGTGGGTTTAAATATTAGCGGGGTTTACCCGCTAGTGGGCACTAGATATGTAGCAATCAGTTTTGTAGCAATCCCCTTTAAAGCAAATTCTGCAACTGCAGTGCGCGGGAGCTGAGGACCCGCTACTTTCTAACAGTCTCCTGTTGCTCTCGCCCTCCTTTTTGTCCTGGCGCAAAAGTCGCAAAGCAGCAAAATTGGGGGCAAATTTTGCAGATCGAGAGTGCTGAGCAGATCAAGTGGGGCCAATGCAAAGACAACGTAAAAATTGCATTAAAAACAGATTAAGCGTCATCTAACATATAACTTTATAAAAAAAGTTGATTATAAATGTCCCTCCCTCGGATATTTCAATATTATTAATTCTTACTGAAGAAGAATTTGTATCTTAAATGCCACCTTTCGAAGCTAATATCTTAGAAACGTAATTTTTTCAGGATATGCTTATAATAATGTCACAATCTTTTATTTTAACTAAAATTCAATCTGTAAAATTAGATTTTTGCATTTCAATCGGCTCTTCAGCAGGTGAGCGAAGGGTATGTCTCAAGGAATCTCAGTTTTTGGAGTGCCTAGCGAACCCCGTAGGGTTGCTTTAATCTCCGAACATAGCAAAAAGGTTAGGAAATCATAGAAAAGAATTTTAACGTGATAGGGATCCAATGGGATCATAGCGGTGCACGTTAGACAGAATTAGGACAGGTCCCAATTAAGTCTACGTGACGCTTAATTTGGAATATGGAGAAAATAAATCTCCGAGAAATAAAGGAGAATTTGGAATATGGAGAAAATAAATCTCCGAGAAATAAAGGAGAATTTGGAATATGGAGAAAATAAATCTCCGAGAAATAAAGGAGAATTTGGAATATGGAGAAAATAAATCTCCGAGAAATAAAGGAGAATTTGGAATATGGAGAAAATAAATCTCCGAGAAATAAAGGAGAATTTGGAATATGGAGAAAATAAATCTCCGAGAAATAAAGGAGAATATGGAAAACGGGTGAGTTCCGTGGAACTCTGCCTTGAGTCGATGATCTACGTACTGGAGAGGAAAGGGGCGGAGCTACAGGGAGTAGCCTACGGGGAGAGGAGAACAGCCATAGCCAATACAAAACGCGGGCGGAAAGTTCAATAACAGACGTGTAAGGGTCCAAAAAATAACCTAACAGGCCCTAAAAATAACTAGAATAATTGGAAGGGGTTTTTGCTAACTCGCAAATACTGTCTTAGAAAATCGAGATTCTGTCGATTACTGTTTTAGTTTCCCTTTATTTAGGGAGGGCAGATTTGAGGGCTCTTTGGAGAAAATCTTTTTGATAGCCGTTTCTTTCGAAACGGACTATCATATCGATAAGCTCCAACCAGACGCCTTTCAAGCAATTTCCTGTTTCAACGGGAGACTTGTTAGGATTAAAATTTACGATTTTAGTCTTAGGGTAAGATTTTTTGAGTAATTTAGGAAAATCATTGTCATTATGCTGATAGGCAGCGGAGTAGGATTTAGAATTTATATTAGAAGTTTTACTGGAAAAGGTTCTGGGTTTCGGGAATTTGGGGCAACCACGATAACTCGCGGGACGCTCACTACCGCAATTTTCACAAGTGCATTTTACCTTTGGCTTGCCGATGCGGTGGTCGAGCGATCAGGGGCATGCGTTTCCGTCTGATCGCTCGATTGTCAGGTTGTGGGTTCGAATCCCGCCAGAGGGCATGGATGTTGTGATGTCGAGGTTTAGTCAGTCTTCTGCCCTTGGAGAGCCTCAATAAAGTGAAGCTGCATATTACCCTTTGCCATGGGACCAGGAATCTATTGGACGTGGTGTAAGACTTTCCTTCACCACCGGGATTAGAAACAACAACAACAACAACCTCAGGCTTGTTAGGGCACTCGAAAGATTTATGATCGCCCGCGCATTTCACTCATCTGGGCGGTAAATTACAACTTATGGAGGCGTGATGCCAAGTTTGACAATAGAAACATTGAATAGCTGTGCCCACGATATCGTTCGATCTTTACTTTCACTCCTAACAATTTCACAATCTGATAAATCTTTAAATTGTCAGGGGATTTGTTCAGCTGTAAAAATAGAAGAGGGGCATCAGCACCCTGTTGGTATTAGGACTTTATTTTAGTATAGATCAGAGAAATTGCATAGTAAAACGTATTTAACATGCATTAGAACATGCACAACTTATAATTTTGTTTTTAAACTCACGAACATCTTTGACGTTACCTGATTAGAAGGTTTGACTGGCATAATTTGAATTTGCCTAACATAATCAATCAATTGTTGCCAATTCTAACTGATAATATAAATCCAAACCTTTACGTAAAATTTAGAACGATTGTTTATGTCAACTTTGAGTCAACACACCTGCCAATTGTGTATCAGTCTGAACATAAATCAACTTAATTAGGACATAGCTGATCTTTTATTTTGCTAAGAAATGATACCGAATGAAGCAAGTGTTAATGGCGCATCTTAGCATGAACCGTTGTCTTTTAGATGTATCTAAAATATTAAATACAAGCTCAGAATTATAAAAGTAATTTTTAAAAATTGTTCTCTCTTATTGCAAAACTAACAAAAAATGTTTCATTCTAACAGAACATTTGTATCAAGCAAGTTTTATTTGATGCCAGTGAAGAAGACATCAACAACTCCATGCTGATAAGCATATACTAAGAGCGAAACTGTTTAGTGGATTCTGTTAGTTGCAATGAGAGCAATCTTAAATTTCAAAATATTTCATGTTAAGACTTTTTAAAAAATTATAAAAATATAGACCCTAGTTCGGCTGACCTACAAATTTAAAATGCAAATGAGGCTTGACAGAAGTCGAAGAGCTAGGTGCGAACCTGTTCAGGCCCACAACTTCACTGGTTACGCTATGGTACAGTGGTGTTAGCAATACAAGACATGTATATTTTCAATCGCATTGGACAATAATGTACAGTGGTGTTAGAAAGACAAGACATGTATAATTTTTATTGTATTGGACAATAATGTACAGTGGTGTTAGAAAAACAAGACATGTATATTACTTTCCTTATATACATAATGTATAAGGAAAGTATTGTGACGGGGTCGAAAATTCGAATTCGAGTTTTCGACGGGAGAGCACGTTTCAAGCATCCCTGATCACGAATCAAACATTTTTGAAGTGATGTATGTGTGTGTGTGTGTGTGTGTGTGTGTGTGTGTGTGTGAAAGTATGTATGTGTGTGTGTGTGTGCGTCAGTGAGTCTGTGGAGACGATAACTGACGAACGAATGGACCGATTCGAACCAAATTTGGTACAAAAGTCACAATCCGTAAACACTGGAAGCCTATTGTTTTTATACGTAATCGAATGTTCAGAACCCCCCTAAATTTTTGAATAAAATTTTGAAAAAATCGTCAAAAAATCAAAACCGCTAATAAAGTTACGCAAATAGACATTTCTTATGTGATTTTTCATTAGAAAACGATTGGCATAAATTTTAGAACGCTAACATGAACCGTTCTCGAGATATTGTACATTTTTCAAAAAAATTATGAAAAAGTCACATAAAAGAAAAATTCCTATTGAGAAACATGTTCACTTTTCATATGTAATACCATGCGATAAATTGAGTGACATCATTCTCGTGGATCTAGCTCGTTCCATTCATGAAAAAATATACTTTGAATAATACTTTTGTATTTGAACGCCAATAGTCATTTATCTGCTGTAAGAATAACTTTTTTCTTAGTGCATACCACTTGGCGAGATTTTGGCGACGAATTTGGCGGAATGTCGCCAACTTGGCGACTTTTTTGAAATGTTGCCAAATTAATGAAAATCTCGCCAAATGAATAAAAATGATGCTAAATCAATGAAAATGACGACTAATTGTCGAAAATTCAGTATCGTGGAAAGAATATTAGTATCTACTATAAGAAAATCCTATTTTTTTACTGTAAAAGTAGTAAATTCATTACATTATATAAGGAAAGTCATGTGTTGCCCACATCAGATTTTTTTTAATTGTATTGAACAATTATGTACAGTGGTGTTAGAAAAACAAGACAAGTATATTTTTAATTGTATTGGACAATAATGTACAGTGGTGTTAGAAAAAACAAGACATGTATATTTTTAATTGTATTGGACAATAATGTACAGTGGTGTCATCAAGACCAGACACGTACATTTTTATTTCATTGAATAATATGTGCTTGATATTAGGGGAATTACAAAGATGCAGGTACATCTTGGGACTTCTTTTAAATATAAATAGCTTAGGCTTTGCTATTTTTTTTTTATCTCGTTAGTGGCAACCAAACGGGCTATTTATTGCTAAACCAAAATATTTCTGGAAGAGTATATTTCTCAGGATCTGTGATAGAGCTTAGATGGTGGCTAATATAGATTCAGCATGGAATTTTGAAGAGAACATGGGGCTCACTACGGATTTCCACTTGCGGTTCTTTATCCATTTCCGGTTCAAAAATTTTCATTTTCCTTGAAGCATGTGGTTTTATGATTGGGTTTATATACGGCTTAGATGACAACTGATATGGATTAAGCATCACATTCTGGAGGGGTGGGTAACTCAGTAAGAATCTCCACCTCCATTTCCATTTTAACTTCCGCTTCAAAATTTTTCTTTGAAACATCTATTTATCAGAATTGAAGCTCTGATCCAGCATTAAATTTACCAGAGGGCATAGGTTGATTCACTAAGGATTTCCACTTATGATTCTGGAGATGTCACTTTTAGTTCGAAAAATCACAATTTCCTTAGAACATCTATTTTTCAAGATTGGCTGTAGAAAAAGCTCAGACATTTGGTATGGATTCAACATCAATTTTCGAAGACAGTGGGGCATGTACTAAGTATTTTAATTTAAGGTTATTTAACACTTCGGTTCAAAAAAAATTCCCTTAAACCTATTTTTCAAGACTGGTAATAGATAGAGCTTAATGAATGACTGATATGGATTCAGTATCAAATTTTAGAGGGGGTTGGAGGATTAACTAAGCATTTCCACTTCCAGAACTGAATATGTCACTTCCTATTTTTCATTAATTTCCGCTCAAATATTTTTATTTTCCTTGAAACATCTATAATTCAGAGTTAGCTATAGATACGACTTCGATTAGATGGATTCAGCATTAAGATTCTGAGGGGATGAGAGGATTCACTAAGGATTCCAACTTCTGATTCTTTTACATTTTCGGTTTAGAAATTTTCCTCTAAGCATCTATTTTTTTCGAATTGCCTATAGAAAAAGCTTAGATGACGACTGATAAGGACTGATTAATATCAAGTAAAAGTAGGAGTCGGTTCCTATTAAAAGTTTTACATTTTCCGTGCAATTCATTTTCCTCAGGATTGGCTATCTATAGAGCTTAAATTGTGTTTGATATGGATTGGGGAATAGAGTGTTCACTAAGGATATCCACCACTTGTTACCATATGAAGGCTCCATAAATTCCTTGTCACATTATTGTTTACCTTACCGGAGCAGGGAGGTTTTGTAAAGTTTTACATTTCAAATAATAGTTCATTACCTGTTAAATCTGTGTTTCCTTTAATATCGAATTTTCATAATTGTAAATATGTAAGTTAATATTAAGAGAATCCCTAACTAAACCTTTCCTCCAGTAGTAGTTAGCATAAGTGGTTGCAAATCTGGAGGTCTAGATTCGATTTGCAGTTTCAATTTTTTATCATTTTGAAGATAAATATACTACTTCACTATTGTTTATAATTCAAATATATCCAAACTGAGACTGAATTGCAACGTAGAATTCGGCGACTAGTTATAGGTCGAAAGCCCAGATCGTCCGACTCATCCGAAGACTTAGAGCAGCCGTTTAGACAACTAGTTATGGGTGTCAAAGTCAAGGACTTGCAAAGTACGGCAATTTCATTTTCATCTTCACAACATTCATACCGTATTTAACTAAAAAATATTTAAATTCTGTATGAAGAGTCTAATATGAAGCATTTAGGATGATTTGAATACCAACTTCTGCGTTGAGGAATCAAAGATTTTCTGTGTTAAATATCGAGGAACGGAAGGACCACCTTTTTAAAGATAAAAAATGTTCTCAAGACCAACTCTTGATGGTGAAAGAAATACGTTAAGGAAACTGTTAGTTTAACGGTTGATCATACAATTTCTGGATGGGATTTCATACAGTGGTCGATACTGCTTTTTATTATTTCCGAAAAAAGGTACTATCGTTGCAACAGGGCAACTTCATTTTCATCTTCACAACATTCATATCGTATTTAACCTCAAAAACATTTGGATTCTGTATGAAGTGTCTAAGATGAAGCATTTAGGATGATTTGAATACCAACTTCTGTGTTGAGGAACCAGAGATTTTCTGTGTTAAATATCGGGGAACGGAAAGAACACCTTTTTAAAGAAAAATGTTCTAAAGACCAACTCTTAATGGTGAAAGAAACAGAAATTCATGTTTTCAAACATTTCATGATTTCCGAAAGTGATTACTTAACGCAAAAATCTGCCACCAAACTCAGAGATAGAATTTTATTCATTTTCACTTTTTAAACAAACGGTTTTCAACCTTTGCGTTTGGAGGAACCAGGGAGTTTGAGAGTAGAGCTCCTATTAAAAGGTTTCGTTTTTAATTAATATCTCGACAACCCCTAGTCTCAGAAACTCTGAACTTAGAATAAATTCAAAGGAGACTATTTCAAGGTTACCCACAAAATTTTATCAAATTCTGTTCAGCCATTCTCCCGTGATGACGGGACAAACAGACAGACAGACAGATTTTCAATTTTATTTACGTAGATACACACACAGACACCCACACCCACACACACACATACATATATATATATATATATATATATATATATAACATAAGCATAAATTCATTGATTCATTGTATTAATGTGATTAGTTTTACGCTAAATATTATAAATCTAATCTTCTTAAATTTTAATTTAATATTATATAACACTTCACTCAATAAGTCTCCGGTCTGACACATATATGGCAACACTATTGACAGACCCATATGATTTCTGGATAGTATCAACCTTCAAACGATACGTGTCAAAATTTCATGACATTCTGACAAATAGTTTACATTTTACAGTGGTTTTAGTGACCCCAGTTTTGTAATTTTCAAAACAATGGATAAAAAAGAATTTCGTGTGTTGATTAAACATTGTTGTTTGATGGGGAAAATACTGTTGAAGCCTAACAGTGGCTTGATAAGCGTTATGGAGACTCTGCACCAGGGAAATCAACTATTATTGACTGGTATGCTGAACTTAAACGCGGTCGTACAAACACCGATGATGCTGAACGCTCTGGTCGCCCAAAATCGGCAATTGTTCTGGAAAACAAAAAAAAAGCCCACAAAATAGTTTTGAAAGATCGTAAAGTGAACTTGCGTGAAATAGCTGACACCTTAAAGATATCAGAAGGTAGTGTGTTTACAATTTTACAAGAAAATTTGAGCATGTGTAAGTTGCTTTCGAAGTGGGTGCCGCGTTTGCTCACACCGGACCAAAAAAAAAACAAGACATGTCCCGTGTCACATGTAGTGAATTACGTTTCGAATTGCTTCCTCACCCACCGTACTCTCCAGATCTGGCCCCCAGCGACTACTGGCTTTTTGCAGACATCAAAAAGATGCTCTAGGGAAAGAAATTTGTCTCAAATGAAGAAGTGATTGCCGAAACTGAGGCCTATTTTGAGAGCAAAGACAAATTGTTCTACAAAAAAGGCATCGAAAAGTTAGAGGTGCGTTGGAATGAATGTATCACTCTTGAAGGAGAGTATGTTGATGAATAAATGCGAATTTCTAAAAAAAAATTGTTTTTGTTAGTTAGACGGGAGACTTACTGAGTGATGTAGTAGTGTGTCTCAAAAATATTGCATCACTAATTATTTCTTGAACGATTGGTAGTGGACGCGTAGTTATAATTTTAAAATGCACATTTTAATTATGTGACACGTTTTCTATAAAAGTATAAAATGTAACTTTTTATACGGTCCCATAAAAAAATTTAAGTTATAAAAAAATCCTATAACACAATTAGTAGTAGAAAATTTTTTAAATTATTATACGATCCGAATTACTGCAGATATCATTAATCAAAATCCTTGACGGGTGATCGGAGACTATTTTTAAACTTTTGTTAAAGATAGGTGTGAACGTAAATTTTATCTAACAAAAATCAATTTTTGTATAAGCTCTTAAATTATATTTTCGCCGTTTTTTTTGATGGGGTGAAATTGACAGAAGTCTTATAACTGTGAGACAATTTTTACACTGCCAGTTTTGCATATTAGGGACACATTTTTTTACTTTCCCTGCAATACATGGTAATGTATAGGGAAAGTATTGAAATCATGCCGAAAATCGCAACTCGAGTTTTTGACGGATCTACACGTTTCGAGACCTCTAAAATACGAAAAAACCATTTTTAGCGTGACGTCTGTGTGTGTGTCTGTCTGTGTGTCTGTGTGTCTGTCTGTCTGTGCAGATTTTGTATCCGCTCTAACTAAAAAACTAATCGACCGAATTTCACAAAATTTGGTAGGTAAGTCACTTGTGGGAGAGTCTGGTGCTGATTAGTTTTGGGTACGATTTGGATTAAAAGAACCCGCCTTTTTTTGCGAAATGGCCCGCAAAAGCTTGTATCCACTCTAACTGAAAAACTACTGGACCGAATTTCACAAAATTCGGTAGATGAGTCACTTGTGGTTTACCCTGGTGCTGATTAGATTTTGGTACGATTCGGAAAAAAATAACCTGCCTTTTTTTGCAAAATGTCCCGCAAAAATCGTCAAAATCTAAACTAAAGAACTAGGTATGCTCAAATATATCTATTAAATGCTCGTTTAATACGTAATTTTTAACGACGAAAATAGTAAGACCAATCCCATTACACTAGGACTAGCCGTTCTCGAGATATTTTAGTTTTCCGTATTTTCTCTACGCCATCTTTGAAAATAATTCCGGTTACCGAATGAGAACGAAAATTGAATTAAAAGTGAAATAATTTAATTAAAATAAAGAAAACGTTAATATAAGTCTGCAGGGAAAGTCATGTGCTGCCCACATCAGATTTTTTTAACTTATCTTTAAATGAATAAGGACTTCTTTTACAACGGAGCCATCCTTTGTGAAGGGCCTCAAAAAAGTTGAAATTTGCTCTTTTTACTAAAATGAGCCATATAACCAAAACAGTCAGCCTGAAAGTCTGCTTTATTTGAAACATTTCTTAAATTATAACCATGGGTCTGCGACCAATCATTGAAGAAAAATGTATTCGCGCAACCTTTGAAACACCCTGTATAATTTAATAAAGAATCGCATTAGATTTCTATTTCTTATCTGAGTTATTATTTAAATTTTGAAGAATCTATATTTGCTAATACTAGGGGGTATATTTGCTAATTATATTCAACTAAGGGGGTTCAGCCCCTTCTTCGTTACGATTCGCCAATCCCCGTAACTCGTTTCGCTAGCTCTTGTAGAACTTCATTAGCTATTTGATGCCAAACTATTGATTAAATTGAAAAACGATTAACTTCACCACGATTCCCTATCCTTTCTCTACAAATATACCAAATTTCATATTCTTGTTTGGTATAGTTTTGCAGTATACGAGACAGAAGAACACGAGAGGCGCCCTATACGGAAGAATATTTTTCACTTCAGAAGTGCATAAAAGTAGAATAACTCGTAAACTACATCGATAGCAACTGTTAGTACGTGCAGGACACGTACTCGCTGCTTAAATATCTTGTCTTTGATTTCGACATTAAATATTCCTTTAACTAAAGTTTAAATCGATAGGGTTTTTTATAGTGTGTCCCCCAAACCTTTTTCTATGGGTGTACACATTTTATATTTTATATGCTAAAGTTTCTGTGGTACGAAGCAGATAAAACTCAATAAACGCTAAATTTGTCAAACAGTGACGGCGTCAGATACCTTTTTTTTAATATAACACTTCACTCAATAGATCTCCGGTCTGACACATATATGGCAACACTGTTGACAGACTCATATGATTTCTGGATAGCACTAACCTTCAAACAACACGTGTCAAAATTTCATGACATTCTGACAATTAGTTTATAGGTTACAGTGGTTTTAGTGACGCCAGTTTTGTAATTTTCAAAACAATGGATAAAAAAGAATTTCGTGTATATTGATTAAACATTGTTTTTTGATGGGGGGAAAAATACTGTTGAAGTCAAACAGTGGCTTGCTAAACGTTATGGAGACTTTGCACCAGGGCAATCAACTATTATTGACTGATATGCTGAATTTAAACGCGGTCGTACAAACACCGATGATGCTGAACGTTCTGGTCGCCCAAAATCGACAGTTGTTCCGGAAAACATAAAAAAAGTCCACAAAATAGTTTTGAAAGACCGTAAAGTGAATTTGCCTGAGATAGCTGACACCTCAAAGATATAAGAAGGCAGTGTGTTTACAATTTTACACTAAAATTTGAGCTTTTGCTCACACTGGACCAACAACAACAATGCGTCGACGATGCAGAGCGCTGTTTGGAGCTGTTCAAGCGAGATAAGAAGGATTTCTTGCATCGGTATGTGACAATGGATGAAACATGGATCCATTACTACACACCTGAATCAAAAAGATCGTCAACTGACTGGACAGCAGCCGGTGAAAGACGTCCAAAGCGACCCAAAACCCAAAAGTCAGCTGGCAAGGTTATGGCATCCGTATTTTGGGACGCGCATGGTATTTTGTCCATCGACTATCTTGAGAAAGGTAAAACTATCAATAACAAATATTACATGGCATTATTGGATCAATTGAGTGTAGAAATCAAGAAAAAACGGTCTCACATTCAAAATAAAAACTGCTGTTCCACCAAGACAATTCCCCGTGTCACAAGTCGATGAAAACGATGGTTAAATTATATGAATTACGCTTTGAATAGCTTCCTCACCCACCTTACTCTCCAGATCCGGCCCCCGGCGACTACTGACTTTTTGCAGACATCAAAAAGATGCTCCAGGGAAAGAAATTTGGCTCAAATGAAGAAGTGATTGCCGAAACTGAGGCCTATTTTGAGAGCAAAGACAAATCGTTCTACAAAAAGGACATCGAAAAGTTAGAAGAGCGTTGGAATGAATGTATCACTCTTGTAGGAGAGTATGTTGATGAATAAAGTCAAATTTCTAAAAAAAATTGTTTTCCTTAGACCGGAGACTTATTAAGTGGGCCATGTACATAGACGCCATTCTTCGTTAAACATAATTTTATTATTAACGTCAAAAAAATATTTTGGGCTTCTTACACAATGTTATATCTAAGTTTCATTAAAGGTAAATTATGCAAAATACTTTTGAAACAAATGGTTTATTTGCAAACATTGTATTCTCAATTTCATTTATGGACCTCAAACACTCAATCACATAAATTGAGTTCAAATAGAAGGCAATTTTAAAACAGTCCCACTTTTTAGCTTAATGGAAAATGTCAGAAGATGCTTGCTCTATAGAGATTTTATAAATGTGCAACTATTTGTTCAAATAGTAAGCGATTTAGGTAAATGCTTCCTGAACCATTTCATTACAATATTTTAAGTTAGACGAGCGCGCTTTGAGGTTGTTTATATTATTCATGATCCAATGTATAAAATGGTTGTCAGGATTTCAAATCATATTCGAATAGAAAAAGTTTAAAAATTTAAAAATGTTCCTTTTTTTTTCAAATATTTTTAAACACTTTATATACAATGTTTTGTTTTCTATGATATGCTCATTCTTTACTTTTTAGAAATATTCACTATTTGTTTTCTATATACGAGTAAATGATTGATTCAAGATCGAGATTCAGAAGTCGAGGGGTGTGACAGCCCAGTGGTTAGATAGCGGGGATTGTACTCGGATCACCCGAGTTCGATTCCCACCCCTTTCCAAATTGTCCCTGCGTTCACACAGAGTACGGACTCGTTAAGTATGTGGATTCTTAAGTTCCTTCAAGAGGTTGATACTAGGAGAAGGCGGGTACGTTTCCTGTGGATGGTGCCCCAATGGGTTGCGATCTAAATTTGATGGCACTTCTTGGTCGTCCAAACAGATACATCACACTTTTGGGTAGGTCACACGGACTGGGCTGAAGAAGACATAGGTTCACAGCCTGTTGTTCGCAAGCACCACATTATTGTTATGTGCTCCCGTTAGCACATAACTGGCTGTGATCCTAATAGGTGTTTCGAAGCTCAAGTGTCGCGGGCGGGCACGTGATGATGACGAGAAAATGCAACGCGGTTGAGTTAAATGGAGACCTTGACATCGGCGGTACGGAGAGCGAAGGGCTCAGGATTAAAGGAGATCTGGATCGATTGAAAGTAGACCGTGTGTTGAAGATGCAGGCGGTTCTTCACAAAGATGGCGGACATGGAATATAACGCCGGTGAAGAAGAATTGCTACGAGTTCCCAGTTGTGACTAATCGTGAATATGCATGAAAGAAAGAAAGTGAATCGGTGTCAAGTAGTGTAGGGCAAGATAAAGCATGAAACCACAAAATAATCTTCAAATAATATTTTCTTCTTTATTTCCGTTATGTAGATGTTTCCAATTCAAATACATTGATTCACTTCAATTTAAACAGGGCAAGAACATTCATTTCCATATCGATACATAACAGTAGTAATAGATACGTCTTTCACAGAACGAAATTTTAAACATCTCACCGCTGATTCAAAAATTACTAAATAGATTTTAAAGGCACGATAATTTTATAATCACTTTTCATAATTTAACGTTTTAAATTTAACAGATTTGGAATATTAATTAAATCATTCTGCCCTTCGGGCATACGCGTCCTACAGCTTTGAAATTACATCGCCAACTTAATCTAATCACCAAAATTCTGACATAAGCGTCTTAGTATGATTGCTCGTGTTCGTGATGAAAAAGAAAAGAGTTCTAATGCTTTAGAATATGAAATGCGAATCCGCGGTAAATGTACAAACACGCGGGAATATAACGCTACGCCAAAGATTACCGAAACTGGCGGGAAAGCATCAAGAAGCCGAATTACAGAATTGGCGCGTTATCAATTTGGAATAAAATTTAAGAACAAGTTTTAGAATGGAAACAAAAATGAAATTGTCGAATATAAAAATTTAGAAAGGAAATAATTAACAAACAAGGGTATGCATTTCATAACAGTACTCATCTCGTGAGTGTAAAAAAACAGCAAGTTTATCGTTTAATGTACTATTTTACTTATTATTATTATTTTTTTTTTTTGGTGATCTCTGAAGAAAATGAAATTTCGATACTCGCGGATGGTAAAAAATTGCAGATCAATAATAATCTAAGGAGATATATTTTTTGAAGTAGCTGATAAGTAGGGGATGGCTCAGGGGTTGTTGTTGAGATCCAGACCTACCAGAAAGTTGCATCGTAACAAAATAATTATTTTTTGCCCTCAATTACATGTTTCTAAACATATATTTTGCTTAGTTACAAAATTTCTCATGCTTCCATTTGGAGCTGCAAAATTATACTCTCTAAGGAATGGCAAAGCACGTTCAAAGTAACATTTTCTGGAATATATTATTTATTTTTTAGACTTTGAACATTACCATCGCAGTTCGTCTTGAGACCATTATAAGAATGCACAATTTTCGAGGGAACCACTAGAGATCCAGAGAAACTAGAAAGTCCAAATTTGGTATGTCGTTGTTTTTCATATATTTAAGTTAGATATATATTAATAGAGGACGCGGTAGCCCAGTGGTTAATGCGCGGGAATTGCACTTGGTAGGCCCGGGTTCGATTCCCGCCACTGTAAAAACTGCCGCCGTGTTCACGCGGAGTACGATCACGTTAAACATGTGGGTCCGTAAGTCCTTCCGAGAGGATGGTGGTAGGGGAAGGAGAATACGATTGCTGTGGATGCCACCCTCACTGGGTTCCGGTCTAAATTGGGTGGCACTTCCCGGCCGTCCAAACAGTTACCTTACATTTTTCTGGTAGGTCGGACGGTCTGGGTCTCAATAACAACACATTTTAATAGAAGCTATTTTCATACTTTTAAGTTACATAAAAATAATAAAAGAATGTGGCTATACGAGTGTGACTATAAGAGATAACTCTACGTTTTCTGCTGTTACTTGTTTATATTTCATTACCAATATTTTGTCAATGAATTGTCAGTAACACTTGCTGACGTTGATTCTGAGCAATTGACTTAACACAAAAATAATTAATTAAATGTAATTAAGTTAATGCGTAGTATCAATTTGTCCAATTTAAAAAATATCAAATTACACCGAACTGCTGCTTAATATTTTAATCATAATTTTCAGAGAAAGTTTAAGCAAATACAATAAACAACAAAATGA
Source organism: Amaurobius ferox (assembly GCA_951213105.1). Taxonomy (NCBI): domain Eukaryota; kingdom Metazoa; phylum Arthropoda; class Arachnida; order Araneae; family Amaurobiidae; genus Amaurobius; species Amaurobius ferox. The sequence continues at coordinate 26,651,646 of OX578148.1, forward strand.
TCTTACCATTAAGTGTTCAAATAAGCTGAACAATCCAAAAGATTAAAAATGTCATCTAAATTTTCTAGAAGACATCAAAATGAAACACTAAAATTTACTTTGTACTTATAGCCAGTTTTTACCCGTTTTATTTAGGTCGGTTTCCGTCTTTGTTTTAATATCTTAATCAAATTTTGATCTATTTCGATCGAGCCCATTTTTTACTTTCCTTATATACATAATGTATAAGGAAAGTATTGTGACGGGGCCGAAAATTCGAATTCGAGTTTTCGACGGAAGAGCACGTTTGAAGCATCCCTGATCCCGAAACAAACATTTTTGAGGTGATGTCTGTGTGTGTGCGTGTGTGTGTGAAAGTATGTGTGTGAGTGTGTGAGTGTGGGTGTGTGTCAGTGAGTCTGTGGAGACGATATCTCACGAACGAATGGAGCGATTCGAATGAAATTTGGTATAAAAATCACAATCCGTGAATACTGGAAGTCTATTGTTTTTAAACGGAATCGAATGTTCAGAACCCCCTAAATTTTCGAGTGAAATTTTGAAAAATCATCAAAAAATCAAAACCTTTAATAAAGTTACGCAAATAGACATTTCTTATGCAATTTTTCCTTAGAAAACGATTGGCATAAAATTTAGAACGCTACCATGACCCCCTTCTCGCGATATTGCATATTTTTCAAATAAATTTATCAAAAACTCCCATAAATTAAAAAAATATATTAACTGTTGAGACACATGTTCACTTTTCATATGTGATATCCTGCGATAAATTTGGTGGCATCATTCTCGCGGATCTAGTTCCTTCCATTTATGAGAAAATATACTTTAAATAATACTTTTGTATTTGAACGCCAATAGTCATTTATCTGGTATAAGAATGTTTTATTTCTTCGTCCATAACGGTTGGCGAGATTTTGGCGGCAAATTTGTCGGAATGACGCCAACTTGGCGACTTTTTATATGTTGGTTGCCAAATTGACGAAAATCTCGCTAAATAGAAAAAAATGACGCTAAATCAATAAAAATGACGCTAAATCAATAAAAATGACGCTAAATCAATAAAAATGACGACTAATTGAAGAAAATTCAATATCTTGGAAAGAATATAAGTATCTACTGTAAGAAGAACATTTTTTTAAACTGTAAAAGTAGTAAATTCATTGCATTATGTAATCATGTCATGTGTTGCCCACATCAGATTTTTTTAAATTTTACTCACATACGTACCTGTGATAACAATACAATATTTCATCAAATTTGAGTTGATCGCCTTTTCGGATTCTGACCCACTGGATTAGAGGGAGAAAGAAATTAAAATAAAGAGCTAGTTTAGTGTAGGTTATATTTTACACACATACGCATTTCGGGGCGCGGTAGCCCATTGGTTAGCGCGCTGGAGTTGCACTCGGTTGGGCCGGGTTCGATTCCAGCCACTGCCAAAAAACTGCCGCCGTGTTCACACGGAGTACGATCACGTTAAACATGTGGGTCCGTAAGTCCTTCCGAGAGGTTGGTGGTAGGGGAAGGAGGGTACGGTCCCTGTGGATGCCTCCCCCACTGGGTTCCGGTCTAAATTGGGTGGCACTTCCCGGCCGTCCAAGCAGTTGCCTTACACCTTTCTGGTAGGTCGGACGGTCTGGGTCTCAACAACAACAGCAACAACACATACGCATTTCATATAATATTTCATCAAATTTGAGTTCATCGTCCTTGCATTATTTTGGTAATTTTCTGTGTATCTAAATATTGTGCCAAAGCAATTACAATGTTTTTGTTATTTTAAAAGAACACTAAACTTTGATTATTTGTACCAGGAAGCCTAATTTTAACGCATGCTGAATGTAAGTAAATCAAGCTATTGTGAGGTAAGTTATATAAGAATTGCTGAATTTTTGTCACATAAAATCATTTAACTCTGGAATCTGGAATATAAAGGATACGCATGAAATATTCATTGATTTTAAATAGAGACGCCGACGACGTCACTTGCTTAAAGTTAATTTTGTGTAACTAGCATTATCTTTTTCGATGAAGTTTTAAGTTCAGAAATTTTTATAAATTACTTTAATACTATGATAATTTAAATACTATCAGTGCTGAATGTATCGCATTTTAGAGATGTTTAAATAAAATTACATTTCAGTTGGAAAGTGTTTCATTATCAATGCTTTATGCATGAGTGATCGTTCGTGTTATTCATTTCACAATATACTTTAAACAAGAAAGATGAATCATATACATAAAGTATTGATTATAAAAAACTTTCCAAATGAAATGCAATTTTATTTAAACATCTCTTAAATGCCACACATTTGGCGGTGGTATTTTTTAAAATTATCACAGTACAATAATTTATTTTACACGGAAACTCCAATGTTATTAAATGGAAGTCAATGCTATAAAATCGTCTACTTCAAGTAAAATCAATGATTATTTCATTCATATTACTTACTAGCCGCCTTTGGCGACCAGCCTGTTCGCTACCCTTGAAAATTCTGACCGTGGCAAACTCGCTGGCGCGACCCACCAGAAAGGTGTAAGGTAACTATTTGGACGGCCTGGAAGTGCCACCCAATTTAGACTGGAACCCATTGGGGGAGGCATCCACAGGGACCGAACCCCCCTTCCCCTACCACCAACCTCTCGGAAGGACTTACCGACCCACATGTTTAACGTCATCGTACTCCGCGTGAACATGGCGGCAATTTTGGGAATCGAACCCGGGCCTACCAAGTGCAAATCCCGCGCACTAACCACTGGGGTACTTCACCCTCCGCGATATTCTTCATAACTTTCTTTTTATTCACCCAATTTAGACCGGAACCAAGTGAGAGAGGCATCCACAGGGACCGTACCCTTCTTCCCCTACCACCAACCTCTCGGAAGGACTTACGGATCTACGTGTTTAACGTGATCGTACTCCGCGGAAACACGGCGACGATTTTGGGAATCGAACCCGGGCCTACCGAGTGCAATTTCCGCGCGCTAAGCATTGGGCTACTTTGTCCTCCGCGACAATATCCATAACTTTCTTTTTATTCATTCAATTTAGACCGTACTCTCCTTCCCCTGCCACCAACCTCTCGGAAGGACTCACTGACCCACATGTTTAACGTGATCGGACTCTGCGTAAACATGGCGGCAGTTTGGGCAGTGGCGGGAATCGAACCCGGGCCTACTGAGTGCAATTCCCGCGCGCTAACCACTAGGCTTCTTCGCCCCCCGCGACAATCTCCATAACATTCTTTTTATTTACCCAATTTAGAACGGAACCCAGTGGGAGAGGCATCCACAGGGACCGTACCCTCCTTCCCCTACCACCAACCTCTCGGAAGGACTTCCGGACCCACATGGTTATCGTGATCGCACTCCGCGTGAACACGGCGGTAGTTTTAGAAGTGGCGATGAATCGAACCCGGGCCTACCGAGTGCAATTCCTGAGCGCCAACCACTGGGCTGCCTCGCCCTCCGCAACTTTCTTTATATTCACCCAATTTAGACGGGAACCCTGTGAGGGAGGCATCCACAGGGACCGTACCCTCCTTCCCCTACCACCAACCTCTCGAAAGGACTTACGGGCCCACATGTTTTACGTGATCGTATTCCGAGTGAACACTTCGGCAGTTTTGGCAGTGGCTTGAATCGTACCCGGGCCTACCGCTAACTTCCCGCACGCTAATTTACAATTTAAAATGACCATATGCTAAGCTCTTAATTCCATGATCCTCATTCCATTGTTCCATCATTTAAAATATCCATAAAATTAAAATATCCATCGTTCCATCATTTTAAATATCCATAAAATTAAAATATCCATTTAAAAAATCCATATCGTTCCATCATTTAAAATATAAATATAATAATTTCTACAATGCATATGTTAAGCTCTTATTTCATTTAAAATCGGAAGCGCGGGAAACGGAAAGTAAAAACCAATTCGGTTTCTTATTGTCCCACCCATCGCTATGCATATACAGAACCGTGACGTCACGTCCACCTTGACGTCCCAACCCACCACCTTCCCTGCTTCTGTGAGGGAGAAACGTCGGTTAAGAAATGCTTTAGCGGATCGCCGAGAAATTGAAATTCGGAAAATTTTAAAATCCCGATCCTGTGGCCAATACGGAATATTTCTTGACCAGATTAGACTTGTAAGAATGCCAGATATTTGACCTTTCTAAAAATGTAAATTATTAGTCGAAATTCTGAGTACTTTTTACTATGCGAGAATTTAAAAACCAAAAATCGTTTTTTTGAGTCAAAAGTGACTTTTGTTTTAAAATCATAAAAAAATATTAGAATTTGTCCCTGAGATTTGAAATTTATATATTTTTACTTGAAATTCTCTGCTCTTTCCGATGGTGTGATTTGTTTTTTTCTACGATGTCTGGATCGGGGAGAAAAAAGGGCAAAAAGGTCAAAAAACGGTCGAAATCACATAAAACATTAAATAACAAAAAAAATAATTAAAATTTTAAAAATCGGTTTTCACGTGTCCCCTTCTCACCCCCCAGGGTCTCCGATTGCCAAATTTCGTAGCTCTCCGACGCGCGGTCGCGAAACGTATAGTGTATAAGACAGACAGACAGACAGACACACAGACAGACATTGCCTTTTATTATATAGATTGCCCTACGCGACAATCTCCATAACTTTCTTTTTATTCATCCAATTTAAACCGTACCCTCCTTCCCCTACCACCAACTTCTCGGAAGGACTCACAGACCCACATGTTTAACGTGCTCGTACTCCGCGTAAACACGGCGGCAATTTTGGGAATCGAACCCGGGTCTGGTAACTGGTTGGACGGCCAGGATGTGCCACCCAATTTAGACCGGAACCCAGTGGGGGAGGCATCCACAGGGAACGTACCCAACTTCCCCAACCACCAACCTCTCGGAAAAACATACGGACCCATATGTTTAACGTGATCGTACTCCATGTCAGTGGCGGAAATCGAACCCGGGCCTACCGCGTGCAATTCCCGCGCGCTAACCACTGGGCTACTTCGCCCTCCGCGACAATCTCCATAACTTTCTTTTTATTCACCCAATTTAGACCGTACCCTCCTTCCCCTACCACCAACCTCTCGGAAGGACTCACGAACCCACATGTTTAACGTGATCGTACTCTGCGTGAACGTGGCGTAAGTTTTGGCAGTGGCGGGAATCGAACCCGGGCCTACTGAGTGCAATTCCCGCGCGCTAACCACTGGGCTGCCGCGCCCTCCGCGACAATCTCCATAACTTTCTACATATTCACCCAATTTAGACGGGAACCCAGTGGGGGAGGCATCCACAGGGGCCGTATCCTCCTTCCCCTACCACCAACCTCTCGGAAGGACTTACGGACCCACATATTTAACGTGATCGTATTCCACGTAAACACGGCGGCAGTTTTGGCAGTGGCGGGAATCGAACCCGGGCCTACCGCTAACTTCCCGCGCGCTAATTTGCGATTTAAAATGACCATATGCTTAATTCCATCATCCTCATTCCATTGTTTCATTGCTCCATCATTTAAAATATCCATAAAATTAAAATATCCATTTAAAATATCCAAAAGTTAAAATATACATTTAAAAAATCCATATCGTCCCATCATTTAAAATATAAATATAATAATTTATATAGAGCAAAGGAGCTCTATTCAGAACCGTGACGTCACCTCCACCTTGACGTCCCCACCCACCACCTTCCCTGCTTCAGCGGGGGAGAAACGAAGCGGCACGCCGAGCGGAAAGCCGAGAAATTTAAAATCATGACGTCTTTAAAATTGCGATCCTGAAGGCAATTTTCATTATTTCTGGACCAGATTAGACTTGTAAGAATGCCAGATATTTCAGCTTTCTAAAAATGTAAATTATTAGTCGAAATTATGAGTACTTTTTACTATGCGAGAATTTAAAAACCAAAAATCGTTTTTTTGAGCCAAAAGTGACTTTTGTTTTAAAATCTTTAAAAAATATTAGAAATCGAAATGGAGATTTGAAATTGATATATTTTTACTCGCAATTGTCTGCTCTTTCCGATGGTGTGAGTTGTTTTTTTCTACGACGCCTGGATCGTGGAGAAAAAAGGGCAAAAAGGGCAAAAAAAGGTCGAAATCGCATAAAACATTAAATAAATAAAAAAATAATTAGAATTTTGAAAATCGGTTTTCACGTGTCCCCTTCCCTCCCCCCCAGGTCTCCGATTGCCAAATTTCGTAGCTCTCCGACGCGCGGTCGCGAAACGTATAGTGTATAAGACAGACACACACACACACAGACATTGCCTTTTATTATTTACTAGCCGCCTTTGGCGACCAGCCTGTTCGCTACCCTTGAAAATTCTGACCGTGGCAAACTCGTTGGCGCGAACTACCAGAAAGGTGTAAGGTAACTGCTTGGAAGGCCAGGAAGTGCCACACAATTTAGACCGGAACCCAATGGGGGAGGCATCCAAAGAGACCGTACCCTCCTTCCCCTACCACAAACCTCTCGGAAGGACTTGCAGTCCCACACGATTAACGTGATCGTACTCCACGTGAACACGGCTGCAGTTTTGGCAATGGCGGGAATCGAACCCGGGCCTACCGAGTGAAATTCCCGCGCGCTAACCACTGGGCTACCGTGCCATCCGCGACAATCTCCATAACTTTATTTTTATTCGGCAATTTTGGGAATCGAACCCGGGCCTACCAAGTGCAAATCCCGCGCACTAACCACTGGGGTACTTCACCCTCCGCGATATTCTTCATAACTTTCTTTTTATTCACCCAATTTAGACCGGAACCAAGTGGGAGAAGCATCCACAGGGACCGTACCCTTCTTCCCCTACCACCAACCTCTCGGAAGGACTTACAGACCCACATGTTTAACGTGATCGTACTCCGCGTAAACACGGCGGCAATTTTGGGAATCGAACCCGGGCCTACCGAGTGCAATTTCCGCGCGCAAACCATTGGGCTACTTTGCCCTACGCGACAATCTCCATAACTTTCTTTTTATTCATCCAATTTAGACCGTACCCTCCTTCCCCTACCACCAACTTCTCGGAAGGACTCACGGACCCACATGTTTAACGTGCTCGTACTCCGCGTAAACACGGCGGCAATTTTGGGAATCGAACCCGGGCCTGGTAACTGGTTGGACGGCCAGGATGTGCCACCCAATTTAGACCGGAACCCAGTGGGGGAGGCATCCACAGGGAACGTACCCTCCTTCCCCTACCACCAACCTCTCGGAAAAACATACGGACCCATATGTTTAACGTGATCGTACTCCATGTCAGTGGCGGAAATCGAACCCGGGCCTACCGCGTGCAATTCCCGCGCGCTAACCACTGGGCTACTTCGCCCTCCGCGACAATCTCCATAACTTTCTTTTTATTCACCCAATTTAGACCGTACCCTCCTTCCCCTACCACCAACCTCTCGGAAGGACTCACGAACCCACATGTTTAACGTGATCGTACTCTGCGTGAACGTGGCGTAAGTTTTGGCAGTGGCGGGAATCGAACCCGGGCCTACTGAGTGCAATTCCCGCGCGCTAACCACTGGGCTGCCGCGCCCTCCGCGACAATCTCCATAACTTTCTACATATTCACCCAATTTAGACGGGAACCCAGTGGGGGAGGCATCCACAGGGGCTGTATCCTCCTTCCCCTACCACCAACCTCTCGGAAGGACTTACGGACCCACATATTTAACGTGATCGTATTCCACGTAAACACGGCGGCAGTTTTGGCAGTGGCGGGAATCGAACCCGGGCCTACCGCTAACTTCCCGCGCGCTAATTTGCAATTTAAAATGACCATATGCTTAATTCCGTCATCCTCATTCCATTGTTTCATTGTTCCATCATTTAAAATATCCATAAAATTAAAATATCCATTTAAAATATCCAAAAGTTAAAATATACATTTAAAAAATCCAGATCGTCCCATCATTTAAAATATAAATATAATAATTTATATAGAGCAAAGGAGCTCTATTCAGAACCGTGACGTCACCTCCACCTTGACGTCCCCACCCACCACCTTCCCTGCTTCAGCGGGGAAGAAACGAAGCGGCACGCCGAGCGGAACGCCGAGAAATTTAAAATCATGACGTCTTTAAAATTGCGATCCTGAAGGCAATTTTCATTATTTCTGGACCAGATTAGACTTGTAAGAATGCCAGATATTTCAGCTTTCTAAAAATGTAAATTATTAGTCGAAATTATGAGTACTTTTTACTATGCGAGAATTTAAAACCAAAAATCGTTTTTTTGAGCCAAAAGTGACTTTTGTTTTAAAATCTTTAAAAAATATTAGAAATCGAAATGGAGATTTGAAATTGATATATTTTTACTCGCAATTGTCTGCTCTTTCCGATGGTGTGAGTTGTTTTTTTCTACGACGTCTGGATCGTGGAGAAAAAAGGGCAAAAAGGGCAAAAAAAGGTCGAAATCGCATAAAACATTAAATAAATAAAAAAATAATTAGAATTTTGAAAATCGGTTTTCACGTGTCCCCTTCCCTCCCCCCCCGGGTCTCCGATTGCCAAATTTCGTAGCTCTCCGACGCGCGGTCGCGAAACGTATAGTGTATAAGACAGACACACAGACACACACACACACACAGACATTGCCTTTTATTATTTAAGACTAGCCGCCTTTGGCGACCAGCCTGTTCGCTACCCTTGAAAATTCTGACCGTGGCACACTCGCTGGCGCGACCTTACCAGAAGGTGTAAGGTAACTGTTTGGACGGCCAGGAAGTGCCACCCAATTTAGACCGGAACTCAGTGGGGGAGACATCCACAGGGACCGTACCCTCCTTCCCCTACCACCAACCTTTCGGAAGGACTTACGATCCCACATGTTTAACGTGATCGTACTCCGCGTGAACGCGGCTGCAGTTTTGGCAGTGGCGGGAATCGAACCCGGGCCTACCCAGTGAAATTCCCGCGCGCTAACCACTGGTGTACTTCGCCCTCCGCGACATTTTCCATAACTTTCTTTTTATTCACCAAATTTAGACCGGAACCCAGTGGGAGAGGCACCCACGGGGACCGTACCCTCCTTCCCCAACCACCAACCTCTCGAAAGGACTTACAGACACACATGTTTATTCCGCGTGATCGTACTCCGCGTGAACACGGCGGCAATTTTGGAAATCGAACCCGGGCCTACCGCGTGCAATTCCCGCGCGCTAACCACTGGGCTACTTCGCCCTCCGCGACAATCTCCATAACTTTCTTTTTATTCACCCAATTTAGGCCGTACCCTCCTTCCCCTACCACCAACCTCTCAGAAGGACTCACGAACCCACATGTTTAACGTGGTCGTACTCTGCGTGAACGTGGCGTAAGTTTTGGCAGTGGCGGGAATCGAACCCGGACCTACTGAGTGCAATTCCCGCGCGCTAACCACTGGGCTGCCGCGCCCTCCGCGACAATCTCCATAACTTTCCATATATTCATCCAATTTAGACGGGAACCCAGTGGGGGAGGGATCCACAGGGGCCGTATCCTCCTTCCCTTACCACCAACCTCTCGGAAGAACTTACGGACCCACATATTTAACGTGATCGTATTCCACGTAAACACGGCGGCAGTTTTGGCAGTGGCGGGTATCGAACCCGGGCCTACCGCTAACTTCCCGCGCGCTAATTTGCGATTTAAAATGACCATATGCTTAATTCCATCATCCTCATTCCATTGTTTCATTGCTCCATCATTTAAAATATCCATAAAATTAAAATATCCATTTAAAATATCCAAAAGTTAAAATATACATTTAAAAAATCCATATCGTCCCATCATTTAAAATATAAATATAATAATTTATATAGAGCAAAGGAGCTCTATTCAGAACCGTGACGTCACCTCCACCTTGACGTCCCCACCCACCGCCTTCCCTCCTTCAGCGGGGGAGAAACGAAGCGGCACGCCGAGCGGAACGCCGAGCGGAACGCCGAGAAATTGAAATTCGGAAACTTTTAAAATCCCGATCCTGTGGGCAATACGGAATATTTCCTGACCAGATTGGACTTGTAAGAATGCCAGATGTTTGACCTTTCTAAAAATGTAAATTATTAGTCGAAATTATGAGTACTTTTTACTATGCGAGAATTTAAAAACCAAAAATCGTTTTTTTGAGTCAAAAGTGACTTTTGCTTTAAAATCAGAAAAAAATATTAGAATTTATCGCTGAGATTTGAAATTGATATATTTTTACTCGCAATTGTCTGCTCTTTCCGATGGTGTGAGTTGTTTTTTTCTACGACGTCTGGATCGTGGAGAAAAAAGGGCAAAAAGGGCAAAAAAAGGTCGAAATCGCATAAAACATTAAATAAATAAAAAAATAATTAGAATTTTGAAAATCGGTTTTCACGTGTCCCCTTCCCTCCCCCCCAGGTCTCCGATTGCCAAATTTCGTAGCTCTCCGACGCGCGGTCGCGAAACGTATAGTGTATAAGACAGACACACACACACACAGACATTGCCTTTTATTATATAGACTAGCCGCCTTTGGCGACCAGCCTGTTCGCTACCCTTGAAAATTCTGACCGTGGCAAATTGTAACCGTGGCACACTCGCTGGCGCGACCTTACCAGAAGGTGTAAGGTAACTGTTTGGACAGCCAGGAAGTGCCACCCAATTTAGACCGGAACTCAGTGGGGGAGACATCCACAGGGACCGTTCCCTCCTTCCCCTACCACCAACCTTTCGGAAGGACTTACGATCCCACATGTTTAACGGGATTGTACTCCGCGTGAACGCGGCTGCAGTTTTGGCAGTGGCGGGAATCGAACCCGGGCCTACCCAGTGAAATTCCCGCGCGCTAACCACTGGTGTACTTCGGCCTCCGCGACATTTTCCATAACTTTCTTTTTATTCACCGAATTTAGACCGGAACCCAGTGGGAGAGGCACCCACGGGGACCGTACCCTCCTTCCCCAACCACCAACCTCTCGAAAGGACTTACAGACACACATGTTTATTCCGCGTGATCGTACTCCGCGTGAACACGGCGGCAATTTTGGAAATCGAACCCGGGCCTACCGCGTGCAATTCCCGCGCGCTAACCACTGGGCTACTTCGCCCTCCGCGACAATCTCCATAACTTTCTTTTTATTCACCCAATTTAGGCCGTACCCTCCTTCCCCTACCACCAACCTCTCAGAAGGACTCACGAACCCACATGTTTAACGTGATCGTACTCTGCGTGAACGTGGCGTAAGTTTTGGCAGTGGCGGGAATCGAACCCGGACCTACTGAGTGCAATTCCCGCGCGCTAACCACTGGGCTGCCGCGCCCTCCGCGACAATCTCCATAACTTTCTATATATTCATCCAATTTAGACGGGAACCCAGTGGGGGAGGCATCCACAGGGGCCGTATCCTCCTTCCCTTACCACCAACCTCTCGGAAGAACTTACGGACCCACATATTTAACGTGATCGTATTCCACGTAAACACGGCGGCAGTTTTGGCAGTGGCGGGTATCGAACCCGGGCCTACCGCTAACTTCCCGCGCGCTAATTTGCAATTTAAAATGACCATATGCTTAATTCCATCATCCTCATTCCATTGTTTCATTGTTCCATCATTTAAAATATCCATTTAAAATATCCAAAAGTTAAAATATACATTTAAAAAATCCATATCGTCCCATCATTTAAAATATAAATATAATAATTTATATAGAGCAAAGGAGCTCTATTCAGAACCGTGACGTCACCTCCACCTTGACGTCCCCACCCACCACCTTCCCTCTTTCAGCGGGGGAGAAACGAAGCGGCACGCCGAGCGGAACGCCGAGAAATTGAAATTCGGAAACTTTTAAAATCCCGATCCTGTGGGCAATACGGAATATTTCCTGACCAGATTGGACTTGTAAGAATGCCAGATGTTTGACCTTTCTAAAAATGTAAATTATTAGTCGAAATTCTGAGTACTTTTTACTATGCGAGAATTTAAAAACCAAAAATCGTTTTTTTGAGTCAAAAGTGACTTTTGTTTTAAAATCATAAAAAAATATTAGAATTTGTCCCTGAGATTTGAAATTGATATATTTTTACTCGAAATTCTCTGCTCTTTCCGATGGTGTGATTTGTTTTTTTCTACGATGTCCGGATCGTGGAGAAAAAAGAGCAAAAAGGTCAAAAAACGGTCGAAATCGCATAAAACATTAAATAACAAAAAAAATAATTAAAATTTTAAAAATCGGTTTTCACGTGTCCCCTTCTCACCCCCCAGGGTCTCCGATTGCCAAATTTCGTAGCTCTCCGACGCGCGGTCGCGAAACGTATAGTGTATAAGACAGACAGACAGACAGACAGACGCACAGACTGACATTGCCTTTTATTATTTAAGAAGAAGATATTCCAGACTCCAGTTCTAAATAAATTTGCGTGAAAAAAATTCAGAAATTCTTATGCAACTGATCTTACAATCAATTGTTTACATTCTGCAAACATTAAAAAACCAATTAAATATAATGGAATATAAATGATAAGAATGATTTCACTTCAATATATTTCACTTTTTCAACCCGGGTTCAATCCAGAACTAATTGGGTGATATTATTCATTTACATTCCCATATGTTCCACAGATTGTCTCAACAATATACTAAAATTTCATTTTGATAAAATCATTTTTACGGCAATTTTCGGGCGAATGGATAGACAGACAGAAGTATGTGAAAAATCGGTAGCAACTTTTCAATTGTATTGATTTCATTCTTTGGGTAAGTATATCGAAATGCTAAGTTCTTTTAGAAATATATAAAAGTTTAACTTACACGCTTGCCTTATTATTCTTTATGACGAATAATGTGTTATTCTTTATGACGAATACTAAAATTAAGTACATATAATTCAATTTTTGTATTCTTTTCTTGTACATTTTTACTTTCCCTGCAATACATGGTAATGTATAGGGAAAGTATTGGAATCATGCCGAAAATCACAACTCGAGTTTTCGACGGATCTACATGTTTTGAGACCTCTAGAATACGAAAAAACCATTTTTAACGTGACGTCTGTGTGTGTGTCTGTCTGTCTGTCTGTTTGTCTGTTTGTCTGTGTGTCTGTCTGTGCAATGTATTTATCCACTCTAACTCAAAAACTAATGGACCGAATTTCATAAAATTTGGTAGGTAAGTCACTTGGGTATGACCGTGGTGCTGATTAGTTTTTGGTACGATTCGTAAAAACAGAACCCGCCTTTTTTTGCGAAATGGCCCGTAAAAATGTCATGTATCCACTCTAGCTAAAATACTAATTGACCAAATTACACAAAATTTGGTAGATAAGTTACTTGTACGGTACTCTGGTGCTGATTAGATTTTGGTATTAATCGGAAAAGAGCAACCTGCCTTTTTTTACGAAATGGCCCGCAAAAATGTCATGTATCCACTCTAACTAAAATATTAATTGACCAAATTTCACAAAATTTGATAGATAAGTTACTTGTACGATACTCTGGTGCTGATTAGATTTCGGTATTATTCGGAGAGGAACAACTTGCCTTTTTTTACGAAATGGCCCTCAAAAATCGCAAAATCTAAAAAAAGCTACGCATGTTCAAATATATCTATTAAATGCTTGTTTTATACGTAATTTTTGATGAGAAAAATAATAAGAACAACTCTATTACTCTAGGACTAACCATTCTCGAGATATTTGAGATTTTTCGCATTTAGTTATGCCACTTTTAGAAAAATGTCTAATTACCAAATAAAAACAGAAATTGAATTAAAAAGCACAAATTTAGTTTCATTTTGTGCAATTAAACTCAATGTAATGAATTATTAAAGAAAAAAAAATATGAATTTGAGTCTGCAGGGAAAGTCATGTGCTGCCCACATCAGATTTTCACTTTCCCTGCAATACATGGTAATGTATAGGGGAAGTATTGGAATCATGCCGAAAATCGTAACTCGAGTTTTCGACAGATCTTCACGTTTCGAGAGCTCTGAAATACGGAAAAACTATTTTTAGCGTGACGTCTGTGTATGTGTCTGTCTGTCTGTCTGGGTGTCTGTGTGTCTGTCTGTCTGCAGATTTTGTATCCACTATAACTAAAACACTAATGGAATGAATTTCATAACATTTGGTAGGTAAGTGACTTGGGTATGACCCTGGTGCTGATTAGTTTTTGGTACGATTCGTAAAAACAGAACTCGCCTTTTTTTGCGAAATGGCCAGCAAAAATTTCATGTATCCACTCTAACTAAAATACTAATTGACCAAATTTCACAAAATTTGGTAGATAAGTTATTTGTGGGATACTTTGCTGATTAGATTTTGGTATTATTCGGGGAAAAACAAGCTGCTTTTCTTTAAAAAATGGCCCTCAAAAATTGCCAAAATCTAAAAAAAAGCTACGTATGTATATATCAATTAAATGCTTGTTTGATACGTAATTTTTGATGAGGAAAATAATAAGAACAGTTCTATTACTCTAGGGCTAACCGTTCTCGAGATATTTGAGATTCTTCGCATTTAGTTATGCCAGATTTAGAAAAATGTCCAATTACCAAATAAAAGCAGAAATTGAATTAAAAATGCAAATTTAGTGTTATTTTGTACAATTAAACTCAATCTAATGAATTATTGAAGAAATAAAGAAAATATGAATTTAAGCCTGCAAGGAAAGCCATGTGCTGCCCACATCAGATTTTTATTTTCCCTGCCATACATGATAATGTATAGGGAAAGTACTGGAATCATGCCGAAAATCGCAATCCGAGTTTTCGACGGTCTGCACGTTTCGAGACCTCTAGAACACGAAAAAACTATTTTTAGCGTGATGTCTGTGTGTGTGTCTGTCTGTTTGTGTGTCTATCTGTCTGTGTGTGTGTCTGTCTGTTTGTGTGTCTATCTGTCTGTGTGTCTGTGCAATGTCTGTGCTTTTAGCATGGCGTCTCTGTGTGCGTCTGTCCGTGCGTTTGTCCGTGTGTCTGTCTGTCTGTTTGTCTGTCTGTGTGTCTGTGCAATGTATTTATCCACTCTAGCTCAAAAACTAATGGACCGAATTTCATAAAATTTGGTAGGTAAGTCACTTGGATGTGACCTTGGTGCTGATTAGTTTTTGGTACGATTCGTAAAAACAAAACCCGCCTTTTTTTGCGAAATGGCCCGTAAAAATTTCATGTATCCGCTCTAGCTAAAATACTAATTTACCAAATTTCACAAAATTTCGTAGATAAGTTACTTGTTGGACACTCTGGTGCTGATTCAATTTTGGTACGATTCGGAAAGTAACAACCTGCCCTTTTTTACGAAATGGCCCGCAAAAATCGCCAAAATCTAAAAAAAAGACTACGCATGCTGAACTGTATCAATTAAATTCTTGTTTTATACGCAATTTTTGACGATGAAAATAACATAACACACTCCATTACACTTTAGGACTAACCGTTCTCAAGATATTTGAGATTTCTAGCATTTTTGTTACGCCGCTATCGGAAAAATGTCCAATTACCAAATAAAAATAAAATTGAATTAAAAATACAAATTTAGTGTAATTTGGTGCAATTAAACTCAATCTAATGAATTCTTAAAGAAATAAAAAAATATGAATTTAAGTCTGCAGGGAAAGTCATGTGCTGCCCACATCAGATTTTTACTTTTCTTTAAACGAAATGCCTAGTTTTGTTGAAGCATTCGATTTTAATTACATGGTTCCATTTAATTGCCCCATTCCTGCTAATTTAGAACGATTATAATTAGACAGTTTACGTTTCCGAGATTCATTTTATGCTAAGAGATTATATTTACACCGAAGAAAAAATCGTAATTTATTGTCAGAAATTCTACACCTTTCATTAATATTTTTATGCATTATTTCAAACATGCACTTAATTTTTTTCGAGCGGGTATTAATGGCTTCATTAAGTGTCGCCGTGTGGACAGACGAGAAGAAGCTGAAGTGTTACTTCGAAACGTTTGGATTAAAGCCGTACCTTACATTGCATGCATTTTAATGGAAATAGATTGTTTTGTTACAGAATACGTTATGCACTCACGAACAATGAAAGTTGCGCACCAAGAAGAAAGCATGGTACAACCTCGAAATGATGTAAATAGCTAGAGGGCTGGCTGGTATGCCAATGATTCTAGTCTGGTGTGATTGCGCATGACCGTACACCCATGAGTGGTCTGCAAGCATGAGCCAGCGGCCTTATAAACTAGCGTGTAGTCGACGCCCCATGAATGGGAGAAGCTTCGGCTGATGCAAGCACGAGTACGGAGTGAAAAGAATGGTGGGTAGACGCCAGAAACTTCGATATACGCAACTGACGGACTTCGAGAAAGGCCTGATCATCGGGCTGAAAACCGCAGGGTAGTCAGCGCGCCGGATAGCATTTCACGTGGATCGTTCGGACTATATTGTCCAACGGTGTAAGGAGCACGGGTCACGGGACACCACTCAGACACGGAATACTGGCTTTGGACGGACCAGGCATACCACGAGTAGAGAGAATCGAATGATCGTACGGCAGACCCGAATAGAGCCCACGGCGACCCGATCCGCGATACAGGCACATGTAGCGGCTCCTGTGTGCCCACGTACCATATCTAGACGCCTGAAGGAAGTGAATCTGCGATTCCAGCGTCTCTTACGTGTGCTGCCGTTAACACGGGAACATCGACGGCTCTGGTTGCAGTGGTGCCGGACCAAAGCAACGTGGAATGCCACAGATTGGCGATGTATGGTGTTTAGCGATAAGTGCCGCTTCGTTTTGGGGACCGATGATCAGCTTGTCCGGGTGTGGAGGTCCCCTGCACACGGCCCCAATCCCAACCTCGTTCTCGAGCGCTACACCAGCCCCACTGCAGGCATCATGGGCTGGGGAGCCATAGCCTACGACAGCCGATACGCTCTAGTAGTGGTATCTGGAATATTGACGTGCCAGCGGTACGTGGATGAGGTTCTACGGTCCCATGTGCATTCGTTTCTCATCGGTGTCTCATTCGTTTCCGGGGTTCCAGGTGTGCAAACCCAGACCGAGGGCCCTGACTCAATAGTTTATAGGGCATTAAACGCCGACCGGGGGATTACAGGTGCGTAATCCCCCGTAATTCCAGGTGCGTAATTTCAGCAGGATAATGCCTGGCCGCATATGGCTCGGGTCGCTCAGGCCAGCCTGAGTCATGTTCAGACACTTCCAAGGCCTGCCAGCTCCCCAGACCTGTCCCCTGTCGAGCATGTGTGGGACCAGTTCAAACGCCAGCTGCCTCGTAGCCGCAATCTTCGGGATTTGGAACGTAACGTCCAACATGTGTGGATTCGTCTGCCACAAGACAACATTAGGTGTCTGTTCGACACCATGCCGGACCGTATTGCTGCTTGTATAGCAGCACGATGCGTTGCGAAGCGCTATTGCGGATGACCGGACTGTGTACCACAGCTCCCTCTGTACATGTTCTGCTGCGCTGTATTTGTGATCATGTATATCATTCAGCTGTATTCTTCCATCAATAAAATTTCAGATCCATCCTATGCTTCCTTCTTAGCGCGCAACTGTCATTGTCTGTGAGTGTATTTCGCTGTGGATTTCTCATAATTTATTTTTACGTTGGAATTATTTAAAGTTAGACATATTGTCATAAATAAGAAAAATGCTCTAATTTCGACTGTAGTTTAATTAGTTTATTTCAGCAGTTTAAATGTTTATTTTCTCCAATCGCTAAGTAAAATGTTTACTCTCGCCAATTGTAAGGGGAATAAACCGAATCAACAAATATATTTTTCTCCTTGTTAGGTTTGAAATCAAAACAGAGAACATCAAATATTTGATAGCTTCATTTTGTAGAAAAAACTAAAGTACATTTAAGGTTATATACGAAAAGCAAATATTGAAGTAGTTTTCAGAAAACAAAAGAGATTTTAAATCAATCTGGATCAAATTAAATTGACCATGATCAAATTAAATATTTATCAAATTAAAATCAATCTTGATCAAATTAATTTAAATCAATAGATTTTAAATCAATCAATTTTAAGTTAACTTGTTTACGGCTAACTGTGTGTATCAAAAGATATTCAAGTAAATTTCTCCTTCTGCTTTTTTCTGCCATCGGTTTACACCAAATAACCGAACATAGTATTATACTCTAATACCACATACAAAATAGTTGAAATTTTAGTAGATTTTAGTTGAAATTTTCTTAACATTTTCCAAAAATCTTTATTCTATTCATAACTAGAAAAAGTACCTAATTAAATCAGGGATCAATTGACTTCATTCATTTAGTTTTTCAAAAGGCATAGCTTTCCTAAATTCGAAAGAAAATGAACTATGTAAACCATAGTTACATTAACTCGAATTTCTCATACCAGAATCCATTTTTGTAATAAATTTTTTTCAAATTTTACAAGAAAAATTTTGAAATATCGGTAAAGTAGGCCCAGATGATTACAATCATGGCGTGTTAAACTTCACTTTAAAGGGCTTGACAAAATATTTCGATTGATACCATAATTGACAATATGTCCCCGGAGGGGGGACTTTCTCCGAAGGCTAATGGCGTCACGAACAATTTTTTCACAAATTTTTTTATCGCGGCTATTTTTCACAACAGTGATTGAAAATATAAAGTTTGGTGATCATTGAGCCATAAATAGACCATTTTATGTATGATTATGTACAATTTTATCCTATGCTGCCATGTCAAAAAAAAATAACATATTTCGAAGTTTTCGTTCGAATTAAAAAAATCAATCAAATTCTAGATTTTAGGATAGCAAGTCCCGTTTAATGATAGCCAATATTTCATAAAAATCTATTAATTTTTGTGGCCGCTATCGTCTACACAAGATATCAAACACATAGAGACAAACAGACGAACGAGCATCATTCCAAAAATAGTCAAAAAGTTTTCAGGAGGTATCAAAACATATATTGGCAGCAAAATTTCGAACTCAAAAATATTCGTAAAAAACAATGCTTTCTCTTTGCTATATTACATAGAATGAGAATTTAAAAATGGTAACATAAAAAACATTAAATACTTACTATCCAAGTAAAATTTTCATCAGAACTTTGTCAGTTTTTAGCATAATAGTTAGTATGATAATATAATATTATATTAAAAAATGTAACGATATATTTTAAATTCTTAAAGTTATAAAACTGATAAATAAAATCACCTTCGTCAAATACACAACTGTTTTTCCGTCTAAAAATATCTGCACATTGTCATTGTCGTTTATCTGGCATAAAATTAGTTCTGATGTAGAAATTTTGACGGATTTTCTGTTTTAAATGTTCAAAACTTTTAAACTAATTCAAATCTGGACTGAGTGCATCTTCCGGGATCTGAAATAGACCTTTCAAAGTCCACTTCAAAGAGAAGATCTTGCTATTCGCCGCAGTAGCTCAAAGGTAGAGAGTCAGCTGTCTCGTTTCGAGATCTAGGATTCGGTTCCCGGTTGGAGCAGCAAGGTTCTTTACAACCTGTGCAGACTTCCGAGAGGTTGGTGGTAGGGGAAGGAGGGTACGGTCCCTGTGGATGCCTCCCCCACTGGGTTCCGGTCTAAATTGTGTGGCACTTCCTGGCCGTCCAAATAGTTACCTTACACCTTTCTGGTAGGTCGGACGGTCTGGGTCTCAACAACAACAACCTGTGTAGAAAATTTTGCTGTTGTTCGACCCTACGAATTTTTACTATACAGGGTGTCCCAAAAGATCGAAACAAGCTTTAATTCTTTACTTGTTGGAGATAAGTGGGCAATGTAAATTGCAAAAATGTTGAAAGTAAGGTAGAAAATAAGACTACGTTAATGAAATTGTCCTCCCATTCATTTTCAAAACGTTACCCTTTTTAAATTTTTATACGACCCCCTTTAGACAAATTTGGTCACTCAGAAAATTTTTATTTTCAATGCAACAAGATCATCAAAAAAACCGCATATCTGTATCTTTACATTCAACTGAATTATGATAAAGAAAAAAATCTGACTTATGCCACTTTTCCTTACCACGTGAACAGTTGTTGCATCAGAGAAAATAGGGATCATAAACAAATTGACGATGGAAATTGTTTAGATGAAAAACACGTTAATATGTGCCAAAATTTTTGATGACAAATGCATCTAAATAAAGCATTACACAGACAGAGATCATATAAAGCAGTGGTACTCACAATGCTGTTGGGTCTCCTATGTATTATCATCCAGTTTTATCTTTTTTGTGATATGTCACAAATTTACACTTCGAAGTTGATATAGGGTCCCCAATCACACTGTTTAGTTTTCAATTAAATATAACTCACTCAATTTTAAAGATACAGATATGCGGGATTTTTTAATGATCTTGTTGCATTAAAAATAAAAATTTTCTGATTGACCCAATTTGTCAAATAGCGTCGTATAAAAATTTAAAATGTGTAACTTTTTGAAAATTAAAGGGAGAACTATTTCATTAACGTAGTCTTATGTCGTATCCTACTTTCAACATTTTTGCAATTTGCATTGCCCACTTATCTCCAACAGGTAAAGAATTAAAGCGCTTTTCAATCCCTTTGGGACACTCTGTAGACTATACACAAATAACGTCTTTTAGGAGGGACCCCCTCACCCTCTTCATTATACTTAATTTTATCATTGCCATTAAAATGAAGGAGTTTTAAATTGCTTTCAAGCTATTACGATCAAATTCATTTTCTTTTCAAGACGTGATACAAAACCCTTTTCAAATAAATGATTCATCCCCAAAGCTATATTTCCAATTGTATGGTTCGATAAACTAAGACGCAATCATATGAATTTATTTCAAGCAGAACGTAATTTTACTAAAATAGAAGTGCTTATATAAATACAAAATGTTAGGAGATGTTCTCTACGTTTTGTAAGTGTGACTATTTGCTGAATCACCATAGCAACCGCGTTTTACAGCGACGAACATAAGTGATTCTAAACAATAAGCCTCAAATGCTTTTCGACTGCAATCTTTAAAATGCGATGAATTACATATGACTTATTGAAGAGTTTGTCTTTAAAATGGATATTTTAACGTAATTTATGAGATGTCATTACGATTTGGGAAAGTTTAAGAATTGATATTATGCGTATGTTTTTTAAACGCATGATTAATAATAAACATTGTATTGACTTTAATACTATATCAACATATTTCAGGACTTAAATGTATAAAAACTCATAGGACTTAGGAACTACAGGGAACTTTAATAACAATTCTCATAGTTTTCTGTGTAAGTTTCTGGTTTTCCTTGTCCTGCATGTCTATAGGTCATTCATCTTTTCAAGTGAAGGAAAACATAGAAAATTAATTTTTGTCACAAATTATATTTAATTTACTTTTTCTACATAAATAGTATATAACCGCCCGTCCATACAGTTGCCTTACACCTTTCTGGTAGGTCGGACGGTCTGGGTCTCAACAACAACATAAATAGTATAATGATGGGAAAAGTGTTCTGAAATTCAAATTCTAGTTCTCGTCAGAGGAGCACGGTTTGATCATCCCTGAACTCAAATTGAAAGATTTGAGGTGATGTTTCAGTGTACGTGTGTATCTGTGGATGCCTGTAGTCTACCTCTGAGACTGTGGATGAGATATTTAAAAAACAAATGGAACGTTTTGAACGTAAATAGGTAATTTAATTACAATCGGTGGATACTGAAATCCAGTAGATATTAAACTAGATCAAACGTTTAGAAGTTCCCAAATTTTCGAAAGAATTTTTGAAAAAAAATTAAAAAATAGTCAGTACTTTTAATAATGTTAAATAAATAGTCATTTTGTACGGATTTTTTATTCTAAAACTAGCTTGAATCGTTTTTAACACTTTACAACAAAGTTGAAAAGTGTTTATGACTTTGTTCATTCTGTCTGTCTGTCTGTCTGTTTGTCTGTCTGTCTGGCCGTAGCACGATAACTGCCGTAAAAATGACTTAATCAAAATGAAATTTTAGTATGCTGTTCAGACGGTCTGTAGGACCTATGGGAATATAAATGAATAATATCACCCAATTAGTTTTGGATTGAACCCGGGTTGAAAAAATGAAATACATTGAGCCCTATGGGACCTAATTTTTCAAACATTTTTTAAGCGGATTTAAAATTCACAAATTGCTTCGAAAATTTTAGGTAATAGTCAAATTGTTCCATAAAATATATAAAAAAAATTCAGCGAAATATATTCAGTAGTTTTTTAAATAAAAATTAAAATAATAATTACACATCTTATATGAAACGATCACGTGACCATGATATGAAACGATCACATGACCCACTTCAAAATGATATATGACATCCATCTTGTTTCAAAATCGTGATTTTTTAAAGTTCTTTTTAATTCATATTGAGTGTTGTATCCGTCCTAAAACTACTTTATTTTTGTTTAAATTCTGTGCATCTACATACTAAAACAACACAATGACAATATATTTGAGTTTAAATTCTCATTCAAATTTGATTATTTCTACAACTAAGCCTATTTTTCACCTATGTAAAATGTAAACAGCAAAATATGTAGAATGAGTTGTATTAGAATTACTGTATTTCTTTAACACAAAATAATTCAGTCCATGGAGTCTGCATGGCTGATATGAATGAAATATTAATTGGTTTTATAAACAGAAGGGCGATTTTTTTCGATGAAGTTTTAAGCATAGAGTTTATGAATTGTAGCTCCATGGTCTTAATTTTTAAATAAAATAAATTATATATTATAGTATTGTGATGAATGAAATGGAGAAAGTTATGAATGAAATCCTGCTTTTATAGAGAGATCCAGGCGTGTTATTTTTTCTATGACGTCATTTGAATTTATTTCAGTTGTTTTCGATGAAGTTTTCAAATATAATAAATTATCGTAGTATTATGATAGTTTTAAAAATATTACCGTGGAATGTATTGCATTTGAGAGATATTTAAACCAGGCAATTTATATTTCAATGCCGTCATTTGAATGGAGTTCATTTTTCTCAATGAAGGTTTAAGTTTTCAAATATAATAAATCAATGTAGTATTGTGATAAGTTTTAAAATATTACCGAGGAATGTATTGCATTTTCGACTTTTTTAAATAAAATTGTATTGAAGTTGGAAAGTGTTTCATAATCAATGCTTTAAGCATGATTGATCTTTCTTGTTGAATACTAGTTTGAACCGTTTTTGAGATATTGCACGTTTTTTAAATAAATGTACTTTAAATATACATAAAAATAAACATTAACTACTAAGTATAATAAAATATGTAATACTTAGAAAAAAATGGCGACTTTGGCGACTAATTTGGCGAAATATTGCCAACTTCGTGACATTTTTAATGTGGTGCCAAATTTGCAAAATAGACATTAAAGTTAAGAAAATGACGTCAAGTAAATGAAGTTATAATTAGCACATTTTAATATACTGGTCAATGGAGTATATTGCATAGTTGATGTTAGCAATATTTCCAATTGTCAAGTTATAATTGCTTGAAATATGGATTAATTTGTTACATTAAAATAATTTTACATGTTTCCATTCAGAAAAGCACCCAATGTCACTATACATATTTCAACGTTAAAAAAATTGGGCCGTGGATCTTGTTCACCGGTATTTCGCATTTAAAGAAGTAAAGTCATTGCCTTATGTAGAGAGAGAGTCACGTGATGCCTACATCCGAATTTTTCTTTCAAACCTGACTTATATTTTATTCCAATCTTTATACTAGTATTAATAAAGTATGCGTATTGCAGATTAATTTAGCGAGTTGAATTTGTATATTTGATTTTAATGTCGAAATTTTGAAATTTTCAAGCTTAATTAATTTTTATTTACTGCTGCGTTTTGATGTTACTTTGCATTTAATGTCTTAGCGCCTTGAATAATCCAAAATCAATACTCGTATTTTAATATTTATGTAATATATAATGGTTATACTTCAATGTACTTTTAAATTTTCACAATCAAATGCGTAAAGGAGAATTTTTCTTCAACAAACATTCATGTTATTTTCTTACTGCAGTGAGTACAGGCAGGATAGCGTTCCATAATTCGATCAAGTGCCTAACATTTTAAGTACACCGTAAATTTAAAATGCACGTTACGTAGTTTAAAGTAACATGAATTTTTACATTCCTTATATACATAATGTAAAAGGAAATTATTGTGACGGGGTCTAAAATTCGAATTCGAGTTTTCGACGGGAGAGCACGTTTCAAGCATCCCTGATTACGAATCGAACATTTTTGAGGTGATGTCTGTGTATGTGTGTGTGAAAGTATGTCTGTGTGTGTGAAAGTATGTCTATGCGTGTGTGTGTATGTGTGTGTGAAAGTATGTTGTGTGTGTGTGTGTGTGTTGAAGACCCAGACCGTCCGACTCATCCGGAGGACTTGAGCAACTATTTGGACGGCCGGCGTGTGTGTGTTGTTGTTGTTGTTGTTGAAACCCAGACCGTCCGACCTACCAGAAAGCGGCGTGTGTGTGTGTGTGTGTGTGAAAGTATGTGTCTGTGTGTATGTGTGTGTGTATGAAAGTATGTGTGTGTGTGTGTGAAAGTATGTGTATGTGTGTGTGTGCCCGTGTGTCTGTGCGAGTGTGTGTGTGCATGTGATATCCACAACACACGATCAAAAGAAACATTTAGAATTTAATATATCACGACTATTACAATTAGCGAATATTAGAAACTTATTGATTTTAAGCGCAAAGAAACGTTCGGACACACAGTTTGGAAACACGGAATTTAGCTCAGGTTGTATAAAGCTATAAATATCAAGTTTATAATAAGATTGCTAATCTATAACAGTGGTTTCAAAATACTGCCCTTGAGTCAAATGAGGCCCGCGAGCTGCTCTAATTCGGTCTGCGGCCTGGTGCACGACTGAGGTAAAAAAATGGAAATGAAATTAATGTAACATTTATCATAATTTAAGAGCATACCGTTTCACATCTATTACGCTGTTTTTACTTTTTCCACATGAAATACGCTGTTTGTATCCCGGATTTAAAATCAGAATGCAGAATTATTACGGCACCACAACTACAATATTTATTTTTTGTACCTTCTCATCTGTACTTTATCGCCTGTTCCCATTAGCAGTGTTCGATAGTCTCTCCTAAAAACAAAAACGAATTTCTACAAACTTAAAAATTTGCACAGGTCCTTACATCTATTTTTGGTGCGACATATTTACGTGAATTTTGTTTTAATTATAATTTTAAAATCCGTGTAGACCAGCACCCGCTGATGATAAAAAATATTAATAAGGCTAAATGTTCCAGTAAAGGAACAAGACATCTATATTTGTTCCTTTACTCGACATATTTTTTCCATTAGTGCTCCTCAAAAATAATTTTTTTGGAATATGTTTATCACATTTTTTATTACAAAAATATATATTTATTTAACTGCTGATTTTGTTGCTTCTTCTAGTTTATTTTATAAGTAAATTTCAGGTATTACTATTTAAAACTTGTTTTGGCCCACTAAGTGTTTGAAAACTTTTTCTGTCGCCCGCAAATCTATAATAATCGCAGAAGATGTTCGGCCGTTTGTTTCGTCTGTTGCGTAAAGTCTAAGCTTCGTGTATGCATAACATTTGGGTACAGGGATATCGTATATCTCGATAGCACGCACCTCATCAAATTCTTCTAAATTCAAATTTGCTTTTCAATTATTAAATGTCAAAGCGCAATATTGAGCGATTTACGCACAATTCGGTTCCGTAGCGATCGAAAATACTATTGCAGAGTTTCCATCTTAACACTATTGAAAATATCGATGAATTTTGTTTCAAACAAACTTTGAACAAACAAAATCCATACTATGAGTACAAGAATTTGAGGGAATATTTAAAAATATGTACTTCTCATACGTATATATAAATATATATACGTATATACGTACTTAAAGACATATATATATATATATATATATTTATATATATATATATATATATATATATATATATATATATATATGAAATGTAATAATAAGAATTATGTAAAAATAAAAAAATACAATTCAAGTAATATTAACATCACCATAGAAGCAAATTCACGGCCATAATGCCGATAAGAGAAAAGAACAGCACCATCCCAAATTCGATGATTAATTATATATGTAAAAATAGAAAGATTTCTAAAGAAAATTATTGAAATAAGTTTTTAGTGTACTTGCGCACAGCAGCATAAAACACCAAAAATATATAAAGACATAATAGAAATATAAAAGAAGGGAGGTAACGTAAAGTGCTTACACAAAGGCGGTAAGGGGTAGTGACCTTACTCCCCAGTTAACAACATGCATGTCTTTAATGCCGCGGCATGCACTCCTGGACGCCAGCACTGACATTAGCCAACCTCCGGAGTGATAATCAAAATCAAAATCATCACAAGACCCTTGATTATCACTCCGGAGGTTGGCTAATGTCAGTGCTGGCGTTCAGGAGTGCATGCCGCGGCATTAAAGACATGCATGTTGTTAACTGGGGAGTAAGGTCACTACCCCTTACCGCCTTTGTGTAAGCACTTTACGTTACCTCCCTTCTTTTATATTTCTATTATGGCTTTATATATATATATATATATATATATATATATATATATATATATATATATATATATATATATATATATATATATATATATATAACATGTGCGTAGTTTTTTATTCTGGTCTATAAAAATTTACTGACAATTTGATCTTCATAATTTAACAGCAGATACTTTAAATATTATACATTGCTCCGAAACAAAAAAAAACCCTGAAGGCATCCGCTCATTAATTATAATTTTTATAAGGTATAGATGTACCGTTTTATTAACGACCATTGGAATTCCGCAAAATCTCAAGGTCTCCTTCATGCATGCGCATTTGTAAGCACCGATAGACGAGGATTGCTATGTGACGTATCCGTGTTTCTCTTTCTTGATTTTAAGCATGAAACTTGATTTGATAAGTTCGAAGCCGGTCCATGGATGCTGTTACTTGTATTAATAGTATATTCTAAACATAACACATCAATTTTCTGAGAAATTTATTTACATCGTTCATTTCCTCCAAAACATAAGTAGTTTAAGCCAATTTATTAGATAGTGACCATTAGATATTTTCTCGCTGCTCACTTAAATATGTCTGACAATATTTTTCTATTCATGCATACGGATATACAAAGTTCAAACAAGAATTTCAATTTCACAGAACTTATCGATTTGAAAAACTTAATTGTTGGTATCCCAAGGGTCGACATTGCTGAGTTAATTACGGCAGTATAAGTGATATGTTCAAATATAAAATAGATCATTTGTACTGATAGTATCTTGTTCAATATAGTCTCAAAACGTGTTATATAAATTTTAAATATGATATTCATTTTAAAATAATGATAAAAAAAATCTGATGTGGGCAGCACATGACTTTCCCTGCAGTCTCATATTCACGTTCGTTTTATTTCTTTAATATTTCATTAAATTGAGTTTAATTCCACAAAATAACACTGAATTTGCACTTTTAATGCAATTTCTGTTTTTATTTTGTAACTGGACATTTTTTCAAAGGCGGCGTAACAAAAATTCTAAAGACAAACATATACCGAGGGTGTTTGTTCACACATTTTTGTAACGATTTTGACTTTCTCCATGAATTAAATTGAAATAAAAAAAATAAAAAGCTGACAGGCATCAAGTCGGAATAGGGTTTAATTATCGTCTGCATCATTAAAAATATTTTTTGCTTTAAAATGTCGCTAGAAAATAAACAATGGATCAAAGGCTATATTTTTGCCCTTTCCGAAGAGAAATACTCTTATTAAATTATAACACTCTCATTCGATTATTAAAAAAATATGTGAAAAGCATGGTTTTCATATTTCTACACGCAAATTAAGTGACATAATTAATAAACAAGAAAGATCAATCATGCTTAAAGCATTGATTATGAAACATTTTCCAACTTCAAAGCAATTTTGTTTAAACAAGTCTAAAATGCAATACATTCCTCGGTAATATTTTAAAACTTATCACAATACTACATTAATTTATTATATTTGAAAACTTAAACATTCATCGAAAAAAATGAACTTCATTCAAATGACGGCATTGAAATATAAATTGCCTGGTTTAAACATCTCTAAAATGCGATACATCCCTCGGTAATATTTTTAAAACTATCATAATAGTACGATAATTTATTATATTTGAAAACATCATCGAAAACAACTGAAATTCATTCAAATGGCGTCATAGAAAAAATAACACGCCTGGAGCTCTCTATAAAAACAGCATTTCATTCATAACATTTTCCCATTCATTTCATTCATCACAATAATTATAATAATTTATTTTATTTAAAATTTACGACCACGGAGCTACAAGTAATTTAACTCTATGCTTAAAACTTCATCGAAAAAAATCCTCCCACTCTTTGTAAAATCAATGAATATTTCATTCATATCAGCTATACAGACTCCATGGGCTAAATAATTTTGTGTTAAAGAAATACAGCAATTCTAATACAACTCATTCTACATATTTTGTTGCTTACATTTTACATAAGTGAAAAATAGGCTTCATTGTAGAAATAATCAAATTTGGAAGAGCATTTAAACTCAAATATATTGTAATTGCGTTGTTTCAGTATGTAGATGCACAGAATTTAAGCAAAAATAAAGTAGTTTTAGGGCGGATACAACACTCAATATGAATTAAAAAGAACTGAAAAAATAACGATTTTGAGACAAGATGAATGCTATATATCATTTTAAAGTGGGTCATGTGATCTATTCATATCATGGTCACGTGCTCGCTTCATATAAGAGGTGTAATTATTATTTTAATTTTTATTTAAAAAACTACTTAATATATTTCGCTGAATTTTTATTATATATTTTATGGAACAATTTGAATAGTACCTCAAATTTTCGAAGCAATTTGTGAATTTTAAATCCGCTTGAAAAATGTTTGAAAAATTAGGCCCCATAGGGCTCAATGTATTTCATTTTTCAACCCGGGTTCAATCCAAAACTAATTGGGTTATATTATTCATTTATATTCCCATAGGTCCTACAGACCGTCTGAGCAACATACTAAAATTTCATTTTGATTAAGTCATTTTTGCGGCCGTTATCGAGTTAACGGACAGACGGACAGACAGAATGAATGAACAAAGTCATAAATACTTTTCAACTTTGTTGTAAAATGTTAAAAATAGAAACCTGACAGTCATCAAGTCGGAATAGAGTTTAATTATCGTCTGCATCATTAAAAATATTCTTTGCTTTAAAATGACGCTTGAAAATAACCAATGTTTCGAAGGATATATTTTTGCGCTTTCCGAAGAGAAATACTCTTATTAAATTATAATACTCTTATTCGATTATTAAAAAAAGTGAAAAGCATGGTTTTCATATTTCTGCACGTAAATTAAGTGACATAATTAATAAAAAAGGAAAGAAACGTCAAAGTTTACATTTGACTGGGAAAAAGGTAAAAGATGCATACCCAACAAAGGTTGGTTCAGAGAAAACAAGCAAAGTTTTGCTAAAGGTTTTATGGTTAATGCTGGATTCTCTTACAACTGAAAACTTAAAATAAGGAAAGTAAAAAAAAAATCTCAAAATTAACTCGGATTACTTTCAGAAATATATTTTAAGACCTGTTTTCAAAAAGGCATTTCATCACTTTACCCAAATATTCTTGACTGTGTTAAGCCCCGTCAGGATAAGACTACCAGCCATACCTTTAAATCTAATGCTATATTTTTTGAAAAAATAAGAAATGAAACCGCAATTGAGGCTATTCCATTTAAATGCATCCCATCCAAGTCCCCCGATCTGCCTCCTATGGATTACTGTGCATTTGGACTTTTAAAACAAGCTCTTTATAAGCGGCATCCCAAAACATTGGATGGACTCTGAAAGATTGTGGTGGAGGAGTGGAACAAAATCAACCTTGATATTTTAAGGAAAGTTCTTTTATCTTAGAAATCAGGATGTAATATGATAGTTCAACAAAAGGGCTATCAGATTGAACACATTAGAAAATGAAATTTTTATCATTGTTCATATATATAAATATATATATATATCGAGAACGGTTAGTCCTAAAATACTGCGGTTAAACTTGTACTTTTCCTCGTCAAAAATTACGTATAAGACAAGCATTTAATTAATACATTTGAGCATACGTAATCTTTTATTTTAGATTTTTGCGGGACATTTTGTAAAAAAAACGCAGGTTTTTCTTTTCCAAATCGTACCTAAATCTAATCAGCACCAGAGTATTCCACGACAGACATGTCTAGCAAGTTTCATGAAATTTGGTGAATTAGTTTTGAAGTTAGAGTAGAAACATGAACTTTCTGAGCGCCATTGGCAATAAAAGGCAAGATCTTTTGTCCCGAATCGTACCAAAATACCAAAATCCAATCAACGCCAGGATCACCCAGTGACGGACCTATAAATTTTTATGAAATTTAGTCGATTAGTTTTTGAGTTAGAGTGGATATATACATTGTACAGACAGACACACACACAGACACACATATGGACATCCGCACCGACTCACGCTAAAATAGATTTATCGTGTTCTAGAAGTTCTAAAACGTGTAAATCCGTCGAAAACTCAACTTGCGATTTTCGGCATGATTCCAACATTTTTCTCTATACCATGTATTACAGGGAAAGTAATATATCTTTATAATATGGTATTGGAATTTTAAAAGTATCATAACTATAATTTTGTACTTCAATTGAAAAATGATTGAATTTGAATATGGTGGATGAGGAACTGGCAGTCTGAGGTATTTAAAATTATAACTTCCAAGTTGAAACAATACTGTTGAAGGTAAAAGTATTATTACTATAGGTTTAAACAATATTATTTTAGGTTTAGACAATATTATTTAAGGCTGAAATAATATAATTCTTGAGAATGAGATATTTTGACTTCAAGTATATTTATGTGACTTAAACAAGCATATATTAATGTACAACGGAATAAACTTTTGGGTCAATTCTTAATTTTTTTATGCGAAATTCATCCGTACGCTTTAAAATTCTTTCGTTTTGAAGAGGATATAAGGAATGTATTTACATGGAAAAACATAATTTTTATGAAAATACATAAAATTATTTTAAATAGACAAATCATACCAATAAGTGCATTTCCATATAATTATTATATATTTGATTAAAATGGCAAGGGACTTCATAAAATAATATAAAAATCCATCTAAGTCTTGAACATTTGTATTTTTGATAATGTAATTCCATGTAACAAACCTTAATACGAGCATCGCCGGTTTAAAAAAAATGTTTTCACCCAGCTGAAACATAATTTATTTTCAAAACTTCAACACTTTGCATTAAGATTTCTGTGCAGTACTTCAAACTTGCATTAAAACTTTTACACACGGGTTTAAATGGCTTCATTAAGTGATGTCATGATGCATTAGTGAATGCAAAGGCGTTTTTAAACATTTGGCTTTTTTATGCATAAATTTGCATTAATGTAATGAAAACTAATGGTTTTATCGCGGAAAACTTTATACATATTTTGTTAGAGGGTTTTACGGAATTTAATTTCGCACTAAAACTATTTAACTTGGTAAAACTCTTTACGAGAATTCATGTTTTAAAGAAGCGATTTCGAAAGTGTGGATAATAAATTTCAAAAATATATCATTGAACATAAAATGAAAAACACTTAATTTCATTTACAATTTATAGACACTGTCATTAACGATTTACAGAAAAACAATCATTAAATTCAATTTCATGCATGCGTTTTAGTAGTTGAGGTGTTAAAATTTTGTTGTGGTAGTTAATTAATCTATGCACAGCAAATAATTTTAGTTTTCTTCTTTTTTATGGGCGTTTTCGTTTTCATATCGCAAAAAATACCTTTGACTGCTGTCGTCGTTTTTGTGCGACCACATCACTCCAACTCGTTCCACTATCTCTGTCGGCAATATTAATTTAACTTAGTCTTGTTTCGGGGAAGCACACCTTCCCCTATTCTCATTGGCCTTGCTTTTAATGCGATTTTGGCGTGTGTCTTAATTGGATCCCCCGTTTTGGATGGAGCTTGTGCGAGTCTTGCGCGGAAGCATGGACTACGCCTAATACCGCAATTGTGACATTCACAACTGATGATGTCATCGCTAATTTGCGAATTTATGGATCGCAAACCCTGATGAGCAAAACTGTCAAACCTGATGCCATTTGTCTGAAATCTTTGTTCAGCTTGTTTTGGCTGTTATATAGCCTGGATTAAGATTTTTTAATAGGTCTCACAACAGTAAATCTAAGTGATATATTTTACAGCATGACCTATCAATGCTTAACAATATGGAATTTATTTTTTATTTTTTAAATAAGATATTCATATACAGATGGGAATTGAGCAAAATTTTGTATTTTATGCTTATTTAAAATCGGAATTTAAACTTACACTCGGAAGACAAATGAGCAATGTGACAATGACAATGATAACGATTTTACTTTCTTATACTACGTAATATAATATAGAGAAAGTATTATTTTCCCGACCTTTTTCGAATTCGATATTGTGATGTCAATACATGGTTTAAGAGTTCCTGAACACGTTTTGACTATTTTCGGAGTGATGTCCGTCAGTCTGTATGTCTGCGGTCGATTTCTCGTGTACACAACAGCGTCCAAAAATATTATTGGATTTATATTAGGTTCTGTTATGGAAAAATTTAGAGCTAGATAGATTTTTTTAAAATTCGAGTGAAAACTTCGAAATTTATTCGGAAATTTATATTTCCTTAACATGGCAGCATTGAACAAAAAATCTGATGTGGGCAACACATGACTTTCCCTGCAGACTTATTTATATCCAGGTTTTCTTTATTTTAATTAAATTTAATTCACTTTTAATTCAATTTTCGTTCTCATTTGGTAACTGGACTTATTTTCAAAGGTGTCGTAGAGAAAATACGAAAAAACTAAAATATCTCGAGAACGGCTAGTCCTAGTGTGATGGGGTTAATCTTATAATTTTCTTCGTTAAAAATTACGTATAAAA
Organism: Amaurobius ferox; assembly: GCA_951213105.1. NCBI lineage: Eukaryota > Metazoa > Arthropoda > Arachnida > Araneae > Amaurobiidae > Amaurobius > Amaurobius ferox. The sequence continues at coordinate 26,684,638 of OX578148.1, forward strand.
CAATCATTTAATGGATATATTTAAGCATACGTAGTTTTTACTTCAGATTTTGACGATTTTTGAGGGTCATTTCGTAAAAAAGGCAGGTTATTTTTTCCCAAAGCGTACCAAAATCTAATCAGAGCCAGAGTAACCCACAAGCGACTTATCGACCGAATTTTGTGAAATTAGGTAAATTAATTTTTCAGCTAGAGTGGATACAGACTTTTGCGGTCCATTTCGCAAAAAAAGGCGTGTTCCTTTATCCCAAATCGTACCCAAAACTAATCAGCACCATGGTCACCCACAAGGGACTTAAATTTTGTGAAATTCGGTGAATTAGTTTTTTAGTTAGAGTGGATACAAATTCTGCACAGACAGACAGACAGACACAGAGACACACATATACATACACAGACGTCACGCTAAAAATGGTTTTATCGGATTCTATAGATCTTGAAACGTGTCGATCCGTCGAAAACTCGAGTTGCGATTTTCGACATGATTCCAATACTTTCCCTATACATTACCATGTATTGCAGGGAAATTAAAAAGCTGATGTGGGTAGCACATGACTTTCTCTGCAGACTTATATTCACGTTCTCTTTATTTTATATAAATTTAATTCACTTTTAATTCAATTTTCGTTCTTAATTGATAACTCGACTTATTTTCAATCGTGGCGTAGGAAAAATACGAAAAAACTAAAATATCTCGAGAACGGCTAGTCCTAGTGTAATGGGGCTGGTCTTATTCTTTTCTTCGTAAAAAATTACGTATTAAACAAGCATTTAGTGGATATATTTGAGCATACGTAGTTTTTTATTTTAGATTTATTTTTATTTTAGACCGAATTTTGTGAAATTCTGTCTATTAGTTTTTTAGTTAGAGTGGATAAAAAATCTGCACAGACAGACAGACACACAGACACACACACAGACGGCACGCTAAAAATAGTTTTTTCGTATTCTAGAGGTCTCTAAACGTGTAGATCCGTCGAAAACTCGAGTTGGGATTTTCGATATGATTCCAATACTTTCCTTATACATTACCATGTATTGCAGGGAAATTAAAAATCATGCATAAAAGGGTATATTTATGACTCAGTTATCATGAGTCCTAATAGTTTCAATTACTGTTGTGAAAAATAGCCGCCATACAATTTGTTTTGTTCGTGACGGCATTAGCTCTCCTCGGGCGAGGTGGGGGAGTTCACTGTCAAGTATTTTAATAATTTAAAGAATTTTTTCAAGTCCTTTAAAGTGAAGGGCAACACGCTATAATTGTAATCATTTCGACACACGATTCCGATTTTTCAAAACATTTCTTGTAAAAACAGTAAAAAAAAGAACAACAACAAAAAAAAAAATCTACTAAAAATGGATTCTGATATGAGAAGGCCGAGTTGAGACACACTTCACTTAATTAATACTTGAATTCCTCCTTGTAAGTAGAAACGACATAATCAAAAGAGTAAAAGAAGACGACACTCATGGGAAGATCTACGGCTTATGCTGCCTTTCATTTTGCAATGCTTTTCCTCTTCCTCTTTTAGTAGTACTTTTCCTCTTCCAGTGGAATTAAGGACCCAGGAGTACAATACGAAAACTATGATGTGGGCAGCGCATGACTTTTCTTATATAGTTCAACAAATTTTGTACTTTCACAGTGACAAAAATGATGTATAAGACCTACGGCACAATATTTTTAATGTTGAATTATATATTTGGAGATTTCCCCGATAACAACGTGTAGAGCCATTTCTATGTAGCTAATTTATTTGCATGTTTATGCAACTCTAAATTGATAATTATCATTATTGATAGCATCCGCAATGAGCGATAAGTCGATATGTTAAAATATTTTATTAAGTAATTCACCAATTTGGTGTCATTTTCGTAAACTCAACGAAATTTTCCTAATTATAAAAATATTTTCGTCGATCTGGGACAAATATTGCGATCTTGGCGGCATTTCGCTAAATGAGTTGCTAAGTTTGCCAAATTTATCAGCAAATGTTACAAACAAACGTAGATAAGAGCATTTCTTATATTCAAATGGCAGTTGGCAAGTTGTTAGGCGTCAAAATCCAAAACTATTGCACAAAATATTTTTTGGTGAATGGAACTAAGTAGATCTACAATAATGATGTTAATAAATTTATCGCATGATATTGATTTTGAAAAGTTAATACCTGTTTTATTTATTTTCCGTATTCAAAAGCACATTAATTAAAACATAAAATTTTCGAATTCCAAAATTTGTATCGAAAGCTAGCGTTTAAAAAAAAATGGTAGATATTTTGTCGAGAGGGGAAACTGTTATACATATATTGTTATAAGTTTGAGTGTATATATTGGCGAATTACTATGCGTGGCTGCTGTTTAAATACCCAGTCAACGCTACATACATTTTCTAATAATTGAAAAACGAGTGTACCGGAAGCAAACGAATACAAATTTGATTGCTGTTAAGCATAATGGTGTAGCTCTGGCATTAGCACAAGGGTTGTTAATTTACACATTTTATGGCTGGAAATAGTCATTTCTGCAGATTAACAAAATTTTCAAATTTACTAAGTAAATTCACAAATTATTATTTTTTATATTTATATAAATCTTTTATAAAATTTACTGAAAAAATGTCATAAAATGTGCTCTTAAGTGTTTTGTGATAATAATATTTTTAGTTTTATTAGTGGGAAAAAGATTAAACTCTTCGAAAAGGCTTTTTAATAGGACAAAAATGTCAATTTATATACTTTCATAGAGGATAGAGCGGTCCTACTAATATTCCATTATACTTAAAATATTACTCTTATTCTTTTCAGGTGACACATTCACGTCTTAGTAGTTGTGATATTTTAGATTTAAAACTATATCAGTGTTTTGAATAGTATTTAAAATGTAAGTTATCTTTTATTCATATGCCATTTTTAACACTTTACAACAAAGTTGAAAAGTGTTTATGACTTTGTTCATTCTGTCTGTCTGCCCGTTAGCACGATAACTGCCGTAAAAATGACTTAATCAAAATGAAATTTTAGTATGTTGTTCAGACGGTCTGTAGAACCTATGGGAATATAAATGAATAATATCACCCAATTAGTTTTGGATTGAACCCGGGTTGAAAAAATGAAATACATTGAACCCTATGAGACCTAATTTGTCAAACATTTTTTAAGCGGATTTAAAATTCACAAATTGCTTCGAAAATTTTAGGTAATATTCAAATTGCTCCATAAAATATATAAAAAAAAATTCAGCGAAATATATTCAGTAGTTTTTTAAATAAAATTTAAAATAATAATTACATCTCTTATATGAAACGATCAAGTGACCATGATATGAAACGATCACATGACCCACTTCAAAATGATATATGGCATCCATCTTGTTTTAAAATCGGGATTTTTTTAAGTTCTTTTTAATTCATATTGAGCGTTGTATCCGTCCTAAAACTACTTTATTTTTGCTTAAATTCTGTGCATCTACATACTGAAACAACGCAATGGCAATATATTTGAGTTTAAATGCTCATCTAAATTTGATTATTTCTACAACTAAGCCTATTTTTCACCTATGTAAAATGTAAACAGCAAAATATATAGAATGAGTTGTATTAGAATTCCTGTATTTTTTTAACACAAAATAATTTAGTCCATGGAGTCTGCATGTCTGATATGAATGAAATATTAATAGATTTCATGAAGAGAAGGACGACTTTTTTCGATGTAGTTTCAAGCATAGAGTTTAATTTTTTGTAGCTCCATGGTCTTAAACAAAATGTTTAAATGAAATAAATTATTATAGTATTGTGATGAATGAAATCCTGTTTTTATAGAGAGATCCAGGCGTGTTATTTTTTCTATGACGTCATTTGAATTAATTTCATTTGTTTTCGATGAAGTTTTCAAATATAATAAATTATCGTAGTATTATGATAATTATAAAACTATTACCGATGAATGTATAACATTTTAGAGATGTTTAAACCAGGCAATTTATATTTCAATGCCGTCATTTGAATGAAGTTCATTTTTTCGATGAAGGTTTAAGTTTTCAAATATAATAAATTAATGCAGTATTGTGATAAGTTTCAAAATATTACCGAGGAATGTATTGCATTTTAGACTTGTTTAAATAAAATTGCATTGAAGTTGGAAAGTGTTTCATAATCAATGCTTTAAGCATGATTGATCTTTCTTGTTCTCACTTGACTTCAATGTAGTGGCCACCTCTGCTTAGGAGCTTATGTTGTATTGTAAGTGTTCCGCGGAAAAAAAAAGTCAGAGTTTAGTGTTCCCCGACTTCAAAAAGATTGAGAACCACTGGGTTAAGGTACTAATAGGTATATATTGAGTGTCGGTATATTTAGTGTTACAATCCATATATATATTCATATATAACGACCGGAACTTCATAAACATTTATACTCAGACTAATTTAAGGATGTAGAATTTGTTTCTTACATCAAAACTGGGTGTTGTCATTGAACATTTTAAAGTTTGTGAGTGGTTAAGACAATCCTTTAAGTTTTGTATATGAATTTATAGAAAATGTTATCCCTTATCGAATGATATATTTGAATTTGCTCTATTATGACCGATAGCAGAATAACAAAGAGTGTTTCTTTCCGAATCTGCACCTACGCATAAAATCTGATAGGTAGCATTTGTTCTTCATTTCCGATGTACAAACCTCGCAAATACATATTCACACAAACAACCCATGCATACACATACATGTATATTCTGCACACTCAAGGATTCACACACAAACACACACATATGAAAAAATCTATTTTTACAAATTTTCAAAATGGATTAAGAAATCATTAAGATGTAATGTAAATTTCTCAAACACTGAAACAAAAGTAACTAAATAGAAATCCTTCATTAAAAGCATAGTATAAATGGTAACAATTGGTTTCAAAAGCAAAAATTGGTTTCTTCTTCAGGATATTACAACAGAGCAAAGCATTTCAACAGAGGTAGTCAGACACATCTTTACCTTTGTAGTCTTTGCACCGTCTTTATATCGCGAAGAACGAGGCAGATTTTTGTCAATAAAATCTGCTACTACGTGCTTCTCTGTCAAAATTTCAATATTCCAAATGTTCGGTACTGTAGTGTCTTCTTTATACCGGGAGTCTCCAAATTACGATCATCCGGGCCACATAATGAGTTTATCTGGCCAGCGGAAGCTTTGATAAAAATATTTTTATATTTTTAGTATACTTTTCTAAATTTATAAGTAAAAAAGTAATTTCTATGGCGAATATGAAAAATCTAGTAAATTTATATTTCTTATAAGTTATAAATAAGCCATAGTTTTATAGTTATATATATATATATATATTATATATACGTGCATACATCGTATATATATCGTACACACACACACGCACACACACACACACACACATATATATATATATATATATATATATATATATGTGTGTGTGTGTGTGTGTGTGCGGGTATGTGTGTACGATATATGCACGATGTATACTTTATATATCCTATTGTGGCCCTCCGCTCAAAAAGTTTGGAGACATCTGCTCCATACAACAGTATGATAAAGTAAAAGCACACGTTAACTATACACAAGAATCTTGTGGGATAAAGGGAAGAGAAAAGAACCTCATACTGCATTTATAAAATGCCAAATATAATGAAAGGGGAATGTCTTCGTAATTCAAGCCACAATACTTGTCAGCCGTCTTCGTAAGTGTGAACGACGTTATCAAAAGAGGCGGCAAAGTTGATACAATCAGAAAGATGGACGGTCTGCTATATTTAATTTAGAACTTACAGTAAGTAATATATGCGATCATTATTGTCATATAATTGAAGACTAAATACCAAAATAAATATAGAAGTTTGACAAGGAAATGTTATAAATGACAAAGTGTCACCAACGACGTATTCAAAGATAAAATGATATCTTATTATGCATCATTTGCCTAAGGAACAAAATATGTGATGCATTTCATACGACGTTTTTTGACATATTGGTAATATTCTTATTGGAATTTTTCATAATGAAATATTTTCATTCTTTACAGTGAAATATAGAGAAACGCATATTTAAAATTAATTAAATTTATTGCATTCCCTATAAGATGTAATTAAATATATTTTTTTTATTTATCGTTTAAAGGTGAATTCTTCTATTTTCAGTGAAGAGTCTTTATATTGAGTACCATTATAAAAGAACTCATCAGTAGGGAATTGGGGCACTGATTTTCGATTCTACATACGAATCTCTATTAATTGAGTTGCTAGGGCAATGGCGGTTTCTTCTATATTTGAAATGGATCTTACATCTCCAGCTTTCAAATTGAAAAAAAATGTTTAGCTTTCATGTTCATTTCATTCTTTTCCATTTAAGTTCAAGACAGCAGGATTTGATTTTTTATACAGGAAACTGTCAGTGTTATTTTGCCGCCAGCTCCCATTTGCGTCTTATTTGTAGGGCTCGTTGCTCAGGGCCTATGTAAAGAATCCCTTGAGCTACTGTTACGAATATTTTATACTAAATTACATTTATATAATTTGTGTATGAAATATACTCTTATATACATACATCTGAAATACTTTTTAAAGTATTATTTTATATGACATATTTGAGGATGATTTCAATTTATCTTTTAGAACATTATTTCCAATTTAAGAGTGTCTTAAACGTGTAGTGTTTAAATATCCTTATTAATAAAAACCCTTTTAAAAGTCTCACTGTTCTTGATGGAGATAGTACTACGAATCTTAGAACAGGACAGCCGATGGATACTCTATCCGTTGAGCCATTGAAACAGGAATCCTTCTGTTCGTTGAAATGGATCTTGTAATCTCCTTTCTTTGAAGTCAGATCGGTGTCTAAGTGCCAATCCAAACGATTTCTTTTTGAATTATCCATTTTTACTTTCCTTACATATATAATGTATAAGGAAAGTATTGTGACGGGGTCGAAAATTCGAATTCGAGTTTTCGACGGGAGAGCACGTTTCAAGCATCCCTGATCACGAATCAAACATTTTTGAAGTGATGTCTGTGTGTGTGTGTGTGTGTGTGTGAAAGTATGTGTGTGTGTGTGTGTGTGTCAGTGGGGGTCTGTGGAGACGATAACTGACGAACGAATGGAGCGATTCGAACCAAATTTGGTACAAAAATCACAATCTGTAAACACTGAAAGCCTATTGTTTTTATACGCAATCGAATGTTCAGAACCCCCCTAAATTAACGAATGAAATTTTGAAAAAATCGTCAAAAAATCAAAACCAATATTAAAGTTACGGAAATAGACATTTCTTATGTAATTTTTCATTAGAAAACGATTGACATAAATTTTAGAACGCTAACATGAGCCGTTCTCGAGATATTGCACATTTTTAAAAAAAAATTATCAAAAAGTCATATAAAATAGAAAAAAAAAATATTTCCTATTGAGAAACATGTTCACTTTTCATATATAATATCATGCGATAAATGGGGTGACATCATATTCGTGGATCTAGCTCGCTCCATTCATGAAAAAAGATACTTTGAGTAATACTTTTGCATTTGAACGCCAATTTATCTGCTGTAAGAGCAACTTATTTCTTCGTCCATAACGCTTGGCGAGATTTTGGCGACGAAATTGGCGGAATGTCGCCAACTTGGCGACTTTTTGAAATGTTGCCAAATTAACGAAAATCTCGCCAAATAGATAAAAATGACGCTAAATCAATGAAAATGACGACTAATTATGGAAAATTCAATATCTAATAAGTTATATAATATATAAATATATAATAATAGTTATATAATATATGTCGAAAATTCAATATCTAATAAGTTATATATATATATATATATATATATATATATATATAAGAAAACTTTGCTGAATTTGAACACCTTTATCGAAGAAATTAAAAAGTACAATCAAGTTAGAACGGCATGGATCAAAAACAGAATTTACGGTATAAGGAAAGTTCATATACAACGTCTATGGAGGGAATGGAAAGATCGTCCTATAATCCCGAATCCAAATTGTTATACAGCATGTACCAATATTGCAGTATTTTATAATTTTCTGAAATTACGTGCACTAATATTGAAAGTCAATTTGAACGAAAGCCCTATTGTATCAAATAAAAGGGAATTTATGATTACTACCTTTTACAATAAAACCTATAATGTTATACCATTTAAATCTATTTTAAAACAATGTGATGAATTATTGCCTATACGCAATATTAATATCAATATTACTTACAGATATCTTAAAACTAATGGCAGAAAATATTTCAACTATAATAATATTGGCAAAAATTTAAACCATTTCTCTGACTTGAAGTGTAACTGCGTTGAAGAGTTAAACACTTATAATGAAATTGATGCCACACATGGACACGTAATAACAGGAAAATTGGGAATGTATAATAATAATGACATCAAACTGCTGTTAAAACAGGGAACTAAATTCCGTGATCAAAAGCATTTAGGAAGTGCCTGGAACTTTTGGAAACTCAATATACAAATCCAGGAACTGTTGATTTTCTGGATATCAGTATTTACTACAATGAGAAAAACAAGATATGTTTTAAAGTTTATGACAAGAGGGATAATTTTGATTTCAACATTAATTACATTATAGATTGGAAATCTAATTTGAGCAGTGGTATTTTCAGGAATGTAATAATAAATCATCTAAATCGATATAGACGTCTCAACACTGAAAAAGAAGAACAACAACACAGCGTCAATAAATTACTCAGGGAAGCAGCAAAAAGCAATTACCCACTTCGGTATCTAAGGCACTATGTAGACTTGATATTTGACGGAAAGACAAACAGTTTTATTTGATGATAGCAGGTCGGTGAGATATGGTTGTGCGGCATTGCTTGTGGACTTCAATAATTCTGTTGAGTAATCAGGTTAGGTTTATTTCCATCTTAAGCCCCTATTTTACTTCATGGTCTATATACTTCGGGATGTTTCATAGATTTCATCGGACGGAGGAGTGCTTCAGGAAGACAGAGGCACCGGGAGTGTTTCTAGAGTAAAAGCGCTTTAACCGGGAACGGGGGGTCACTATCCCCCCCGGCCATTTTTCTGTCGTTCCTGTAAACACTCTCCTTTCTTTCCCCCTTTCCTTTGTACCTCCCCCCCCTTTTTTTCAATTTGATGATGTATTTACTATTATATATATATATATATATATATATAACTTATTTCTTCGTCCATAACGCTTGGCGAGATTTTGGCGACGAAATTGGCGGAATGTCGCCAACTTGGCGACTTTTTGAAATGTTGCCAAATAAACAAAAATCTCGCCAAATGGATAAAAATGACGCTAAAGCAATGAAAATGACGACTAATTGTCGAAAATTCAATATCTTGGAAAGGATATTAATATCTACTAGAAGAAAAACCTATTTATTTTACTCTAAAAGTAGTAAATTCATTTCATTATATAAGGAAAGTCATGTGTTGCCCACATCAGATTTTTTTAACCCGTCTAGTAGCATTTTGTGCGTGGTTGCGATGTTGAAGCTGGTGTTATAATTCACAAGGTCCACTGAAAATTTAGCACTAGGCATTTTTCCGAACCCCATTTTCATTGCACACAAATTGCAACGTTAATTTGTTCAAATGTCATTGTAAAGAATGACATTTTCTAATCATTCCATAAAGAAAGAAAGCATATTAAACTTAGGTGACTGCAGTTGTTTAGAGATAATCTTGGGCCACAGGACAAAGCAGTTTCTTTTCCTAACAAAGATCTGCAAAGTGGAAGGACAAGAAACAGTGGAAAAGATATATTTGGAACACCAACAGGATTGAAATCGAGACCCCAGCCATAAACATATCAGTACAGGTTAATTTGGCGGCCTCACCATAGTCCACATATAACAGCAAGCTACATAAATGAGGAGAGGTCGCATTGATACGAGATTTAAAACAAAAATATGGGAGAAAGAAATTAAAACCTTTTAATTACTAACAAAAATAAGGGAACGGCGGAAAATGAGAGAGAGAGAAAAATAGATAACTCTACATAAAGAGATAAATATAGCAAAATTGCGAGAATAGTAACAAAAAGAAGTGAAATAGAATGAAAACATCAGGGACATAAAAATTCGGATAACCATATTCAAAATACTTGCAAATATGTAGTAAATAATTAAATGAAGTAAACAAGCAGTTTTGGAGTTAAATGAGCTACCCTCATCAAAACACGAAACTTTATGACCCATTCAATTAAAGAAACAGGCAACAATAATAAAGGATAGGAAATTTGGAGAAACAACCAGGTTTGTGGTGCTACAGTATCTTCAATATTCAAATAATATACAATCAAATTCAAAATTACTAAAACATGATACTAGAAACAAGAAGAATATGATCAAGAAATTAAGTAGGTCACCAGTATCGGAAGCTATGTGAGCTAAATTTATCATCTAAATACAAAAGTGATACGATCAAATCACTATGTAGCTGTGAGTGAGATAGGAAATATGGATATTATAGTCCAATTGACCCAGCCGCGAATCAAACAACGGACTTCTGAGGACAAGATTTTTCAACTTCTTCTGGTCGGAATAAACCCTTTGTCCCTTACATATTTTCCTTTTTAGAGATTTTGAAACATGCAATTTCATCCAGCTAAAGAACTCGAAAAATCCCTGAAGTATAATACTATCATTGTATTACTATAGCATTAGAATATAAACTGAAATTTTTAGCGGCACTCTGAAACATGTTTTGCTTGTTGCATAATTTAGCTTTTATTGATATTAGGAATGGACTGCATTTAACGCAACACCAAAAGTGATATTGTTACTTTTATAGAATATGTTACTGACTAGAAGTTTTACGCAAAATAGGATGTTATAAAAATAGCATTTTGATCTGCTAGTAGCTAGTAAAATGTTTTAGGTGAAATTCAATATTTCCATTTGAAAATAAAGCAGATGTGGGCAGTACATGACTTTTCCTACATGATGCAATTACTTCACAGCAAAATAATGGTTCCTTCAAAGCAAAATAATGCTGTACAAGATCCATGACAGAGTGTTTTTGTTTTTAATTAACACCGCGTAAATTGAAATTGGGGAATGCATTTGACCAAACAGTATGATTTATTTATTCTCACGTGCAAAATCTTCATAAAAACTTAATTGATATTTAGTGCATATCCTGTGAAATAACTGACTGTCGAATTCTTGGGCGTCAAAATGCAGAAATATTACAAAAATAAACTTTTCTTGTGAATGGAAAGAACTAGATCCACGAGAATGATGGACCAGGAATTTAACCCTGGATCTTCGAACTGGCCAACCGACGCTTTACCATTGCTCTACTGGAACGAAATTGCAAGCTCTTATTGTCGAAGTGAACTCTGTATTCTCCATTCCGTAATGTCAGATTGGCGTGCAACTGACAATCTGACAGATTATCTCCTGCGGGGCGCGACAACCCAGTGGTCAATGCGCGGGAATTGCACTCGGTCGAACTGGGTTTGATTTCCGTCACTGCCAATACTGCCGCCGTGTTAACGCGGAGTAATATATATATCACGTTGGACATGTGGGTCTGTAAGTTCTTCCGAGAGGTTGGAGGTAAGGGAAGGAGGGTACGATCCCTGTAGATGCCACCTCCACTTGGTTGCGGTCTAAATTGGGTGGCACTTCCCTGCCGCCCAAACAGATATCTTATACATTTCTGGTCGATTGGACAGTCTGGATCGAAGAAGAAGAACACTTCATGCTATTATTTACTTTTATCTCAGGTAAGCCTGTTCATGCTATTTGCTTCATGCGGATAGCTTCATGCGTGTTCGTTATCTTCTAGATTAGAAATCGGCGCTCAATCTTTTGGAGTCTACTGAATCCGTGCTAGCCGTACTAGGGTACTTTCAGACTTCGGCCTTCTTTGCACTAATCTGCAGGGTTAATTCGTTCCTGCGATATTATAAAGAACCTTGCCGTCTCAACCGGGAATCGAACTCTGGATCTTCGAACTGGCCAGCCGACGCTATACGGTTGAGCTCCTGGAGCAGAATTGAAAGATCTTATAGTCGAACTGGATGCTGCTGACTCTATTTCTTACATTTTTGTGAGTTCTAATGTGAATCATTTCATGAATATCAAAGCTCTATAGCGGTAACTCCGATCTT